>VMBQ01001208.1:0-61130 GCA_007657795.1 Dreissena rostriformis
ATGTCGACGGTAAACATGTGTGTGAAGAATAAAAAAAAAACTTAATACAGCCTGCGTTATATGTAGATATATATTAACGATATAAGAAATAACACCACAAAATTGCATAACGTTATAAGCATTTTTTATTTTTTGAAGCTGTAAACTTACCACGTCTGTTGTTTAAATTACTCATCAAACATTAAAAAGAGTGACACTTTTAAAACAAACAATTAACAACAATATGTGCAAGTAATACTAAAAGCAGTTTTTGACAGATTGTTCAATATCAAGCGTCGATACAACATAATGCCTTCACCATAAGAAATAATACGTTATACTTAAATCCTATCTCAAATGTTCTTAACGATTATACATTGATATTTCTGCTGAAAGCGAACCATCAAATATGTTAAATTAAATCTTTACTATTATGCAAAATTTACTCGAATCGATTTATGCAATTACAAATGTAAATTAAAGAAACAAAATCCGCTAAAATGTGTGTACAGTAGTTCCTTCCTGATACGTCTTTAACAAAAACCAAAACATTAAATGACTTTAAATGACTTGGCGTAATAACGAACATAGCTCTAAAATGAAGTAACATATAAATTATATATTGGCTTAAACGAATGATAAAGTGTTACGATGACTTCACGGTTTTCATATTCGACACACAAGACTGACTTTCTTACTGACTCCATACAATGCAATCGTAATTTATTCTGACGTAAACATTTCATATCTTAATAATTGTAAAGTAAGTAAATCTCAACCGCATGGTACGCATACCGACGTAACTTTATGAGGTAAAGACGTACAAAGCGATAATTAAAAACGCCGATTTATATAGTAATTATAGTATTGAAACGCAAACGACTTACAAATTGATTAATATTGATGAATGTGTTGCATGAATTTCGGTCGTTTGTGGACGTCATAAATTATAGTTGTGGTCGTATGTCCTGTCAACAACCGCAATTCTAAACCTTGCTCATTGATTTCGCCGACGATTTTGACATAATTAATCGAGTGGTTAAAAGTCGTGTTTATCTGTTGATTGTTGTGGGATTGGGGTAATTTTGACTAATGAGTGGGTTAAATTGATTGACTTTTTCCTTAATTTGTGGGTAGGGAAAAAGTATATAAGTTAACGTCCGAATACAGTTTACATAGTACCACTGTTAGCCGAAAAATCAGGAGACGTTTCTTAACCAGTTCACTTTAATGTAAGTAGGGGGCATTAAACATAGAAACTAAAAAAATATATATATATATACAAAAATTTATTGGTATATTTCGTTTTATATATTATTGTATGTCATTTATTTTTTTCATTACTATCTAAATAACATAATCTAACTGACTAACTTTCTCCAGTACATTAAATATACAGAAAAATCAGTAATGCACTTTTTCTGGTACTGTTTTACATGTTTTCTAAGACGTTTTACGCTCTAAATGTTGCATTTGTGTTGATGTTTCAGGAAACCAGTATGTTCATTGTATAAGCACTAACAGTGCATTATTTAACTCGAAATGAGTGTTTGCGCTTGCTCTGAAACTAACGTCATTATATAGTGTTTAGTAATGTTCAAATAATGCTTCTGTTACTAGTATTGTTTGAGACATCCATAAACGTTGCCGTCGTTTGTTGTGTTGTTGTTGTCTTTGCAGTGGTGATATATAGTAGATTTATAGGTGTGTTCATGTCATGTCTTTTGTTTAAGTCATACTACTGATGAAGGCTATGGTCGTAAACTGTATAGCATTTCAATAATTTAAATAGCAAATCTTACGTGATTGTAATTATTATTTGATTATCATGTTCTGTTTTGCAGAACTCAACATGAATACTGCATGCGGAGTTCTGTTGGCCTGTTTAGCCATTTCTTCAGTACAGGCGTACGTTAGATACAGGAGTTACTATGGCAGCGGTCGGGGATTAGGAGGACTGTACGGTAACTATGGACGCATGTACGGAGGATATGGAAATCTTTACGGTAACAGATATGGCGCCTATGGCGACGACGACGACGTCTATGGCAACGGATATGGAAGCTATGGCAACGGATACGGCCTGGGCCAGTTGTATGGAAGCAGCTTCGGTGGTGTTTATGGGGGATACGGTGGCCTTTATGGTAGTCGCTATGGTGGTTACGGCAATCTCTATGGCAACGGAAATGGACTGTACGGCAATGGATATAGCATGTATGGTAACGGATATGGTTTGGGAAACCTGTACGGCGGAATCGGTGGTCTCTATGGCGGTAGCTATGGCGGATACGGAAACCTCCACAACAACAGATACGGCCTTTACGGTAACGGAAACGGACTGCATGGAAATGGTCTCTATGGCAACCGATACGGCTATGGACATGTGGGTCACGGAAGTCTTTATGGCCATGGTAGCTATAGACACGGTAAGTGCGTCAGCTGCAAACTTTAATAACGTATGTGTTAAAGTAATATAACAATAATATTCAGTGAATATCGATGGTTGATTTAAAATTATTATTTCTTTTATGTATTGCGTCTTGCTATTCTTGCTGTCTCCTTGATATTTACTATAATTATTTGCCTGTAAAAATGAGTTTACATTAGAGATATGCTGTTAAAATAGTATCATTGTATATAAGTTTTAATGTTTCATGATTTTGTTTCAGGAAAGAAGAGCTACTATTAAGCCATGAGTTGATCTGACAATGTATCACATACTCACTCGTTACCTCTCTCATATTTTTGCCATATTGTTGTAATTCCAATAGGTGCAATAAATTCAAATGCAATTGTGTATTGGTTGTTTTCTTATTGATATCATATATTTACTGAAGTGCATTAAACATAACTACACACAACGTCATTCTATATTCACAAGTGTTAGGTGCGATGCTATATGATATCCTTGGCGGAAAGAAAGTATCATTTGACAAAAGATATATTTTCATGATGACTTTTATTACTGTCAATATCGTCAATATCGTCTAGCTCGCCAACAATCAACTGATACTGATTGTTTTCATGAATATTTTCAAATGAAGTATATAATAATTATTATAATTAAATAGCGTCGTATTATAGTGGTATACATGCCACAGACCACTCATCAAAACTGTTCGCGGATTTGTTAGACTCAGAAGTAAGAGCTTCTTTGCATAAAGGGGCGCATCTCGTTTCGGGTAACTAGTAACTAATACGATATCAAGCATAGTTTTCTCCCGTTGATATTTAAAATGGTAGGCATATTTTATACGATGACGAGTTTTCTCAGTATTTTTTTAGCGTATTTTTAGTGTATATTTACGTAAAAGATTTAATTATATATTTAAATTCATACAAACAAGCACATTTTTATTATTTTTAAAACGTTTCTTGTATCTTTTTATACTAAAGAGCGATATAATATTTGTATTTTGTCATGCGCAAATGCAGGGATATTTAGTACAGAAACATTTCGTGTAAAAAATCCTAACCCAAATAGTCTTTTTAAACACTTCATTCGATTTTGTAAACAAATCCAGCAAATTTAATTACTAACATGTCTGAAAACAAACTAAGTAACGCTTTGGCATTTGAAACCGTACTAAGAAAAAAGCATCACGGTCAAACAACAGTGACCCTTGTGCATTTCAATATTTATGACTTCCGTTCGCGCCCGAGGGGGAGGCATTATGTACGGCCCGGGTGTGTCCCAGCTTTCCTGTCTTACTAATTAACTGGGGACACGAGTTATTTATTTTTTGGAATTTATAGCGTGTATTTACCTCCATACATTTCAAATTGTATCGTTAGTTTACATGTTAATTTGTTAGTATACAATAATTCTTTTAAAAATTCAACTTGGTTGATATAATAGAGGTAAATAAAATCCATGCATTCCATTAAATAGACACAATCATACAGTTCACACATACACAGACACATACACAAACAAATGCCATGTTATGATACAACAAAAATGAAACATGTTTGGACTTCAGAAAATTATAAACTTCAACCAAACGTTTGGACTTTAGACAATTATAAACATTAATCAAACGACCATGGTATTATATATTTTAAGCAAACAACACAATTTACAATAACCCTATTCTATTGATCAACAAAATGTTGTACAATTAACCAGTTTAGTAGTTCCTTTTCTTGATATTTTGTATAAGATTGAATTTCACATGCTACGCAAAGATAAGTATTCAGCCCCTATTGAAGTTAATAGACCCTTTATCTTGCATACAAATATGTACTTTTTAATTTCTAGGATAAGACTATTAATATCAGTCGGTTTAATATTTGTACACCCAAATAACATTGTGTGACATGAAATCTCAGTGCATTTTGCACATTATGTGATCTTAAAAATTCCACGAAAGTTGGGTCGGATTTTGAATCAAAACTGCAATTTCCAGATATCAGGTTCCGCTGAGATTTTCAATTTTGGTGGGGTCTTGCTTGTTATGTTGGAGCAAACCTGAGTTACTTTAGTAAATACCAGGCCACTACGTACCATGAGTGAACACCTAGGCCACTAAGCCACTGCGACGTCAAGGACCGGGACCATCCAGTCACAAGGCCACTACGCCATGCCGACGTCAAGGACTTGGCCACTACGCCACCGCGACGTCAAGGACACGGTACCACCCTATCTCAAGGTCACTACGCCATCAAGACGTCTAGGACACGGTACCACCCGATCACAAGGCCACTACGCCACCACGACGTCATGGACACGGTACCATCCGATCACTAGGCCACTACGCCATCAAGACGTCTAGGACACGGTACCACCCGGCCACTACGCCATGCCGACGTCAAGGACCCTGTACCACCCAATCAATACGCCACTACGCCACCGCGACGTCAAGGACACGGTACCACCCAATCACTAGGCCACTACGCCATTCTGACGTCAAGGACCCGGTACCACACAATCAATACGCCACTACACCATGCCATGTTCTAAAATTATGCATTATATGATTAACGTGACATGAATCTAATTCATGGTTTGTTTGTTTTGTTATAATGACGATGTACGTTGTGCAAGTCATAATAAAACATATGTTCTGTTCTGTTCTGTTCTGTTTAAATAAGTGAAAATGATGGATAGTTCATAATCCACTCCAATCGTAACAAAGAATGTGTTTTCATGGTACCTACACAGATCATGAAGGAATAACACCTTAACACGTTTTATATCATGTATAAGACAGGGGAAATTTTGACTTGGGAAACCATCAGTTCAGTATTTTTTCTTAATGTAATTTAAACACTGTGCTATTTGAATTTTTGGAATAGTCTAGACAAAGAATAATAGCCCCAAAAAAACACGTTCATTAAAACTTTTCATGCCGCGAGAATTGAGCCCGGGGCATGTCGAATTAAGAGCGTATGCTTTACCTCAGAGGCATTTAAATTACAACAGTGAATATTAGAACTGATATCTTGTAACGATTTTGACCAAATTCTCGTAGTTTTACGCACACAATTGGATACCGTTCGAGGTAAAGGCAATATCCAAAATCGAAGCTGTTTCTCTGAAGTTGTTGTGGCTTTGCGATGATATTTAACGTAATTTTCCGTATAGAATGTACTACAAACCTGTGAACTACAAGGAATTGTGATAGTGGTAAGGCTGTTTTATATTTCTTATGGTGAAATATACGAATTAGTATACGATGTTTCTAATATCATTGTATTTTTTTCGTTTGTTCATGTAGTCTTAGCGGCTATAACAATTTATGACGTCATCATTTTAACGGGACCATGAGTGTGCCAGTGCTTATTGATGATGATTTTGGTGACGATCTTTTACTGGATAAATACAAATACCGGTCGAATTCAAATACGAAAACTAAAGCATGAAGGGATTTTAGTGCAGAATCATGGGCTAATTAAAGTTTCAAGACAATATGAAGCAAAATATCTTATAGGGAAACAATTTGTTTTCAGAAATACTGAGCATTTGCAATATCGTAACATTATGTGGATATAACTTTTATTAAGGGGACCTCTTTACGAATGATATTTTATTTTTGAAGTTTCCTAGTTTAAAAATTTTCAGGAACTGATCCAACATTATGTAACTTTATGCACTTTTCCTCCAAATGTTTATTTGGTAAAATGGAAAACACAAAGTCGTGGGTTCTTCTTTACTTATTTCTTTTCAGTTCAGTGTTATATAAATATAAATTAATTCAGGAATACAATAATTCTGATCCGAAGAAGGAATCAATAGACGTCCTGCAAATAAACAATAACACACATATAACACATTATTATAGATATTGCTGTCTTGCTGTAAAATAATATGATAAATATGAAAAGTATTTATAACAGCAAATATAACAACAATATATAGATAAATATATTAACAAATGATGAAACAATCATTTGACGCATAAGTACTAATTACAACATAAGATTAATTACAGAATATAATATCTTTCCATCAAAAATAACGTTGTGGCGACCAAGACCGACTGACTGACCTAGACATCCAAATACATATCTCAAAACACAAATACATATGTGAAACACATACATACATATACACAGTTCAACACACATTTACTCACAAATTTATGGAATCTGGCGTCGCAGCGCTTCTTCCGAATCCGTGTCCGCAAGTGATGTTACTCTGCAAGCTGTTAAAAAGTGCACACATATTAATAAAGGAAAATGTGATTTTAAATAGAAACCATCTTGAACCGTAGAAGAATTACAAATCTCATAAATACGTTAAATTGCTGATCTTAAATAAATCTTTATGACTATTGACAAGCATGTGCAACAGCATTAATTACTTTTTACACATTTGTACATACCTATTGTATAATGATACCTAATAATTTAAAGAAGTTTAAAGTTGACAGATGTTCACTAGTCTCTTGACATATTTGTTCTGGCGCGCGAGCTCGTGAAACAATACCGTACATTACACAAAAGACGTAACCACACAAAACAGGTTACATACAACTATATTAAAATTTTGATGTGAAATCCACCCTGTCACAATTATATACGACACGTTATAAATTAGTTGCCATTGATTCCAATAGTGAAAGTTTTCCTTATATATAAACACTCGAAATATCGCAAACGACGAAGAAATCTCAAATAAACACCCCTTAGAGTAATAATATTCATCAATCGAATGGATAAAATAACACATTTTTGTTTCGCTTTTTATTGGTAATGTTACAGCATACGTGTTTTAAACTATTAATCACATCGCGTTTGATAAAGGTAAAATGAAAGAAGGTATAACAACGAGTGGAAGTGTGTTTGCCAATTTTCTCATAGGCTTCGTGAATTTGGCAAAATCATAATTAGAATAGCACATGATAATAAATCCGTACTCAAATTATTGATATCACATCGAATATAATGACGCACATTGTACACATTAACCCTTTGCATGCTGGGAAATTTGTCGTCTGCTAAAATGTTGTCTGCTAAATTTCTAAAATTAGCATTTTCTTCGATTTTTTTTCAAAGAATACTATCAGAATAGCCTTCTAAATCCGGTTCCAGCGCTCAAAGGGTTATAGGATGGGTTACCAATGCTGCTCACCCCAGGGTACACACATATTTGTATGAAATATACATTTTATATTCAAATTTTAAACGTAAAGCATATACAGAACATAAGCTTTGGGGTCAGTCTGGGGCAGGTTGGGCGGTAGGCACGTGCTTTCTGTGTCCCCAGCCACGGCCTTGAAGCATCGGCGTAAGAATGAAACCATGACTCAATACGGATAATCATAATTTCACCAGCATAATCAGAAGCATATAAGCACCACACCAGGTAAGGAAAAACATAAAACGAAGGCCAAGAGTTTGCTCGTGTGAAGAATGGGGAGTGGTTTTCAAGAGATTTTACAGTTAGTTTTCTTAATAAGTTAATATGAACTATTTGAGCTTAATAACTTTATATGAACTACAGTGTATTTAAAATTTAAAATTCAGTGTATGGTCAGAGAATAATTGTTGTTCAATTATTAAGTAAATACAGTCTGATTATATAAAAAAAATATAATAAAAAGTAAAAGTAAAAGATATAATTTCCACATTATATCCAAATGTACGTGCAAAGAGGATATGGTGTCCGCTTTGCGACCGAGAGGTTGCATTCGGGTATTTTTTCATATATGTTTAAAACATTACACATCAGCTGTCACGTCATTAGTCCTCCATTTTTAATGGGGTTGGTAGATTATTACAATATTAGAAACTCCGCGCATGATGTGTAAAGGAGAAAACGCCACTTCTTCCGGGATGATTGTAGAAAAGATTAAGTTTTGTTCCAAAAGATAAACCTTTTCTATAGGAGTATAGACAGAAACCGATATGTGAGTAGAAAGCAAAGAGTGTTCACTATCTATGCTCGTGAATTTGAGTGTGAATCCGATTGCTCCCAGTATGTTCCACCAAACTTCTTTGCGTTTGTTAATAAAAATAAATGAACGTATGAGTGATTGCGTAGTCAAAAGGTATGCCTAGTGATACATTTTGTTTCAAGACTTGTTTTCTTTTTACTTTTAATAGTTATTTTATTCTAGTCGTGAATTGCGTGTGGATCTTTATCTTAGTTCCGTTAACCCTTTGAGCGCTGGAACCGAATTTTGAAGGCCTTTGCAAACAGTTTGGATCCAGATGCGACGCCACAGAACGTGGCGTCTCATCAGGATCCAAACTGTTTGCTATTCTGATAGTGGTCTTAGAAAAAAAATCGAAGAATATGCTAATTTTAGAAATTCAGCAGACGACATTTAAGCAGACGACAAATTTCAAAGGGTTAATAGTTTCATTTGAGGCGCAATTTCTTCAAAGACGCCCCTTTTCCTCAAAAAGTTGACTTTACATTTCACTTTTTTAATAGACCTTTGTATCAGATATGTCACAGTGGCAGCAGTGTTGCTGAAAAAAGTCTTGGACACACCCCTAGGCGGTGACAAAACACTCCTGAGTTGTGAAGTTAACTGTTGATGGAATTGTCTAACTGGTGCATTCGTTTTGCTCAGTATAATGGTTATCCCTGTTTTTGCATGTGTCGTAGTGAAGCATTTCATTGATTACGTGTATTTAACATACAGCATTTGTCTTTAACATGTTTGTTAAAAATTAAATGCATTATTTTATTTATTTTCATTATATTATAGTGTCTTCCTTTTACGTGTGTAACGTGTAATAATAAATATTTAAATAATATTATTATATACAGCTATATCCAGTATTTTTATAATTATTCCTTTTTTATAAACATTTTTCACTTTTAATAATAAGGCTTCAGTATAAGTATGTATTATATGAGACGGTCTCTTGGAAAACGGGGCTTAGTACCCATTGTACAGTGTATAAGTGTGTGGTGGTGGTTGGCACTTTCAGCGCAACCCATCTCAGCACCCCATGTACCGGTCAAGCCGGAGTGATGTGAGCCATTGCGAAGGCACACTGAACCAATTGCAAGCCATAAATCAGCCCTTTAGCTGGTTTGAACAGAAATTATGAGTGTAACAAGGGTTCTATTATGTGCATTTTTAGGAAAGTGCATAATAGTATAGGGTGCTTAGAACTAAGAGCCGCAATAGAACGACAACGCCTGGGTCTACGGTCATGGCTAATGTATCAACATGAGTAGAATGACATAACGGTCATGGGCCCACCCTGGCGGCCCCTAGATCTTGAAAGATGTTCACGCAGTATGCGAAAGTGCGTGTTTGTTCACATTAAGTCCCACATGCTGAATAAGATGGAGTTTGATATATATTGTGTCAAATGGTTTTGTACAACAGTTACTGTTTAAAATACATTGATTAGAGAAAGCTTGTATTTTCATCACGGATTTTGGGCCGTTGGTCACGTTACTCAAACTTATCCTATTTTGAATCCACGTTTTGCGTGTCATAGTTAAGCATAAATCCACAATATCGAGTCCGTTTCGTGAGTAAACAATTTTTTGTCTTTAAAAAAAATGTCAAGAATAATGATATATGTTAAATATAGGTAATCAAGGATATGCTTTAATGCAGATATTGAAACAAATTCACCAGTTAGTCATTTCCATCAACTGTTGATAATATTTAACAGAACAGCATCTCAGGGGTGTTTGTTCAAAGCCTATGGGTGTGTCCTACTCGTTTACTTTTGAGCAACACTACTGCCACAGTGACATTTGATAGATCGGTCTATTGAAAACTCGATTTGTCAACAGACCATTAAATAAGAAGGGTCGTGTCAACTGAAGTCCTATAACATAAGTAAGAAAACGTTACATCCTAACTCCATCTGAAATGGTCTTCACGAATATCAACAAACATTGATATTTCTTATGTAATTGAACCTTAAATATATTTAAATCATAAACAAGGAGGATCTTTAACAACGATATTAGGCGTATATTAAGAATTTGAAAATTAATGTTGACAATTTACGTTTCTAAATAATTAAATTGAAAACAAACTTTGTATTGCTATTGTATTTTCCCCGTTGTTAGTCGTTTATCAACTGCATGACAAATGTGTTATGGAGTGTTGATTATTGCATAATTATGTATGTATTTTTAATTCGTATTAATGCAGTGTGTATACCAATAAATAGTACATATCACATTTCCTACGCTTTTTATACACTTATTTATGGTGGTATTTGCAGAATGTAAGAATTATGTGAAATATCCAGTACATATATGCACACGCATATTCAAACTTCACACTTGCGTACTAAGATATAAATATCACTACAACAGATCATATTATATGCGTCCTCAAATGGCATATTATGTATTTAACATTTCGTTCGTTCTTCACTATTTTAATATCTGAATTTTATTGAGACGCAGTTTTCCTGCCATGCATTGAGATCGAACATTGTAACCTAATAGCATTTTTTTCGGTGTAGCGGTCTAACACGGAATTTCATAACCATTGTGGAAAAGAAGTATATGGCAATGATAAATAAACGGTTAAGATATAACAAACCTACGTACATGTATTCGATTTCAATTTTCATGGCATGTCTTTAAGGCTAAGTCGTGTGTTAGTAACAAGTAGTATTTGGTAAGTGTTGCATTGATACAGAATTATGACGATAGACAATTAAGAAAATCATGTGCATTTAATTCTTGTTAGAATAGTGTTACTTGAAAAACTGAACCCGCTTTTTATCGCATATATTTCGAAAACAATTCAACTCATCCGTCATTCAAATTTGAAATCAATATATCATATTTACCTCAACCAGTTTCATGTGTGTAGTAATTGTTTATTTTCAAAACGAACAGTTTGAATCATAGAATACTGTACAGTGTAGACTTAATGCAACGTTTTATACTGTGCACAACATATACAAGGAGTTGAGACTTCGGTTGGGTTGCAAAATACCTGGACATTTATGTTGTGGAGTGAAATCTACATACTGTGTAGATTGTGAATGGAAAATTGAACGCTTCTCAAATATAAATATTTATATTCGTTTTAAATAAATTGTTTATACACATGGGTTTATACAATAACGGACCATGGATAATAAACACCTGATCTTGTTTGTTTAAACCGATCAAAATACTATCATAATATATGTTCTTGGTCACTGGAACCTATTTGGGTCTTTAAACGTGCATGCTTCATATTTGTTTTTTTGTTTTTCCAGATTCATGTATCGTTTGTCCAGAAGGTTGTATTTCTGGAACGCAACATTAAAATACACTGACTTAACTTCAAGTACTCATTTTTAATTCACTGTTGAGTGGTATGGATCTTATGTTCGGTTCATGAAACAAACAGGCAAATGGAAAAGAAATTGCCATAAGATTTAATATCGAAACACTAAATCACACATCAACGACTTGACAAGAACCCACTAAACATAAATTACGTTTGAGATACCCGAATGCGGAATTAATTCAATCTGACGTTAACATAACAATAACATGGAAACTTGACTCACGCTTAAGCCATCCTGACTACACATATTGCCGTTTTCACCAAAAAGAATAAATATTATGTCAATTTGACCCAACACAATGCCTTTTTGACTCAACTTAATGTCAACTTGACAATACATTATGTCATGTTTACCCAACAGTATGACATGAGGACCAAATATTATGTCAAATGGACACAAACAAATGAATAATCGACTCAACATAAAGCCATGTGACTCAACCGTATCATTTTTTGAATCCACGTTTTGCGTGTCATGGTTAAGCTTAATTCCACAACATCGGGTCCGTTTCCTGAGTAGAAATACTATGTGTTGTCTTTAAACAAATATGTCAAGAATAATGATCTCTAGGTCATCAAGGTTATGCTTAAATGCAGATATTTAAAAAAAAAATCACCAGTTAGTCATTTCCATCAACTGTTGATAATATTTAACAGAACAGCATCTCAGGAGTGTTTTTCACAGCCTATGTGTGTGTCCTACTCGTTTGCTTTTGAGCAACACTACTGCCACAGTGACATTTGATAGATCGGTCTATTAAAAACGTTACAACATAATTATATCTGAAATGTTCTTCACGAATATCAACAAAGATTGATATTTCTTATGTAATTGAACCTTAAATATATTTATATCATAAACACGGAGGATCTTTAACAACGATATTAGGCGTATATTAAGAATTTGAAAATTAAGGTTGACAATTTACGTTTCTAAATAATTAAATTGAAAACAAACTTTGTATTGTTATTGTATTTTTCCCGTTGTTAGTCGCTTATCAACTGCATGACAAATGTGTTATGAAGTGTTGATTATTACATATGTATGTTTTTTTAATTCGTATTAATGCAGTGTGTTTACCAATAAATAGTACATATCACATTTCCTACTCTTTTTATACACTAATTTATGGTGGTATTTGCAGAATGTAAGACTTATGTGAAATATCCATTACATATATGCACACGCATATTCAAACTTCACACTTGCGTACTTAGACATAAATATCACTACAACAGATCATATTATATGCGTCCTCAAATGGCATATTATGTATTTAACATTTCGTTCGTTCTTCACTATTTTAATATCTGAATTTTATTGAGACGCAGTTTTCCTGCCATGCATTGAGATCGAACATTGTTACCTAATAGCATTTTTCGGTGTAGCGGTCTAACACGGGTTTTCATCCTTGTAGACCTTTATCAACGGCCAATAACACGTTTCCCGCCAGTGCGCCCGAAGAAATAACTCGATATTTCGCTTTTGTTAAAGAATACCTAAACTAAGCAAAATAGAAAATGTTCTGCTTTGACTTAAAAGAAAAATTAAATTATGATATGAAAAAACTGGTTGACTATCTTTGTTGTGCAGACTAGCGTAAAGGATGTATGCCGTCTATGTTTTGTAGATGTGTGCATAGGGCACATGGACACAAATTTTGGTATACCGTACGTATCATTATCGGCTTTGTACTTATAATATTTCGTTAATATTTCCGAAATTGCAATATCGAAGCCTCATTTGGTTTTACTGCCAGTTATCACAAAAAATGTATGGAGGTCTTCTTAGAAACGTTTTAAATTTGAATCAAGATTTGTAACAAGGCGTACATAAAGATCATATGTGTCGTGTTCTAAGAAAACTGGACAAAATGCATGTGCGTAAAGTGTCATCCCAGATTAGCCTGTGCAGTCCGCAAAGGCTAATCAGGGACGACAATTACCGCTTGTATGGAATGTTTCGTTTAAATGATGTCTCTTCTTAGCGAAAATCCAGTTTAGGCGGAAATTGTCGTCCCGGATTAGCCTGTGCGGACTGCACAGGCTAATCTGGAATGACAATTTACGCACATGCATTTTGTCCAGTTTTCTAAGAACGCTACTCATATTTCGATGTTGATTAGCGAAAATCGTATCATACGGGTACTTTTCGATCATCGTATCACACGGGTACTTTTCGAACATCGTATCACACGGGTACTTTTCGACCATCGTATCACTCGGGTACTTTTCGAACATCGTATCACACGGGTACTTTTCGAGTAGCTGAACCAATTGTAAATAATATATGGAGCGCTAAAATGTTTGTCGGACAAGGCGATGGACAAATGTGTCGCGTTCTGAGAAAACTTGGCATAATGCATGTGCGTAAAGTGTCATCCCAGATTCGCCTGTGCAGTCCGCACAGGCTAATCCGGGACGTAACTTTCCGCCTTAACTGGATTTTCGCTAAGAAGAGACATCATTTAAACAAAAAAATCCTTAAAAGCGGAAATTGTCGTCCCTGATTAGCCTGTGCGGACTGCACAGGCTTATCTGGGATGACAATTCACGCACAAGCATTAGGCCCAGTTTTCTCAGAACACGACACAAATACATCGTCATCTCCAAGCTTGTTTCCACTAACACTAGCCATTGTTTGACTTTTATATTATCGGATAAGGGTCTCCTATTACATTGTATACTAGGTTCGTCCTCATTTAAATGTATGCAGGTAAAATGCGGCTAAGACTTGTTAAAAAAAAAATGTCCGACATTAGCCATATCTCTTTGATCTTTTAGGGAAGATCGTTTTTAAACAACAAAAACCAAATAAAATTAATTTAACGCCGTATATATTGTTATAAAGATATTTCTTGTTTTTAAATGAAAAATCTAACCAGGATACTTTTCGGTGGAAAATTGAAGTCAAACTGGGCTATTAATACCAAACGGTAAAATCGGTAGCCTGGTATTGCTTTTTGGGACGATTTCCGGACAGGCTATCCTTACAATGAACTCGATATACCGCGAGCTGGAATGTTTAACGTTTAAAGCGAGTGAACAATGTTTGTACTGGAAACGCTGGCTCATGCAAACCACAATAATTACAAATGTGTGTATGTCAATATAAAACTATACAACATAACTTCTTGTAAATATATCAGGGTAGTGAACAAAAGATAAAAGCAATAATAACATGATATCAATTATATAAGTGCACATATACAATACGAGAATACTTGTTAAATGTAAGAACAAAGCCGCTAGGTATACACGATCGGGCTATTATAAAGGGACACGCACACACTATTTTGATTTGGAGAGCTTTATGTAGAACTGTTGTACCCGCTCATTATTTCTATATGAGATACGATACCTTCACGCTAAACATTCGGCTATAATCGTTGTTAAACGGAATAGATCATCCGTATTATTTTGAATTTTACCAATGCAGTATTAGAATTTTATTCATTCGGGTCTCGTGGCGGAAAATTTCTTCAACATTGGCTGTTGATAAAGGTAAACAAAGACCAAAACCCGTGATAAGACAGATAGGCATGCACTCGAATTATGCCATCATGAATGTTAATTGAAATTTAACTAAATGCGTTGAATCGGCAGTAAAACAATGCACTAAAAGTGTGGAAAATGTCTCCTTTCTAATACGTCTTTAATAAACTTGACTTGACTTATTCCCTTGTAGGGCATAGGGCTTCGGCAACCGTCAACGTCTTAAATTAACTTGACCTGACTTATTCCCTTGAGCTCCGTGAGGAGCAAATGGCCTCGGCAACAGTCGAGGTCTTTAATAAACTTGACTTGACTTATTCCCTTGAGCTCCGTGTGGAGCAAAGGGCCTCGGCAACAGTCAACGTCTTAATAAACTTGACTTGACTTATTCCCTTGAGCTCCTTATGGAGCAAAGGGCATCGGCAACAGTCAACGTCTTTAATAAAACAAACCGTTAAATGGCTTGGTTTAATATCAAACATAGCTCTACAATAACGTAACATACCAAGTATCTATTGGATTAAACAAAAGACAGAGTATAACGATGACATCGCGGTTTTAAACGCATCTTTGATATACTAGATTGATTGTAGAGTAATTAATTCTGACGTTAAAGTTTAATAAGTAATAAAAAATGTTTACGAGGTTACTTCTCTGCTGCATTACCAGCATACCAACGTAATGTTCTGACGTAAAGACGTACAACGCGATAATTAAAAACGCTTAATTATAGTCAAGATATAGTATTCAAACGGAAACGATATACACATTGATTAATAATAATTAATTTGTTCCATGATTTTCGGTCCTTTGCCGACGTAATCAAGCATATTGGTGGTTATTTCATCAACCGCAATGTTTAACACTGCTCAATGATTTCGGAAACGATTTTGACGTAATGTACAAAGTGGTTAATAATCGTGTTTATCTGTTGATTGTTGTGAAATTGGGGTAATTTTGACTAATGAGTGGGTTAAATTGATTATCATTTTCCTCAATTTGTGGGAAGGGAAAAAGTATATAAGTATAACTTTGAATTCAGATTGCATAGTCCCGGTGTTAGCCGAAAAACCAGGAGACGTTTCTAAACCAGTTCTCGTTAATGTAAGTAGGATATAAAACATAAAAACTAAGTAACAAATAATTATAACTAAATTAATTGGTATATTGTTTTTACATATTAGTGTATGTCATTTGAATTTTTCATAATTTTCTTAAAGAACAAAATCAAACTGACTAACTTTCTCAAGTACTTTAGATATACATAAACATTAGTAAAGTCTTTTTTCTGGTACTGTTGTACATGTTTTCCGAGACGTTTACTCTGTTATACACGTTGAATGTTCATTTGTTTTGATGGTTCATGAAACCAGTATGTACATCGTATAAGCACGAACAGTGCATTCTTAAACTCGAAATGAGTGTTTTCACTTGCTTTGACACTACATCAGTATATAGGATTTAGTATTTAGTAATGTTCAATTCTTTTTTCTGTAACTAGTATTGTTTGAGACATCATTAACGTTGCCGTCGTTTGTTGTGTTGTTGTTGTTGTTGTCTTTGCAGTGGTGATATATAGTAGATTAATATGTGTATTCATGTCATGTCTTTATGTATAAAATGCATACTTCTGATGAAGGCTTATGTCGTAACATGTATGAGATTTACCTTATTCAAACAGAAACCGCAAATCTTACGTGATTGTATGATCATTAATATTTTATTATCATGTTCTGTTTTGCAGACCACAACATGAATACTGCATGCGGAGTTCTGTTGACCTGTTTGGCCATTTCTTCAGTACATGCGTTCGTTAGATACAGGAGTTACTATGGCAGCGGTCGTGGATTAGGGGGACTGTACGGTAACTATGGACGCATGTACGGAGGATATGGCAATCTTAACGGCAACAGATATGGAGCCTATGGCGACGACGACGACGTCTATGGCAACGGATATGGAAGCTTTGGCAATGGATACGGCCTGGGCCAGTTGTATGGGAGCAGCTTCGGTGGTGTTTATGGGGGATACGGTGGCCTTTATGGTAGTCGCTATGTTGGTTACGGCAATCTCTATGGCAGCGGAAATGGACTGTACGGCAATGGATATAGCATGTATGGTAACGGATATGGTTTGGGAAACATGTACGGCGGAATCGGCGGTCTCTATGGTGGAAGCTATGGCGGATACGGCAATCTCTACAACAACAGATACGGCCTTTACGGTAACGGAAACGGACTGTATGGAAACGGTCTCTATGGCAACCGATACGGCTATGGACATGTGGGTCACGGTAGTCTTTATGGCCATGGTAGCTATAGACATGGTAAGTGCGCCAGCTGCAAACTTAAAATTACTTATATGTTAAAGTAATATAACAATAATATTCAGTCAATATCGATGGTTGATTTAAAATTATAATTTATTTTATGTATTGCGTCTTGATATTCTTGCTGTATCCTTGATATTTACTATAATTATTTGCGTGTAAAATTGAGTTAACATTAGATATATGCTGATAAATAGTATCATTGTAGATCCATATAATTGTTAACGTATCACGACTTTGTTTCAGGAAAGAAGAGCTACTATTAAGCTGGCCACTCGCCAATAGTTAGATCTGACAACGCATCACATAATCGCTCGTTACCTCTCTCATATCTTTGCCTTATTGTTGTAATTCCAATTGGTGCAATAAATTCAAATGAAATTGTTTATTGATTGTTTTCTTATTTATATCAGATATTCATTGAAGTCCATAATACATAACTGCACACTACGTTAGTCGTACATTCAACGGTGTAAGGTCCGATGCTATACGATATCCTTGATGGGAAGTATCTCTTGACAATAGAAAAATGTTCAGAATGTCCTTTTTACTGTCAAAAGCCTCTAGCTCGCCAACAATGAACTGACACCGACAATATGCATGAATAGTTTCAAATATCGTTATGATTTAATAATATACATTTTCGCGCTGGAATTATGTAAAATACATCAAAGAATATCGCATTAAAGATTTCATGTTTACATGTATTGCGTTAATGTTTGCAATATTAAGTACATTTAAATAATAGTCCATCGTAATATTTTACACACACCTGTCTCAGCAAGACTCAGAAGTAAGAACTACCACACTGCTATTTTACATAAAGGGGTGCAACTCGTTTCGTCTAACTTGTAACTGATACGGTATCGAGAATAGTGCTCTCCCATTGATATTTAAACTGGTAAGAAAATTTTATACGATGACGATTATTCTTATTATTTTCTCTTTTAAATCAGTGTTTATTTACATAAATGAACATTTTTCTAATTTGAAAAAGTTGCATTTATCTATCTATACAAAAGAGCGAGTTATAATTTTGAATTTTTCAAGAACAAAATTTAGTATTGAAGCACTTCAGCTGAAAACATTCTGAAATAGGTCATTTGGTTGCAAATAAGATCAGTAAATTTAATCACTACATGTCATATGTTGGGATAAAAATTCCGAAACGCTGTGAGATTTGTAACCGTACCAAGGAAAAGTGTAACGGTCAAAATCCGGCGACGGTGTGCATTTCAATCCGTATTAGATCCGGAACAACCCGATCACTAGGCCACTACGCCACTGCGATGCCTCCAACCCGGACCCACCCTGCCACTAGGCCAGTTCGCCAGCACGACGTCTAGGACCAGGGATCTCCTTATCACTAGCCACTGCACCACCGTGACGTCTAAGACCCGGGACCTCACAATCACTAGGCCAGTACGCCAGCACGACTTCAAGGTTCCAGTACCACCCATTCACTAGGCCACTACGCCACCGCAACGTCAAGAACACGGTACCACCCAAGCACTAAGCCACTACGCCACCGCAACGTCAAGGACACGGTACCACCCTATCACTAGGCCACTACGCCACCACGACGTCAAGGACACGGTACCACCCTATCACTAGGCCACTACGCCACCACGACGTCAAGGACACGGTACCACCCTATATATAGACCACAACGCCACCACGACGTCAAGGACACGGTACCACCTTATCACTAGGCCACTACTTCACCGCAACGTCAAGGAAACGGTACCACCCTACCACTAGACCACTATGCCACCACGACGTTAAGGACACGGTACCACCCTTTCACTAGGCCACTACGCCACCACGACGTCAAGGACACGGAACCACCCTATCACTAGGCTACTACGCAACCACAACGTCAAGGACACGGTGCCACCCTATCACTAGGCCACTACGCCACCACGACGTCAGAGACACGGTGCCACCCTATCACTAGGCCACTACGCCACAGCGACGTCAAGGGCCACTAGTCTAGTGATAGAGCCACCCTATCACTAGGCCACTACGCCACCACGACGTCAAGGACACGATACCACCCTATCACTAGGCCACTACGCCTTCCCAACGTCACGGACACGGTACCACCCTATCACTAGCCCACTACGACACCACGACGTCAAGGACACGGTACCACCCTATCACTAGACCACTATGCCACCACGACGTTAAGGACACGGTACCACCCTATCACTAGGCCACTACGCCACCACGACGTCAAGGACACGGAACCACCCTATCACTAGGCTACTACGACACCACGACGTCAAGGACACGGAACCACCCTATCACTAGGCCACTACGCCACCACGACGTCAAGGACTCGGAACCACCCTATCACTAGGCCACTTCGCCACCACGACGTCAAGGACACGGAACCACCCTATCACTAGGCCCCTACGCCACCACGACGTAAAGGGCCCGGGGCCACCCTATCACTAGACCACTTCGCCACCACGACGACAAGGGCCCGGGGCCACCCTACGTCAAGGGCCCGGGGCCACCCTATCACTAGACCACTTCGCCACCACGACGTCAAGGGCCCGGGGCCACCCTATCACTAGGCCACTTCGCCACCGCAACGCTAATACGTCACGGTGACGTCTTAAACCCGGGAGCACCCTTTCAATAGACCGCTTCGCCACCGAGACGTCTAAGACCCGGGACCACCCGATCAATGGGCCACTACGCCACAGCGTCGTCTAGGACCCGGGACCTATTAATATCTAGGCCACTACGCCACCGCGACGTCGAAGGCCCGGGACCTCCAATTCGCTATGCCACTGCGTCACCGCGTCGTCTAAGACCCGGTACCTCCCAATCTCTAGGCCACTACGCCACCGCGACGTCATGGACCCTGATCCAACCAATCACTTTGCCACTGCGTAACCGCGACGTCAAGGACACGGGACCACCAAATCAATAGGCCGCGACGCCACCGCGACGTCTAGGACCCGGGACCATCCAATCACTAGGCTAATGCGCCATCACGATGTCTTGGACACGGGACCACCCTATCACAAGGCCAATACGCCATCACGACGTCTAAGACCCGGGACCACCCTATCACAAGGCCTATACGCCATCACGACGTCTAAGACCCGGGAACACCCTACCACAAGGCCTATACGCCATCACGACGTCTAAGACCCGGGACCACCCTATCAAAACACCAATACGCCATCACGACGTCTAGAACCCGGGACAACCCTACCACAAGGCCACTACGCCATCAAGACGTCTATGACCCGGGACCACCTTATTACAAGGCCAATATACACCATCACGACGTCTAAGACCCGGAACCACCATACCACAAGGCCTAACCGCCATCACGACGTCTAAGACCGGGACCACCCTTCCACAAGGCCAATACGCCATCACGACGTCTAAGACCTGGGACCATCCTATCACAAGGCCACAACGCCATCAAGACGTCTAAGACCCGGGACCACCCCGTCACAAGGCCACTACGCCATCACGACATCTAAGACCCGGTACCACACTACCACAAGGCCAATATATATATATATACGCCATCACGACGTCTAAGACCGGGACCACCCTATCACAAGGCCAATACGCCATCACGACGTCTAAGATCCGGGACCACCCTACCACAAGGCCACTACGCCATCACGAAGTCTAGGACCCGGGACCACCCTTTCACTAGACCACAACGCCATAGCGACGTCTATGACCCGGGACCACCCTATCACTAGGCCACTACAACACCGCGACGTCTAGGACCCGGGACCACCCTATCACTAGACCACTACGCCATAGCGACGTCTTGGACCCGGGAATACCCTTTCACTAGACCACTACGCCATAGCGATGTCAAGGACCCGGGACCACCCTATCACTAGGCCACTACGACACCGCGACATCTAGGAGCCGGGACCACCCTTTCAGTAGACCACTACGCAATAGCGACGTCTAGAACCCGGGACCATCCTATCACTAGGCAAATAAGGCACCGCGACATCTAGGACGCGGGACCACCCTATCACTAGACCACTACGCCATCACGACGTCTAAGACCGGGACCACCCAACCACAAGGCCAATACGCCATCACGACGTCTAGGACCCGGGACCACCCTTTCACTAGACCACTACGCCATAGCGACGTCTAGGACCCGGGACCACCCTATCACTAGGACACTACGCCATAGCGACGTCTTGGACCCGGGACCACCCTTTCAATAGACCACTACACCATAGCGACGTCTAGGAGCCGGGACCACCCTTTCACTAGACCACTACGCCATAGCGACGTCTAGGACCCGGGACCACCCTTTCACTAGACCACTACATCTCCGCGACGTCTAATACCCGGGACCACCATATCACTAGACCACTACGCCATCGCGACATCTAGGACCCGGGACCACCCTATCACTAGGCCACTACGCAACCACGACGTCTGGGACCCAGGACCACCCTTACACTAGGCGACTATTCCACCGCGACGTCTAGGACTCGGAACAACCCTATCACTAGGCCACTTCGCCACCACGACGTCTAGAACCCCGTACCACCCTATATATAGACCACTACGCCACTGCAATGTCTAGGACCCGGGACCACCCTATCACTAGACCACTACGCCATAGCGACGTCTAGGACCCGGGACCACCCTTTCACTAGACCACTACGCCATAGCGACGTCTAGGACCCGGGACCACCCTTTCACTAGACCACTACGCCATAGCGACGTCTAGGACCCGGGACCACCCTTTCACTAGACCACTACGCCATAGCGACGTCTAGGACCCGGGACCACCCTTTCACTAGACCACTACGCCATAGCGACGTCTAGGACCCGGGACCACCCTTTCACTAGACCACTACGCCATAGCGACGTCTAGGACCCGGGACCACCCTTTCACTAGACCACTACGCCATAGCGACGTCTAGGACCCGGGACCACCCTTTCACTAGACCACTACGCCATAGCGACGTCTAGGACCCGGGACCACCCTTTCACTAGACCACTACGCCATAGCGACGTCTAGGACCCGGGACCACCCTTTCACTAGACCACTACGCCATAGCGACGTCTAGGACCCGGGACCACCCTATCACTAGACCACTACGCCATAGCGACGTCTAGGACCCGGGACCACCCTATCACTAGACCACTACGCCATAGCGACGTCTAGGACCCGGGACCACCCTATCACTAGACCACTACGCCATAGCGACGTCTAGGACCCGGGACCACCCTATCACTAGACCACTACGCCATAGCGACGTCTAGGACCCGGGACCACCCTATCACTAGACCACTACGCCATAGCGACGTCTAGGACCCGGGACCACCCTATCACTAGACCACTACGCCATAGCGACGTCTAGGACCCGGGACCACCCTATCACTAGACCACTACGCCATAGCGACGTCTAGGACCCGGGACCACCCTATCACTAGACCACTACGCCATAGCGACGTCTAGGACCCGGGACCACCCTTTCAATAGACCACTACACCATAGCGACGTCTAGGACCCGGGACCACCCTTTCACTAGACCACTACGCCATAGCGACGTCTAGAACCCTGGACCACCCTTTCACTAGACCACTACGTCTCCGCGACGTCTAATACCCGGGACCACCATATCACTAGACCACTACGCCATCACGCGTCTAGGACCCGGGACCACCCTATCACTAGGCCACTACACAACCGCGACGTCTGGGACCCAGGACCACCCTTTCACTAGGCGACTACACCACCGCGACGTCTAGGACTCGGAATAACCCTATCACTAGGCCACTACGCCACCACGACATCTAGAACCCCGTACCACCCTATATATAGACCACTACGCCACTGCAACGTCTAAGACCCGGGACCACCCCATCAATAGGCCACTGCACCACCACGATGTCTAAGCTTGTAGATCCATCATTTGCACGTGCATTTTTACTATGTTGAAAATTTGGAAGGTTAGAATTAGTTTGTAAACAAAAGTAATGGTATTATACATTCTTTATGGTCGCCAGTTGTTTTTCCATTCCATTCCATTCAAGACAAAAACTATATTGTGTCAAATGGTTTTGTACAACAATTACTCTTTAAACAAACATTGATTAGGGAAAGCTCGTATTTTCATCACGGATTTTGGCCCGTTTGTCTGAATAATTTGTGTTCATGGAAGAACTCAGAAAAATCCGCAAATAACTGGTTTACAGATTTTAAAGACACTGGGAAAGAAATTNTCAATAGGCCACTGCACCACCACGACGTCTAAGCTTGTAGATCCGTCATTTGCACGTGTATTTTTCCTATGTTGAAAATTTGGAAGGTTAGAATTAGTTTGTAAACAAAAGTAATGGTAGTATACATTCTTTATGGTCGCCAGTTGTTTTTCCATTCCATTCCATTCAAGACAAAAACTATATTGTGTCAAATGGTTTTGTACAACAATTACTCTTTAAACAAACATTGATTAGGGAAAGCTCGTATTTTCATCACGGATTTTGGCCCGTTTGTCTGAATAATTTGTGTTCATGGAAGAACTCAGAAAAATCCGCAAATAACTGGTTAACAGATTTTAAAGACACTGGGGAAGATATTGCAACACATAAGAAAACATATGATTTGTTTTTATTCACAAAATTCCATATTGAACTCATGCAAAGCTACTATAGACCAATAGTAAATAAATAAATATGCATCATAACAAGCAAACAGAGACATTTACTGTAATTATGAAATGGTAGAGGATACTTTTATAACAGTAGCTGTCCATGAACCAGTCATAAAATCTTACAATAACTTGGAACACTATTTGAAACACAGCATGTTACATGCTTATTTCATTTGAAAAAGTCTAAGTTTACATGGCAGTCTAATTTTTGCAATTAGATTTCACTGAAAAACATCTGTATGGCTTATACATTGGATTTCTAGCAGACATTACACACAATATTAAGCAAATGAACGGTGAGGATATAAACATTTTCAACAGATTATAAGTTCCACAGGAACTATAATGATATAACATAAGACTTTGTAAAACTAATGCATACAATTAAAACAATAGTGTTCAAAAGATTATATAAATTGTTTTATTTCTGGTATTTCCTTTGAATTGAATTTCACTTTTTTTTTTCAATTGTAAAACTTAAAATGTTGTTTGATACATTTTGACATTAAGAATGTGTACTTCATAAGAAAATTAATGTTTTTGAGAAGAAAAAAATCATCTGAATGAGCTATCAAATTCCGGAACAAATTAACATACGAATTGCGCTCAGGGATTAAAGATGTGCGTAATGTGTCATCCAAGATTAGCCTGTGGACTCCACAAAAGTTAATCAGGGACGACACTTCCAGCTTTTATCGTAATTTCTGTTTACAAGAAGTCTCTTCTAAACGGAAATCCAGTCTAAGCAGAAAGTATCCAGATAAGATTAGACTGTGCGCACTGCACAGGCTAATCTAGGACGACACTTTACACACATACATTAAGCCATGTTTTCCCAGAGTGAGGCTCATATTTATAACTATTAGCTACTTAACCCTTTGCATGCTGGGAAATTTGTCGTCTGCTAAAATGTCGTCTGCTGAAGTTCTGTGGCGTCTCATCTGGATCCAAACTGTTTGCAAAGGCCTTCAAAATCCGGTTCCAACGCTCAAAGGGTTAATATCATACATCACATCAAGATTTCATACTAAACAAAGCACAAGATCAACAACAAACTAACAGCAAAAATAAGCACCAAACTGTTCATAACAGCAACAACAAACAAAAGTTCAACAACATACAAATATGTGAACATGAAAATTCATTAATTTTTAACCAAAACAGAAATCAATTAAAATAAACTAGAAAAGAGAAAATGAATTGAATAAATTGTTTCTCGTTGATTCATATTTTTGACCTTTTACGTTGCAGCATAATAGAATTATGTTTGTAAACATGTCCCTAACTTAAATTATTCAATGAACTTGGCTTGTCTCCCTTTATTTATTGGGCAAAGTGTTAAAAATGTGTTAATATTTTCAATAGGGTTTGACATTGGTTCATTAAACATTGAATAATGCCAATATTATTGGTAATAGGCAAAACTTGTCCGAAATAGGTCACAGAAACCAGATTACTGCTGTTAAAGCCAGTAAGAACTGAAACAATCCAGAATTTCTTTAATATGCGCACTAAAGCCAATATTTTATAACTGGCAGTCATTTTTACAGAATGAATCAAATGTCACATTCATAAAATGCCATTTAAAAGACGTAAATTCAAAACATAAAAAAGAAGAACTATAATCAACCATTCCTGATATTTACTATGTTTATCTTATCCTTGCCTGATAATGAAGTAATTAAATAACATTGTAGTATTTACAAGATATGTCAGAATACCATTATATATGAAAATGTTTATTTTGGCTATATATTTGGTATCATAGGCTAATCTCTATGACTATTTCATCAAATGCACTAGTGTATTAGATAAATTGAATGTTTTTTAAGACTTTGTGCATGCATGCATGCAGGCGGGGTTTCTATGTTCAATGTCTTATTCTGACTTCACAAAATTGTGTGATTTTGACATTTCAGGCACATTATCATAATAATTAACATGAAGTTCTTTTCCTTAATATTTTTCATGGCAAATTTGTAAAACCTCAACTCAAGCATGACCTTAATAGGATACAATCAAATAAAAAATAGATATGCAAGCACATGCCCTACTGAAAATTTACCCTTAAATGGAATGCTTTAAATATTATGTGCTTAACAAAAAGTTAAAATATTCGGATTAGTTTAAAGACAAAATATAAGTATGCCAGATGTGTTCATGTATGAGTCGTGTTCGGAGAAAACTGGGCATAATGCATGTGCGTAAAGTGTCGTCCCAGATTAGCCTGTGAAGTCCGCACAGGCTAATCCAGGACGACACTTTCCGCCTAAATTGGATTTTTGCTAAGAAGAGACTTCATTTTAACGAAAAATGTCATTAAAGCGGAAAGTGTCGTCCCTGACAGTCCCTGCGGACTGCACAGGCTAATCTGGGACAACACTTTACGCACATGCATTATGCCCAGTTTTCTAAAGACACGAATTATATCACAGAACTCTGATTGTTTCATCATCAAGAAGATTCTATCAGTTTCCATGCAGGTCACTTTCGGAGTAGACTTTATAATTAATGTTGATTAAACTAGGACCATCCTTATCAATCTGCACAGGCTAATCAAGGATAACACTTTCCGTTTATTGAATATTTTGTTTAATGTAAGTCTCTTTCAAATGAAAATCAAATCTAGGCTGAAAGTATCATCTCTGTTTAGACTTTGCGGACTGCACAGCCTAATCTGGGACTATACTAAGTGCACTTGCATAAAGCCCCGTTTTTCAAAGGAACCGACTCATATTATACATACTAATACTGAAGCCTTATTACTAAAAGTGAAAAATGTTTATAAAAAGGAATAATTATAAAAATACTGGATTTAACTGTATCTTATAATATTATTTAAATATTTATTATTACACGCTTCAGTTACAAACGTAAAAGGAAGACACTATAATATAATGAAAATAAATAAAATAATGCATTTAATTTTTATCAAACATGTTCATGAAAAATGCTGTATGTTAAATACATGTAATCGATGAAATGCTTAACTTTGACACAAGCAAATGCAGATATAAACATATCTTTATATACATCTATGCAGGCAACTTCATTAAACAGGGATAACAATGATAGTGAGCAAGACACATGCACCAGTTAGACAATGTCAACAACTGTTGAGAACAGTTTACTTCACAACAACTCAGAAGTGTTTTTTCACCTCCTAGGGGTGTGTCCTTCACCCTTGTTTTTCAGCAACACTGTTGCCCACAGTGACACATCTGATACAAAGGTCTATTGAACAAGGTCTGTTTGTAAAACATGCATGACCCCCATATGGGCTGTCAATTTTAGTGGCAGCCATTGTGTGAATACGTTTTTGTCACTGTGAACTTGACCTTTGACCTAGTTACTTGAAAATTAATGGGGGTCATCTGCCAGTCATGATCAATGTACCTATGAAGTTTAATGATCATAGGCCTAAGTATTCTTGAGTCATCATCCCCAAACCATTTTACTGTGTCGAGTCACCGTGACCTTGACCTTCGACCTAGTGACCTGAACATCAATAGGGGTCATCTGCCAGTCATGATCAATGTACCTATGAAGTTTCATGATCCTTGGCGTAATCATTCTTGAGTTATCATACGGAAACCATTTTTCTATTTCGAGTCACTGTGACCTTGACCTTTGACCTAGTGACCTCAAAATCAATAGGGGTCATCTGCCAGTCAAGATCAATGTGCCTATGAAGTTTCATGATCCTAGGCCTAAGCGTTCTTGTGTTATCATCCGGAAACCATCTGGTGGACGGACGGACCGACCGACCTACCGACATGTGCAAAACAATATACCCCCTCTTCTTCGAAGGGGGGCATAAAAAGTGAAATGTAAAGTCAACTTTTTGGGGAAAAGGGACACCTTTTAAGAAATTGCTCCTCAAATGAAACTATTATAATTAGCCCAAGCTATACAGTTGAACACAACATATTAAAATAATAGCACATGTAACTTTCCAAAATCATCAAAATTGATCATAATTAGTATGCATGATTACTGATAAAACAAGAGATTTGTTTGTCAGAAACACAATGCCTCCTACTGCGCCGCTTTGATTTTTTTTTTACCTTTGTCCTTGATTGATGACCTTGACCTTGACATTTACCACTCAAAATGTGCAGCTTCATGAGATATACATGCATGCCAAATATCAAGTTGCTTTGATCAATATTGCACAAGTTATGACCAAACTTCAACCTAGGTTAAAGTTTAGGGACAGACACACAGAAAGACCGACACACACAATGACAGACAGACAGGCAAAAAACAATATACCCCCTTTTATTTTTAAAGGGGGCAAAACAATATTTATGCCAGGGTTTCTTCAACTAACATGTAAAAAGATTATTTTTTTTAATTGAACATTCAATGGCATTTTTGTCAACAAATAAAGATGAAAATCCAACATGCTACCAAAACCCTGAATTCCCTGATGATGACAAAAAATTACAAGGCAGATAATCCAAAAAGTGTTGGTCCATGAGAACACCATTGTTTCTCATGTCAACAGTTAGACAACTTTATTACAAGGATTGAGAAATTCATTACTCATCTTGCCCTAGTTTTAAATGGGAACAATGCAAGTACATTGCTATGGAATTGGATGCACTTTCAGAAATTTCCCTGTACGCATTGTTTGTCCAATACAAAAACTAAAACACTTAGCAAGATTTTAACAAAGTACAAAAAAGTACAACACCTTGCAACGCACAGGAATGTTATTAAAAGCACAAAACATTTTTACCCTAAATTTGGTTTGGCAAGAACTTCTGAAAGGTTGTCTTCTTACCGCTAAACAAGTGCTGTACATCTTAAACAGTATTTGAAATGCCAATCTTACTACAAGTAATAAATACACAATTTTGACTTAAAAAAACAACAAAATAACATAAAGTAAATGAATTCACATAAATGTCTCTAATCGCAGACAGCTTGCGGAACATCCATGCACAGTGCCTCCGCGGACCATGACATCACGGAATCCTCGTTGTCCATGCTAGAGAACTTTGTGTCGTGATGCAATGCCTCTATCGCTGTGGAACTACTGGCCATGATCCTGCGACTACTGGTAAGGGGAATAATCAAGTCCTCTGCCAATTCTTCAAGCGGGTCAATTATCTCTTCCAACACTCTTTTCCTCACTAAAGGAACAGCATTGGAGACCTTGTAGCTCTTCTGTCTGCTAGTGTTGCTGTGGCGACCGATATGTTTTGTAAGATGATCGCTACGCACAAAACCGCGGCCACACTGGGGACAGATGAATTTTTTCTCGCCCGTGTGGGTGCGTCTGTGTCGAGACAGTTCGTCAGAGCGCGCATACTTTCGACCACAGCTGTCCCAGGTGCAGCAAAATGGCTTCTCTCCTTTAAAATAACAAAAACATCGTTGTAAATTTATTTTGAGTATGGATGTTACCTAGTGAATTTAATGTAACTAAGAAAACTTCAAGAAAACTAATATTTCAAATGACTTCAACTAAACCTTTATCACAGACAGAAATGTTTCAACACAAAAGAAGGCACTGACAAAAATGGAACTGAAACTCTTAACTATTTTGAAAAACGCCAACTGACATATCGTCCCCTCATAAATGGCCAACCTCAATATTTACAAGTTTTCAGGAGAAGGAAAAAGTTTCATATTTTTTTTTTAGATAACAGAATGAAGCTAAAACTTTGCATGATTACTTTTAAAATATCCCTACATTGGTCAAAATTTTTAAAGTGACGTGTGACTTTTTCTGTAGTCAATATGAGAAAATTGTCTAACTCAAGCTTTGACTCGAGCTTTAAGCTTGAGTCAAAGCTTGAGTTAGACAATTTTCTCATATTTTTTCATCCGCGGCTGACTTGTTTACATTAACTTTGGAAATTTTCGCACACATTTACATGGGTATAACTTTGTAAGCCAATTGGATAGGACCTTGGAATTCTTCGCGGGAGAAGCGGACCATTTTCACCACTGCAAAAATGTCAAAACCTGTTTTCGTGCCAAAACTGAGATTGGCCATTTACGCGTGGAGGGGACGATATATTCTATACAAGCAATCTCTCAAATACTAATATGGGATACAGTGCTAGATTTAAGATTTGAAAAGGGCAGGGGGCTACTTTGTCAAAAGGGCAGTTCAGCACGCGGTCATATTACGATTGTGGATTATTTAAAACAAGGACATCAGTAAAACTGATGGATGCTCCCCAATGATGCTTAGTCAATATATGGGTTAATTGTGTGATTTTTTTTTTTTTTAATGTGACCTTGAGAAAATCTTTTATTAGCCTTGGTGACCTTTACCTTGCAGTGACCTCAAACCTCATCAAAAGGCCAGGGGTGGCGAAATCTCAAAAAAATAAACTTGTCCACGGACAACCATTTAGGAAATTTAACTTGTCCGTTGCTGAACTACACTTGTCCATTAATGTTTATATAAATTATACACACATTTATTGATTAATGTAAAATAATGTGGAATATTTCGAAATGAGTATAATTTGCTTGTTTTAGTTATAGTTGTATTTGCATGGTACATTCATTATAGCAGTATATTATAAACAATATAAAGACTTTCTCAAACTTTTAATCTTTCAAAGCTAGTGTTATTAAAACATGTGTTACTCATAAGTACATCGTAAGATGTACCCGGTACTCCTCCACGATAAAATCGTGGCCTGATACATTAGAGACTGATGATGGTAACCGGGTGTAATCCTCGTGGAAATTGTGCATTTCATGTTTACTGTAAAATATTTGTTCGACAGGTAAAGCATTTTAACAAATTATCACCGAATTCATAAAACACAATTGTTATTTTTTTCTTAGAATTCTTTAATGAGCATAATTAAATTTGTAATTCGAAACACACTACCAAATTTTAATGTTAACAAACTCTAGCTTCAGATAATTGTGTTGCTACAAAGTGCGCGAAAATAATGTTGCACATGACGTATAACGTCACGTCATTCGAATGGAAAGCGGGGTGTATTGATATATATTTTTTACCAAATTATATTGCGAATAATTTGAAATTGGAATTTCCTCTAAAATAATTTACAATCAAACACGCTGTATCTTGATTACGGTCTTTTAGATAAGTCTGTATAAAAAACAGTTATTGCACTATATACTAATTGAACAGAATATCCGGACAAAATTGGATTTAGTGTTGGGTGTTGTGACAACACGCTGAGCAGGTCTCTAACAGTCGGGCTGAATGTTGAAAATGCGGCATGCTCCCTGTCTCTTATAGAATAAGGGAGATCACTGTGCAGGAGTGTCCGTATTTTAGCTTGATTGCTCCGCAAATAGCACTGACAATGTAATCGCGTGTCAACATCCGGTTTTGTAAAACTTTATAATTACGGCTTTAATACAATGTATTTTTTTGTATTCCTCGTCCCAACTGGTTGTCCATGGACAACTTAATTGAAAATAATCAGTTTCCCAGACAAGCAAATGTACGACTCGGGCAACTCGGACATTTGATTTCGCCACCCATGCTTTAAGGTAGAGGTCCATGCAAGGTACCTACATGCCAAATATGGAAGAGATTGGTAAAATATTGAAGGCGCTATGAGAAACTGTAACAAAAGTGTGACAGAATGAAGGAAGTATGGAAGTACAAACTGGCAACTATATGCTCCCCATATATATATATATGGGAAGCATAATAAGGAACGTGCTTTAAATGTATATATTTCATTAAACATGATATATTTTCATTCAAAACATTGTTTCTTTAAGTTATAAAAATAATTTCACTGTTGAATTTGTATTAATGCATTGAAACTTCATGTTTCATAATGTCATCTGACTGATCAAAAAAGGGCATGATATGCAGTATGCACAGGCTTATCAGGGACGACACCTTCTGTCTAGAGCTGGTTTTTCATTTACAAGAGACTTCCTTTAAATGAAAACTACCATAAAAGTGGAAAGTGTCATCCCTCATTATCATGTACCAACTGCACAGGCTAACCTGGGACGACACATATGCCTTAAGCCCTGTTTTCCCACAGCAAGGCTCAAATACATCAGTACTATATTTGATGTAAAACTTGTACTCACCTGTATGGATTCTAACGTGTGCTTTCAAATGGGAGCTCTTGATGTAACTCTTGCCGCATTCTTTGTACGTACATTTGTGTGGTCGACTTCGATTATCATTGGTATCAGTGCTCACTGGCAAAACGTAGCTCTGTCCGTTTGAAAATGGGGTCGGTGCGATTTTGCACAGGCCGTCATTGACTAGGGGTGTGCCTGTCGTACTTGGCAGACAAAAATTGTTCATTACAACTACTTGAAGAATCTGTGGAACACCGTTGGCTGTTGAACAGTTTGGAGGTGCCTGCAACATTATCGGGATCTTGATCGTGGAATTCGGTCCCCACGATGACATCTGGTGAGGACTGACGACTATGGATGCTACGGTTGGTGGAGACGGTGTTGATGAAGCACTATCCAAAACCGTTGTTTGATTGGACTGAGAAACGTTTAACAGTTTTTCGCCTGACAACGGTTCGATTCCAAGAATTTGCTGACTTTGTGCACTGAATTTAGGAGAAGAACATAAGTGTTGTCGGAGAATAGGCGAAGATTTTTCAGAAAACGAGGTTGGTGAATTAGAATGACTAGAAACCACAGTGACTTGTGAAAAACTTTTAACAGGTGATGACGTCAGAGTTTCAGTGATGGGCAAGCAGTTTGACTGAAAACTTGCTGATGCACTGGGAATACTATCACAAAAGTCCATTCTGTTCAAATTGTTTTCCACAATGACCGAGACAGGCTGACCTCTCAAGTGGTCTTGCCTAGGTGGCGATGCGCAGAAATACGGCCGCCTACACTCAGAAACACTGTGGGCTTCCATCAGGAGCTGTAAAAGAGCACAACATAAAATAAGTAAATGTCATACCATGCTCTATGATTGTGAAACTTTATGCATAATTTTCAAAACATGTCACATACTGTTGACTGTATCTGACACATGCACATTCCAATCTTGATTCCAAATTTTTACTATCAGTAAGTTTTTTTTTATCACATACTGACCAAATTCATGATTCTTTAAAACTGAACTGTGAACATAAGCAAAGCATAATCGAAACACATTATAATTTAAACGATAAGTGATATAACGCTACCACTTCATTTTAGAAACAAACCTGTGCTAATTTGGATTCCCTCCGTTGGGGTGGGTTATATAAAGGCGACCCTGAACCGTGGAGACATATCGGTGTCGCAGTATAAAATTGCCCAGGGGGAGAATGGGCATCCCTGACACCCCAAGGCTCACTAACGGACCCCTGGTCAATATCGAAGTCCATGCTGACGGAGGAGCGGTCACTGCTGGCCGGACTGGACGCTGAGATGGACAACAGGGTCTCCACCGCCTGACACTCCACACACTCGTCTACGTAGCTGCCGGGACTGCAGGAGTGCTCGTGGTCTGACCGGACCTGAACATGAACAAAATTAACCCATTTATGCCGAGTGGACTCTCCCATCATTCTAAATTGGATCAATTCATTTCCAAAATTAGGGATGTCTAGTATATTAATATCTATATTTAGAATATTTTCAAATTCCTTTAAGCAAACAGCGCAGATCCTGATGAGACGCCACATTAGCGGCGTCTCATCTGGGTCTACGCTGTTTGCCAAGGCCTTTTTTCTAGACACTAGGCATAAATGGGTTAATATGAGCATCGCTCTGAGAAAACTGGACTTAATGGATTGCGTTAAGTATTGTCCCTGATAAGCCTGTGTAGTCTGCACAGAATAATCAGGGACCACACTTACCGCTTAGACTGGATTTTCGTTAAAAAGAGACTGACATTTCAACGAACAATTCTTTAAAAGCGAAAAGTATTGTCCCTGATAAACATGTGCAGTCGGCAATCTGGGACAACACTTTACGCACATGCATAACCCCTTTTCAAAGAGCGAGACTCCTACATTTTGATTTATTCCCATGTTTCTGTAAACAAGTTAAACACCCATGTTATTATTTACATTCTTGTAGCTCAGTGAGAACTCGGTACTTATACAATTTTACAATTCTTTTTAAGATTTTTTTCTTTAACACAGTCTGTAAAAACCAAATTTAATCACAACATGTACATGTACACCACATAATCACATTATAAACATTTATTCATCAATAAACAATATCTCCTTCATAGAATTGTTCATGTGAAATCAAATTCGAATTTCATAATAAGAGAAACGATTCTCCAACCACAAACAGTGTCCATTTTACAAATGAATCTTAAGTACACTCAACACTAACTTACATGTACTAAGATAATTTAAACAAAATGAATAACTTCAACTTGGTTGAATCACTGCGTTTGGGTCACATTTGTATCCAAATCATTCTCCAAAGTCTGAATTCAACACTAAAAAGTCAGTCACACAGTGTTGTCAAGTTCTGCAAACACTAAGGCCTTACAATTCCTTACAAACCACTATGCAAACATGTACAAGATAAACGCCATTTTAACACTCCAAACTGAACAAAAACACAGCTGTATACAGCGACTCTGAAATCCACCTACTTCCAAAATGTATAGTCTATAGAAGCTGTCAGTTCAAAACACAACTGACACAATACAATGTACATACTACATGTAATTACAATCAACACAAATATCTCAATAAGGAAATAAATGATTACACCCTTGTCTTCTAATTATGACAGTTTTACTAACACAACTTTTACAACAGGCTGTTATTCAGCTAGATAATCCAGGCTTAAAACCAGTGCAATCGATATTAGTTTGTATAAACCACCAAAGCTATTTAAGACATTAAGTACTACTAAAGCTTCTCACAATGTGATTGATCTACAATTAATACAATTATGTACATCAAGACAAAAGAGTTTAAGTTGACCATCTAACAATGTACTAGACACAAAATAAAACAGTTGCCAGCAATATGTAATGTAATTATGGATTTTTTCCTCATAATTTGTACTTACTGGTAGAGAATTATGAAGCAGAGAAACCTATAAATCACATTAATTACTCTTACAAATTTTCAAAAGACTTAAGTTATTAAGGTTAAGACATACAGATAAGCACGGTCTACAATTACAGTTTCAGTTTTGAAATTCACCACTTTGCTTATAGAAACGCTCTCGAGTTCGTTTCCTGGGACTAGAACCAGTACTTGGTGTCTTTGGGGAAGATCGAAGGAACGCTCCCAGTGGGGTTCGAACCCATGACCTCCCGATCACTAGGCGGACACCATATCCAATACACAACGGCGACCTTAATTATTAGGACCTTCTCAAAAATGTCCTTTGCTGGTTTATTGTCATTCTTATGCCCTTATAACTGAAAATTCACCAACATGACACAAATGTCAAGCAAAAATGTCCATAGAAATTATTTGCAGTTTGATTTCCACACAAGGCCAGAATTCCTCAACCGCCGAGTTTCCGAACTGAGAGTGTCCTAAAACTCCTACCTAATAAATGAGTTTACTCACGAAAGTTCGGGTGCATTTTGAATTATAGATGCATTTTTCAGCTATGTGTTTTTTACTGGAAGATATTATTTAATTTGGTGTGATCTTGTGTTTTTGGAGAAGCCTGATCGAGTACCCAGAGGAAACCCCCACCAGTCTGGTATGATGACCACCAACCAAACTCACATGCTTCCGAGAAAGGGGATGGAAACCGGATCGCCTAAGTAAAAAGCGTATCTACCAACCACTGTGCTATCCAGACAGTCTAGTTTCCCAACTGAGTTAGGAGCCGAGCTCCAGATAAGGGTCGTATTTTCGTAATTAAGAATTATTTTCAAGTCTGTTACATATTTATTTTAGAATTTTAAAATTCTTTACGGTCCGGTGAAGTTTCTAATATCGCCGGTCCTTGTGACGGTCCAAAAAAAATATGATTAATAACCGAAGTCTTATACTTGCGAAAAGAAAGAAAATGCCCTATTAGAATCACTCTTTCATGAATTTAAGAACACAAAAGCTTCACTAGTTCTTAAGAGTGCTCTCCCTTTGTTGTATATCTATCAAATTACAAAGGTTGTAACAAAAAATTCACATGAAAAAAAAGTTGTCGCTAAAGTTCTCCCATCCACATCGTCAGCTTCTGTAGTCATCGAATCAGATAGTGAATCGGAACCAAGTATTGTCAAGTCTGTGCCTGAGAATGCAACCATGCAACAGCCTCATTTTACCATGGACAATGACATTGCAAAACTGTGTGACGAAGACTCTGATTGTGATTCCGATGATGGTCTTGACTTTGAGGATGAANCAAAGAAGGAAAAAAATCGCTGACAATTATGTACATCAAGACAAAAGAGTTTAAGTTGACCATCTAACAATGTACTAGACGAAAAAAAAAACAGTTGCCAGCAATATGTAATGTAATTATTGATTTTTTCCTCATAATTTGTACTTACTGGTAGAGAATTATGAAGCAGAGAAACCTATAAATCACAATAATTACTCTTACAAATTTTCAAAGGACTTAAGTTATTAAAGGTTAAGACATACAGATTAGCACGGTCTACAATTACAGTTTCAGTTTTGAAATTCACCACTTTGCTTATAGTAACGTTAAGAATTTCACAAAATCTTATCTGGAGCTCTGTGGGAGGCTTTGATAATTTAGGCTAGCATATTATAATTTTCATTTAACATCAGTTGAAATTTTCATTTAACATTACTATATTATAATTGTTATGGGGAACATGTAATTATTGTCATCATCAGCGTTGGCCATTTTCTCCTCTTTAAATAAATATGCTTTTTTTAGTGTTGACAACACAAATCTATAATTACACTTGATCTAACATTGCCTCAAGGGATACAGTACTGAATAACTAAGGTTACATGATCCGGTTATCGATACAGATCCTAACCCCAAAATCAAATCGGTCGTTTAGTACATGATAGACTGATAGACCACTAGACATTCCCTGTAGATTCGAAATCAATATGCACTAATTGACTGATTTATCAATGCAAAAAAACAACAACAACGGTTTAGTTATAAAGAACAAAAAATTCAACATATAATTAACGACATAATGTTATTTAATTAAGTAGTTCACGCCGTCTGCATGACTCAGATGACTGGGTGAAGCGTGACTAGTACGAGGATGTAGGTCAATGTTAAACAAGGGAAGCAACTCGGTGGTATACTATCATGAGCCATGCGAGTGAACGCTGGAACCGTAGTCTGAAGTACACGCTGTATGTGAAGCGATAGATGCAATTAATTTCCGAATTAATTTTAAAACAGCTAGGCTAAATTAATTTAACACAACAAACATATCCTATAAAGTTGGTAAATATGTTAAATTATCACACAAACCGTGAAATATGTTCACGCGACCTGCTGTCAATTCAAACAATAACGTTGACACACCCTTTACGTTGATGCGATATCTTTTCATTTTGGGTAATATTGTAAACACAGTCTATACTGAAATGTTTAAATAAGAACTTTTCTCAAAATAAAACCAAGTGCATTGTCAATTTGACATTAAATTAATGTGTTATAATAAGTTTTACATAAAAATGATCGTCATTTTCGCACGGAAGCAGACGATCGACACGATATTTTCTATTGCGGTTTAGTTTAATAAAGAAATGTGCTACGGCTTACCTCATTTGAAGAACTTGATGAATTTACATCCATTTTCGCTTGTCTTTATCTTTCTTTATAAAACACATGGGAAAATAGCATATTGCAATACATTACGACGTTGTGTTACAACCATAATAAATATGACCCTGACCTTAGCATAACGAAAAAGGCGGGTCCAATGGAAAGTAAGGGCTGACTTATTCGACCAATCAGATTGCATTGTGTGCCTGATCAGTGAGTGATGGCATCAAGTTTCTGTTTACAATATCAACACAAAATCATGCGGAGGGCGCATGTAGTGTCAAAGTTCGCTGTTCTCGATAGTGCAGTTGAGACTGTTATTGAACTAAGTATGACAATGACGAAACAAACCATGATCATTACATGATTATAGAACGTATCGGTGACTTTGATTTATCATTTAAAAGATTTGAACTTGAAATTTTGATTATATAAATGTATCTGTGTCGAAGATACATGTAGTTACTTTCTGATTAGCGCGTGTTTCAAACCGGAATACAGTAAACTCGACTGCATAATAATTGTAAACCAGAAATATTCAATTTTCAACAAAGTTTAATGACAAAGTACATCTGTACTTAATGTAACGTAAAGACGGCATTCCGTTATCATTACGTACAGGGCCGGTTTAAGCACTAGGCTAACAATGAAGGCTGCAGCCTTGGGCCCCCGATTTTTAAAGGGCCCCCAATGGCAGACCAGTTTTCCAATGTGAGACCCCCAATGGCAGGCCAGTTTTCCAATGTATGATATTTTTTATTACGTGATTCAATGACTCTATCGTGATTGCAGTAGAAATTGTCTGTGTGATTTTACCAGTTTTTCTGTGTTGTATATCCATTCAGAACCAGTAGTTTCCATGTGTATACGTATTATACGACTTGCCCGTATGGTCATGACAACATCTGGACCGTTTAGTTTGCTTTGATGTACTATGCTATCTGGATGCACCAGTGGGGGCCTCTTAAGATATGTAGCACAACATTACTTCTTTGTGTTATAGGGCCTCTGATGTATATCCAATAGTAGCGGAGCCAATCACTGGCTTCCGTATGTTGTTAACACCATGTCACCGTTTTCCAGCTCAATTTACCCTATCACAACCTCACAATTTCTGCCAGATTTTAGGAAAATAGTTGGTACATGTTGGATTCAATCTAAATTTAAATTAATTTATCAGTCGTTATCATAAAATAATGCAGAGCTTAATGTGCGCATATCGTGGGAATTACACATGTTTAACTGGAATACACCGGTCGGAATAGGACGTGAAATGCATTAAATCTTTAAATAGAAAAACATCCAAAAGTTCATTTAATACTTTGAAAAATGCTAAAATTTTGTGTTTTATATAATTCCTAAGCCATATTTATTTTCAATTTTTTGTAAAGCTTTCAACAATTTAAGTCATAACATGGCATAAAAGGGTGATACAATGCCAATGGGAGTAAATGCCAAAGCTAAGAAGAGGTAAGGGCCTTTTCTGACAGCAATGATCACAGTAATGGTCGATTTATCGGATTTGTAATGAATTGCATTTTTATAGTGGGTTCCTTCTTATTTCTTCCTCCCGTAAAGTGCAGGGCTCCTCTGGAGCATCGACGCACTGTGGGTTACGTGTGATATGTTGATTTGTAATATATGCGTTGATGCCGTTATCTTGAAAAGGCCTGTCGGTAAAAGTTAAGGTAGGCTAATGACATAAAGGTATGTCACAAAAACTATCTGGGATAAAGTAAAGGTAGGCTAATGAAATACAGGCATGTCACAAAAACTATTCGAAGAACACCATGGGTCAGGAAAGGGTGACATTGGGGCTCTGTTTATTGAATGTCAAGTCCTCCGAGAACTAGACTTCACACAGCTGATCGATGACTTTGGCCAGCTGAAGTGTCGTAGAAGAGACTTATAGGCTGGAATCTGTTACGTGTAACATGTGTGTTCAGTAAATAAGCTAGTTATACTTTGTTAAACTTGTTTTGCTATACATATAATGTAACTGTCAACTGTGTGCAAATGCAAGTTTTCAGATCTTTGTAGATGTACTCAAGTATGATTTTCAATATACAGAAGGGAAGGGGGCCCCCGTAACATGTGCAGCCTTGGGCCCCAAAACAGCTTAATCCGGCCCTGATTACGTATAAAGCGTATTTTAGCCTACGTGGGTTTTGAGGATGTTAAATTCCTAATGCGTATCTCACTTTGTCACTTAGTTTATTATAAGTACTGATTGTCATAAAAAATTGAAATCCTCGAATTCTGTATTGGTACATGAAAAAAGTTGTACTAGTTAAGGAAAAAAAACACATAAAATTATTATAAATATATAGTCTTTACTTATTTAACAAGCGCATGTTCACGATCAAGATATATAGGGTAACGCAACATCAAGAATAAGGAAGACTTTATTTATTACAACTGGACAGTACACTGAACACCATCTGTTAATCGTTTCTTTGGGTATATAAAGTTGTCCATGCACTTTATATTAAGCGGTCTTTAATATGTACAATGCATTTCATTAGTTCTGGCTTCCATAACTTTAAATGTCGCTTTTTATGATTTTTGACTGGCGCGACTGTACAGGTCTGTCAATACTATATACACTGTTCGCTGAAGTTTCTTTAGCTGCATTTCATTAACTATTTGACATAATTTGATGTATTGAATATGGATTACCGGTAATATATACTGAGTGAAAAAATCCCATAGTTTTATCGGGAATCTTTCAATAATATATACGTTAGCAATTTGGTGCTATATTATTTTTATTTTTTTAAACGTTCAAAGGCACCTACAAACGGGTACATTTCATTGTTGTGACCTACCATTCAACATGTCCCATCTTTATTATCCCATGGTCCACTCCCACTCACGGATAGGCGCTATCCGGATCGCTTACTGAAAATATTCAGACAGCGACTTATATTTGTTTTTTATAGGTCCCCGATTCAGACTACCGTACGTTAAAGCTAATTCAAATTGCACTATGTGGCATCTTAAACAAAGGAGCAAAGGTCGAAAACTCGTCCGTTTTGTTTCATTCTACTTAGTGATATGGGACTATTTTCAGATTAGTTTACCCTCCATCAGTTCGAAAGAAGGCAAAAAGTAAATCACACATAATGAAGTCTCTATTTAAAACAAGAGATGTGTTTGTTAGAAACACAATGCCCCCTATTGCGCTGTTTTGAAATAAAATTTCTATTTATCATTTAGCAGGTTTAGAAATTATCTCCCTTTAAAGCTTATTACTTCCCTTGGGTTATTTTTTTTTATCTTGAAGGATGACCTTGACCTTTCACCGCTCAAAATGAGCAGCTCCATGAGATGCACATGCATGCCAAATATGAAGTTGCTATCCTCAATATTGCAAAAGTTATGACCAAACTATAACTATGGTTAAAATTTAGGACAGACAAACAAAATGACAGACATACAGGCCTAAAACAATATACCCCTTCTTATTCGAAGAAGGGGGCATAAAAAACGGCTGATTTCATTAATCAGAAATCATGTTAAATCATTAAAAGTATTAATGACTGAACGAGGAGAAGTGTTACCTAAAAGAGAGTTATCAATCTAGGTCGCAAACATTCTTCGTAACAAAGTCTCTACTAAATTCTCTGAAATAAATGTATAACCAGTTTATGAAAAAATCCATATTCGTTATTTTTTATAAAAAGTTGGTCGTTTAAAAAACATGCTCATGCAAGAGCTTTTTTATACAGCATATGCCCACAACTCTCCGAACACCAATATTCAAAATACATAACATGGTGTTTGAAATTTAATAAAATCCCTTGAAATGCTGCCTAAGCACCAACTCCACCAAAAGATTATGAGCATCGCTTTAGGAAAACGGGGCTTTATGCACGTGCAAAAAGTGTTGTCCCAGAGTAATGTGGGACGCCACTTTCCGCCTTGACTGGATTCTCGTTTAGAGACTTCCTTTAAATAAAAATAAATGTACAAACAGAAAGTGTTCTCCCTTATTGGCCTGTGCAGACTGCACAGGCTTATCTGGAACTACACTTTACACACACGCAATAAGCCCAGTTTTCCCAGAGCGAGGCTGAAAGATAAACAACTGAAAGATAAACAACGACTAAGAATTCAGTTGATGGAGCACTTTTATTAGACAATAATGAACACCTGTACTGTAATATACACCAATACACTCAAAACAATAAAGACACTGGTGTAAATTAAAGGTACAACATTAAAATCTGGCCAGGTGGAACTTTCAAGCAAGTGTCCTCAGTGTTTATATAACCAATCTATTGTTATCTATTAAAAGCGTGAATATAACATGAAGGTTTCATTAAAATAAAAAAATTATATTCAACGTGCAAATATTACTTTCCATTTTCTTCTGTTTTAAGTGCTTGGGGTCAAAAAATGACAAAAAAAACAACTTGTTCAATATACTGTAGAAAATATTCTGGTATGTGAATACGTTAAAGGCACATGTCTTTTGCCAAAATCAAAGCAATTTTTTAATGCGGATGATTCATGAAATGATCGTAAAAATCTGTATTTTTGGACCATTATTTTGGCAGTTACTTTGGTAATAACGAAATCTGAAGATGTCAATTTACATTCAAGTCTTACAACAACATGTTACATAGTCATACGCAAAACTACATACATATACCCCTCATGATAATAATAAAGATGAATACCAAACACTTAAAAAAGAAATGAGAAATACACATAATACCATAGATGCCACCCGCGTTATCCCAGCCCGATATGTTTACAAATGTGCTTCAACACTAGCAATTTGACGTGCAACATAAATCCCCTTAAAACACTCAATCTACAGATAAAATATTGCGGAAAGTGATTGGTTATTTAAAGTTGACACACATAATGAATAATTAACTAAAACGTGGTATATTTGTATATGACCAACCATAAATTACATTATATTGATGTTGCAGCAGTCAAATTGTACTAGTATTATATTTAAACATGTACTACTAGAAACTGTGTGAAATCCTGCTATGTTCATTTCAATTGAGTTGTAAAATATACATATTTAAATGTACAAAAAAGCAACATTTGAACATTCAATGATGTGTGTAATCTGATTGTGCTATTGTTACATTGGTGGTCCAACAATATGACTTAATGGTATTTGATTAAAAGCAAAATGACACCGGAATAAATAAGACAGACAAATGTCCAGCACCAAGGTGAGGTATATTACAGTGAAAACAATAGGATTGTCAGTTTGGCATCTCCATATTATTCACAATACAAAAATAGTTGGTAAATGTTTGAACTTTTAACTACTCCTCAAATACCTGACCAGTGAAAAGTAATTTATCAATTAAAGTTCAATTTGATTAAAAATAGCATGACTTTCAAATATACCACATATCGTCAGAGAAGACAATCACAAAGTTAATGTAGATTTTTTACACATGTTCATAAAGCACTTGACTATGTATAAAATGAGCAAAAAATTGGTCCACAATATGTGAATACGCAATAAAGTCTTTGTACACACATATAAAGCTGAGTGAGTGATAAATAAAAAATGGCAAGCTCATGAGAAACGTGATGGCATCTTTAGTATTTGTGATTTTTGGAAAATAATACAACTTTAATAAGAAATGGGGAGTAAAAGCAATGTTTAAAACCTAAACCTAAAACCAACACACAATGNAATTATTCCCCCCCCCCCCTCACCCCTTAAATATACTGTGTTCTAAAAAACAGGTTTCTGATAAAACACAAAGTATCAAAACTATCATTTTAAAAGAACAACTTAAAATCAAAACGTTCCGAGTGAAAAAAGTATGAATCAGTAAAGCAGTATCAGGTCCATTTCTATCGATGGGTCGTTCGTTCCATGGAAGAGTGTCGCGTTGGTCTAGTAGTTACAAATGATACTGTTGCTCTCGCCAAACATCTCGGAGGCTGTCTCAAAGGTGTCCTTCAGGGAGTGGCCTGTGCGCAGGTAGGGCAGGCCTGATTGGGCGCTATGGTAACCGGTCACAGACTCTGGGTACATGTCAAACCTGGAAAACGGCACCAATGAGCAGCGCTCTAGGAAAACTGTGCTTAATGCATGTGCGTAAAGTGTGCACAGGCTAATCAGGGACGACACTTTCCGATTTTTATGGAATAATTCGTTGAAAGGAGTCCCTTCCAAACGAAAATCAAGTCTAAGCGGATAGTGTTGTGCCTGATAAGCTTTTGCAGACTATAAGGCAAATCTGGGACGACACTTTATGCACAAGAATTAATCCCGATTTCAGCAGAACGAGGCACAAATATTGTGTGTTAGTATGAATACTTCAAAATGTGATAAGAGTCCTAGATATTTGTAGAATTCATTAGAGTAAATTTTTATTCTTATGAATGAGTGTTATTTAATCCACCTACAGCTTTGTCTGATCTCTTATACTCAGGAATGTTTGGATCCCTTGGCAAGAAAAGTGTTTTTTCACATCAATATTCGTGGTGATAACATTGAAGTTTCAATTTTATTATTAGGAGTTTGGCAAAAATTTCAGATCGCAAGTCAGGAGGTCCAGATTGATGTTGCCAACATATTTATGTTTCAAATACAATGGAATAAGAATGTGCTTTTAACCAACAACAAACATGATATTTTGTTTACTTTAACAACAGTGAATTCTGACATTCTGCGTATGCTTGAAAAAAAGCTTAGATGTTAAATAATATAGTATGAATGCACGTGATATTTATCTTTTATAGCCGAAACAGTTTACACTGATATAACTTTGAATCAGTTCTAACATCCGATAATCATTTATATGGCAACTGTGTTTTTAATAACGAAAATATGCTCCACTATAAGGCCAAAAAAAAAAAATAGGTCCGTTTCCGGTCTCCTTGGAAAAAAAAACAGGGTCGGTAGGTAGGGATTTTTTTATTTTTTTTTTATTCTGGAGACACGGTCGGGCGACCGGAAACGGACCTATTTTTTTTTTTGGCCTAAGGGCACTGTTTTCAACACGTTTCTTTTTTAATGATGGTTTAATGAGTATGAACAGAACTACCCCGTAAATCTAAATGCTCAGTAGAGCCTTGTTCTGGGAAAATTAAACCAATGCATGTGAGTCAAGTCTCGTCCTGATTAGCTTGTGCGAAATGCCCAGGCTTATCCGGGACGACACTTTATGCACATGCATTAATCCTACTTTTCCAAAAACGCGGCTCAAATTATCCTAAAGACCTTATTCTTTCTAGAACGATTGTTATCAGAACCGAATCTGTGATAAAAATGAATTCCAAAACAAGTGATGTGTTTGTAAAACAATGATGAAAATGAATTCCCAAACAAGTGATGTGTTTGTGAAACACTATGTCCCCTTTTGAGCGATTTTGACCCATATATTTGACCTTGAAGGATGACCTTGACCTTTCACCACTCAAAATGTGCAGCTCCATGAGATACACATGCATGCCAAATATCAAGTTGCTATCTTCAATATTGCAAAAGTTAAGGCCAATGTTAAAGTTTGTGCAAACCAACAAACAAACAGACAGGGCAAAAACAATATGTCCCCAGTATAGACTGGGGGACATTAAAATTCACTGAGAATACCAACCAGATGTCAGCATCGCAGTAGTAGAAGCGCGTGGGGTTCTGCATTCCGTTGAAGGTGGATGCAGCCGCGATCGTGTAGGCGCCCATGTTCTCGAAGTAGAACCATTCACCGACCTCATGCATGGGCAGCTGCACTTTCTTCAGGATACAGTCCATGCCGTCGCACGTCGGACCCCACACACTGCTCTCGAAGGTCATGTCATTGACGTCAACATACTGAATGGAAAGAATGAATTGACGTTACATCATGTACAATTTAATAGATTGTGTTGAATGTTAATGTACCGGATATGAATTTTATTCAAAAGAAATTCATGGTAAATGATATTAATTTTACCAAAAAACATCATATTGGAGGAGAAGACATTTTTATTTTACCACTAGCATGATTTTATTAACATTATAAAATGAAAATGAAAGGATGGTTTGCAAAGAATATATTATGAGCCAGTTAGATATCATAAATATTAACGGACAAGTTTCAATTTAAAATCAGGTCAAGTTACCATTAAGTCAGGACATGAGTAATTTTAGACTGGAAAAGTGAATTCAAAAGTTACTGTCGAGCCCTGAGCGAGCATAAACTAGAGCTTTGTCACAGACGTGACAAATACCTCCACATGCCGCATTGACACAGAATATTTTGCATGTTGTCTTCACACAAAAAAGCGGACACCATGCTCAATGTTTAAAACGCACTAAGTGACCCCGTGACCTAGTTTTTGACCCGGCATGGCCCATGTTCGAACTTGACCTACACATCATCTAGATACAACTTCTTACTAAGTGTGTTGAAGATCAGATGAAAACTACTTGAATTAGAGAGCGGACACCATGCTTAATATATAAAACGTACTACCTGCGTAAATGACCCCGTGACCTAGTTTTTGGCCCGGCATGGCCAATGTTCGAACATGTCCTAGAGATCATCTATATAAAACTTCTGACCAAGTTTGGTGAAGATCAGAAGTAAACTACTTCAATAAGAGTGCGGACACAATGCTCAATGTTTAAAATTCAATAAGTGACCCCGTGACCTAGTTTTTGACCCGGCAAGGCCCATGTTCGAACTTGGCCTTAAGATCATCTAGATAAAACGCCTGACCAAGTTTGGTTAAGATTGGATGAAAACTACTTGAATTAGAGAGTGGACACCATGCTGAATGTTAAGAAACGCACTAAGTGACCCCGTGACCTAGTTTTTGGCCCTGCATGGCCCATGTTCAAACTTGGCCTAGAGATCATCTAGATAAAACTTCATCAAAAACTACTTGAATTAGAGAGTGGACAACATGCTAAATGTTTAAAACGCACTAAGTGACCCCGTGACCTAGTTTTTTACCCGGCATGACCAATTTTTGAACTTGACCTAGACATCATCTAGATACAACTTCTGATAAAGTTTGGTGAAGATCGGATGAAAACAACTTGAATTAGAGAGTGAACACTTAATACCGACCGACAGACAAGCTCACTCCTATATACCCCCCTAAACTTCGTTTGAGGGGGTATAAAAACGAAGGGCAATATACAGTAATCCGTACCTTGAGTGGCTTGATGTTCACCTCTGCGTGGTCATACAGGAGACAGTTGAAGGAGCCGTAGACCCCGTCACTGACATAGTACATCACTGCGGGCTGGTCAGACACGCTGGGCTGATCAATGGGTTCCTCATCTGAAGAGAACAAACAGAATGGTGTCAATTGAAAACATATGAGCCGTGCTCTGGGAAAAAGGGGTTTAATACAAACGTGTAAAGTGTCGTCACAGATAAGTTAAGGACGACACTTTCCTCTTTTATGGATAGTTTAGTTCAAAGCAAGTCTCTTTTGAAGGAAAATCTGGCTTGGGCGGAACATGGCGTCCCGTATAAGCCTGAGCTGATTGCAAAGGCTAATTTCAGATGACACTTAACGCACAATTCAGGTTTTCCCAAATCTCGGCTCAATTATTAATATCCCTTAAACTACCCTTCAGATAAATAAGAGCTTTGTTACAATCTCACTAATAGTATTATATTATAACCCAATAGTCTGCTATGTTCTAAGAACTTTACTGTTTTTATCAGTAAGGGTTCACAAGGTTTCATTAGGGAAACTGCCCCCATATATGGCAGCCATGCTTTTGACCAAACCAGAATCATTTTCACACTCATCTCGATATCATAACAAAACATGTTTTAAAATGTTCTTAGCAAAAACAATGAATGGGTCAACTATATGACTTGTAGAGTGTTCAAATGGTTTTACTATAGCCACACACAGAGAAAACTGCCTAGCGTCTTTTTGCCAGGTTTTTCATTGGACCTGAACCATATCTCACAAATGTGACTATTGTCTCATTTAGCCAAGTGATCTTGTTCTTGAACTTAACTCACCCAGTTTCGAACTGGGCCGAGATTTCATAGGGATGAGGAACAACGGACAAAAGGGGGTCACCAAAGCTCATCTTGAGCATAGGTGGGCTAAAAACCACTAATAAATAAAACTTACCATTGCCATGCTGGTCACGAGCCACGACACGCTTGGCAATGACGTTGACAGCGAGTGTGAACGCCGATGCCACCATGTAGCGGCCTGGTTCAGCAATGAGTGTCACGCCTTCCTCTGCTGGGAAATACTTGTCCAGAGCCATGTTCACCACCTGGGAGATCTGCAAACAAGATGGGTACACTTGTATTATTATATCAGTGATTTATCAATATTGATTACATGTTAAATCACAAATCTTTTTACAATGTTTTTATGAATTTGGGTGAATTAAATTTGTGTGATGTGCAAGAAAGGATTTTTGTGCAAACTGAGCTAAAGGCGAAATTCACACATTTAGAAAGAAACAAGATGTGTTTGTGAAACACTCTGTCCCCTTTTGAGCTATTTTGATCCATATATTTGACCTTTGACCTTGAAGGATGACCTTGACCTTTCACCACTCAAAATGTGCAGCTCCATGAGATACACATGCATGCCAAATATCAAGATGCTATCTTCAATATTGCAAAATTTATGGCCAATGTTAAAGTTTGACGCAAACAAACCAACAAACAAACCAACAGACAGGGCAAAAACAATATGTCCCCCAGTATAGACTGGGGGACATAACAATACTTGTAGGTATTAGTTAGTTGTTTAATATCCCACAGCCATCTAAACATCAGGCCCAGGGTAATTCAACAACAAACTATTTCATTATTTTTTTTTAAATATAAAACAAATAACATGAACCACCATTTTTCACATTCCTGTACATGTGTTCATATAATACATAGCAAACAACACAGAGATAAATTAAAACAAGTGATGTGTTTGTGAAACACTATTTCTCCTTTTGAGCGATTTTGACCCATATATTTGACCTTTGACCTTGAAGGATGACTTTGACCTTCACCTTTCACTTCTCAAAATGTGCAGCTCCATGAGATACACATGCATACCAAATATCAAGTTGCAATCTTCAATATTGCAAAAGTTATGGCCAATGTTAAAGTTTGTGCAAACAAACCAACAAACCAACGAACAAACAGACAGGGCAAAAACAATATGTCCCCAAGTGTAGACTGGGAAACATAAAAAGTTTAAATGAACATTCAATTTCACTTAACAACTGTCAAACACCACTTACAAAATCAAAACATAGGAAACAATACAGGCAAAACAGTAAAAATGTTAAATGAACTTTAAATTTCACTGTACAACTATCGCACACAACTTACAGCATCAAAGGCTACGGATGAGCCGGCGTGGCCCGGAAAGCCGCCACCAATGTCGAGCAGGGTCATGTTGAACCCGAGGTCGAGAGCCTGGTCAAACACCATGCGAGCCTGATGGATGGCGGCAGTAAACGCCGCGGGCTCCTGGCATCCACTTCCCACGTGGAAGCTGACGCCCATGACGTCGAGGTCGAGGCTCTTGGCCGCGCGCAGGAGATGGATGGCCTTGGCGGGGTTCACGCCGAACTTGATGCCCAGCTCGCACTGAACCTTGAAGTTGCTCGGCGGCAGAATGCGGAGAACCAGCCTGAAAATGCAGGAATTTTTTGTTGCTAAGTTACATAAATCATGATTATATATTTTACAATTATAGACATAAAGGTTTGTATAACATTTTTGGGTAAGTACAGTTATTCCTTTAGTTTTATATGGATAAACATACTTAAGTAAAATAGTCCTGAAAATTTTCACCAATAATTCTATTCCCAAACCTATGAACACAAAGGAAGAGTTTTGATAATATATATTCAAATATTTCTACACGATTGTGAAAAATATAGATATACGTATAACAATTCACTCCAGACATTTAATAAGCCATTTTCTTCTTCTGTTACAGCTGACGATAACATTATCATTCTTATGGCAAAAAATGATTTCATTCACACGACCTTACTTGGCAGAGGGGAAGAGACTTTTCACTTTATGCAATTCAGACTCGTTGTCGAAGGTCATCATCTCGACGTTGCTCTTGGCGGCAAAACGGATCATGGAGGACTGCTTGCAGGGGTTCGCGTAGATGATGCGCGACTGACAAACCCCCATGGACATCACCTTCTGGATCTCCGCCTGTGAACCCAGAGGCATGCAGGAGTAAGAATACCAGATGAACAGAACAAAGGTTTTAACAAGATACCTGAGATGCAAATTATGAAAGTAGTTTGCTGTGGACCCATATATTTTTATTTATATGACCAACATACACGTTAATCTGGGATGACACATACACTAAGCCCGGCTAATACATGTAGATGTCAGCGAATTTTTTTGTCCAATTGGGAAGAAAAGTACCCGTACCGGTCCTATTGAGAGTCGTGAAAACCTCAAAATTGGGAAATATCAATGCGTTAAAACCTCAAATTGGGAAAAATCGAGTCGTGAAAACCTAAAATTGGGAAACTGGTGTATTCGATTTTTTGCTCCCTAATACTTTAAAATTGATAACTAAGTGTTTTCAAGCTGTCAATATATATTTACTTAGGTTCAAGCCATAGAGCTGCATCGAGAAACTAAATGTTGCATTAAAAAAAAAAAATCAATTGGGATTTTTTTGACAGAAATTGGGAAGTTTTTTCGGAATTGGGAAAGTGCTGTTTTCTGGTACTTTACAAAGAAGGAAAAAAATCGCTGGATGTAGTATTGAAAGAATGAGGACTGGGTACCCATGGCCAACCCTGATATTTCAATATATTTTTATGTCAGTAATGAAAGGGCATATTCGCCTATGTGAAAAAATGGGGCCAGGGCCCTTCCAGTAGGGGAAATTGTATGCATAAAATCTTAAGATTGGGGTAATTTAAAAAAAGTTCAATTAACTCAAAAATAAATATGTTGTAACTTAGTTACTTGAAATAGATGCTTATTGTAAATAAACACAGGCAAGGAAAAGTCTTATGAGCATTTAAATACTTGTTTTTATTGAAATGATTTAAAATTCTGAACATCCATTTTTTATTTGTGTGTTATTTGGTGCAGAACATATACTTTAATTTGGCTAGAGAATATATTTACAAGTCCAGGAAAACATCAAAAATATCCTCTGGGTGGTATAAATAGTGATTATTAAACTTACATCATATCTTACTTAATTAACATTGATTACAATCAAGTTATTTATTTCATTTCCACAACATCAAACAATAAATCTTTATTGGACCGAGATGTAACCATAAAGACCCGACATAAATAGCACACAAAAGAACTGACAACAGAAAGGTTTCATACAATAGTACTTGGCTACAAAGTGCATGTGTAATCACACAGTACAGCAGTTCTCCAATCCAGTTTCACCAGTAGGAACTGGTTTCAACCAACTACAGAGACATGAAAGCTATTATATGAGATACGGAACATGGTTTTCCAGTACTTTCCCATGAAACTAGCAATACGTATTAAACACATTGAATCTCTTTTCAGAATAAACAATCTAATGTGTCACATATTTCAGCCGGAAAAAGTAGTTTTCCCCAAGGAATAAATCAATAGAGACAATGACTCTTTATTAAGAATGGAGTCATATGCACAGTTGCTAAGTGACAAGCAAAACATGTTACTGTTTTGCAATACCCATATGAGCCTCGTTCTTGGAAAACGGGGCTTAATGCATGTGTATAAAATGTTTCCAAGATTAGCCTGTGCAGTCTACATAGGCTAATCAGGGACAACACCTTCTGCTTACACAGGATTTTTCGTTTAGAAAATACTTCCTTTTAAACGAAAAATTCCACAAAAGCGGAATGTGTCGTCCCTTATTAGCCTGTGCGGACTGAGTGATGACACTCTGCATTGAGCCCCATTTTTCCAGAGTGCGGCTCATATATTTTAGTGTTTTTTTCTTTCTTAAAGAAACCATGAATGACGAAAAAAGAAAAGTTCTAAAATACCGCATTTTTTTTACAATTATTAGTTTATATTAATTAAAATATCACGACTGGTATATAACATTACTTGAAAAAAGTTGTTTTTTATTTTTACTTTATTTTTGTATTGATTTATTTTTACTGGGTATGTATACCAGGTAACTACCAGTTAACTATAAATAACGCAAGTAGATNTATAATTTTGTTTATATTGATACTTGTACAAAATTTGCCTTTAAATAGTAATTGGAATAACTTGATAAATGAACCAAAACGTATGCACACGTTGCAAACATATGAGCCTCGTTTTGGGAGAATAGAGTTTAATGCATACACATAAAGTTTTGACACAGATTAGCCAGTGCAGTCTGCACAGTCTACTCAGGGACGACACTTTCCGTTTTTCTAGAATTTTTCGTTTAAAGGAAGTCTCTTTGAAAATCCAGTCTAGGCGGAAAATGTTGTCTCTGATTAGCCTGTGCAGACAGCACAGGTTTATCTGGGACGACACTTTCAAGGGTTTTTTCAGCACTGTCTGCACCTCCGGAAAACGGAGGCATTCCCAAAGCAAACGGACCCTTTCCCAAACGAATCTTGATTACATATTTCCCAATTCCAACAAAATTGTAAAAGGAAAACATAATTTATATTGAAAAAGTGACTTCCCTTCATCCGCGACGTAATAAAGCCTTTAGTGACTCAGATAAAGTTCAGTCTTCATCAAATACATTCAAATATGAAATGAATAAATGTTGAACATGCCCAATATTGCGTGTGTTTATATAAAGAAGACAAAATAACAAATAAACACAACTTTATTTGTTAAACCACTGACTTATTTAAGCATGATAAATTCACAATGTTTTCCCAAAATGAGCCGTTTCATTGAAGCAAAAATTCTCAAAATGGACAATTTTGTCGATAAAAAATTCCCAATTTGGTCAGACTCATTTTCCCAAAATAGGCAGAAAAACCCCTGCTTTCCGTACATGCATTAAACACAGTTTTCCAAGGAAAAGGCTCATATGATGAATTTGCAGATAGAACAGACCTTGCTTGCACAGTCAAAGTTTGCTCCCAGATCAGCGAGAATGTTCAGGACTGCAGGGTCGTCGTTGCATTTGACCGCTACAAATATAGAAACATTGAGTTTGTTTCAACATTTTGACCTCTACGAATATAGAAACATTGAGTTTGTTTCAACATTTTGACCGCTACAAATATAGAAACATTGAGTTTGTTGCAACATTTTGACCTCTACAAATATAGAAACATTGAGTTTGTTGCAACATTTTGACCGCTACAAATAAAGAAACATTGAGTTTGTTGCAAATTTTGACTCTACAAATATAGAAACCAGGGCCCTCAATCTATCAAATCAAATCCCCCACCTGAAAAGTATACTTGTTTTCCCTTTTGGGGGGAAAAATTCCCTCTTAAAAAAAAAAAATTATAGAAAGATGGGTCTCATGATTATTATATCTCAATTCTATTTCAATTTAATCTTTTCAAACATATTAAATTATAAAAAAAAAATGAATATAGTGCAAACATGTACACATGTATTAATGAGAGAGTAAGTAAAAACAAGATGTGTTTGTGACAAACTATGTCCCCTTTTGAGCTATTTTGATCCATATTTATGACCTTTGACCTTGAAGGATGACCTTGACCTTTCACCACTCAAAATGTGCAGCTCTATGAGATACATGTGCATGCCAAATATCAAGTTGCTATCTTCAATATCGCAAAAGTTATGGCCAAATGTTAAAGTTTGTGCAAACAAACCAAGAAACAAACAGACAGGGCAAAAACAATATGTCCCCCAGTATACACTGGGGGACATAAAAATCCCCAAAAAAGGAAAACGAGGCGAAAATTCCCCCTTCTAAGGGCTGCGGACCCCTTCCCCCAAAGTAGTGTGAGGGCGCTGGAAACATTGAGTTTGTTTTAACATTTTGACCTCTACAAATATAGAAGCATTGAGTTTGTTGCAATATTTTGACCGCTACAAATATAGAAACATTGAGTTTGTTGCTACATTTTGACCGCTACAAATATAGAAACATTGAGTTTTTTTTTACTATTTTGACCTCTACAAATATTGAAACATTGAGTTTGTTGCAACATTTTGACCTCTACAAATATAGAAGCATTGAGTTTGTTGCAACATTTTGACCTCTACAAATATAGAAACATTGAGTTTGTTGCAACATTTTGACTGCTACAAATATAGAAACATTGAGTTTGTTGCATCATTTTGACCGCTACAAATATAGAAACATTGAGTTTGTTGCAACATTTTGAAGACAAATGACAACAATGCATATTTACCCTTATTGGCCTATAGTTAACTCAAATGACAAATTAATAAGTAATATATATTGTAAGACACTGCATACAAATAAGTAAGGTTTAAATAATTTTTAGACTTCAGGGTTTGTTACAATTCCTTTTCCAGTACAAATGTGAGAGACTGTCAATACTGAAACTCCTAGTAATACCGACATTTTAAGGGATTTCATTGAAATCAGCTTACAAGAACTGTGAGCTTCAGGACAAGTGAAAACACGTCATATTAAATTGAAAATTAACCAATGCATGTCTAAGACACACTTTTGACATTTCTGGTTGTTCAGAAGACTTGATGCATGCAATTCTAGACAGTACGGGCAGAAAACGTGTGAACTCACCGTAAAACGGTTTGACGCGTGGAATCTTTCTAACCCAGTTGTTGTACTTGTAGACGATGTCACCAAGGTTACCAATGATGAGAGACTCGTCACCCCCCTAAGAAACATAACAACCATGAGAACTGAAAACTGGAAATTGTCTGCAGTACTTGATATATATAAATATTATACTTTTCATATATTCATAAATATGATACAACTTTCAGCATATTAAGTACAGCAGGCCTTAAAACTACATGATATTTATACAGGTTTTGACTGGCTGTCATTTGAGGACAGTCACACATTTTGCTTGACACTTTGGTCCATAATATGGAAGATTATAAATTGGCCAAAAGGCCCTCAGCGTTGTTTAATAAATCTTAATTGCTATCACGACATTTCATTCAATATACTGTACAAAAAAAGTGTGTTTAATCACCAAGAAAGTTACCACTGTCTGTTGGGCAGGTAGGATCGTCAGAAAACTGGAAACAATTAGCTAATTAAGCATGGTTTATATATAGCCAACTGAAAACAGACAACCCATAGTGGGGTAAAAAGTTAAAATGATAAGCAAATGATCAATGACAACTTACAAACTACTTTAAACTTTTAAACTGCTACACTACTGCAAAACAATACAAATATCAATCGGTTTATAAAGGTTTTAACAAATGTCAAGAGGCATATATCTGATCAGACACCATATGGTTTACTATTTATAAGAGAACCAGTTAGATTTAGTCTATAGCTACATTATTTTACAGTACAAGCTGTTCAACTTGTTTACAAGTATGACATACTTAGATCTATATACATGTATGTTTAATAAACAAGCTTAGCGAAACATATGCGTGGACATGACTCACCTCGAGTTTAGCGTGAGCAACGTGTGTTTCAATGATGGAGTGTGTAGAATGGCCAGCCTGATGAATATCAACAGCCTGGTTTCCAAGATACTGCTTCATGATTTCTTCTTTTTAAGATTACAGGAATTTAGTTGAACAAATGAGAATGGTTATATAAACACTCTGAAACGAGAAGAAAGAATAAAAAAGTATTACATTTTTTGTTGTAAAATGATATATTCGTGTCACTAAATATATCAAATATTGTAAAATAAGGTGGGCGTGGCTTGGTGTATATGTTGTCCACCTAGTGACCGGGAGGTCATGGGTTCGATCCACACTGCGGGAGCGTTCTTTGATCAACCCCAAAGACACCAAGTACTGGATCTACCCGAGAACGGTCTGGAGTGCGTTTCATTTAACCCTTAAGCTTTCGATGCAATCAAGCTTAAATAAATAAGTTTAAATTGTTTAAGAGAAATATAGACGACATTATATAAATGGGCTGTAAGCGGCAAGCCCACACAATTGTGAAAAATTATTGCATGTCTTTTTAAAGACACGTCTATGAGCCAATTCACAATGTATTACATCATGGCAAGAGGACATAGTATGCATCATGTCAGTAACAGTAAAAGAAATGCAAAGATATTAGCGGGCTCTTTTATAAAATATTTGTTGCCCAAGTACATTCAGGTCTATGCATCAATAATTGTAAACAAAGTCAATCTTATTATGCAATATCCAACCAATTAGAAATGGGCCGCGCTCTGTGAAAATGGGGTTTAATGCATGAGTGTACAGTGCTGTCACAGATTAGCCTGTGCAGGTTGCACAGGCTACTCAGGTACGTCACTTTCATCATAGTCAGATTTTTTGCTTAGAAGACTTTCTTTAAACGAAAAATATCATAAAAGTGGAAAGTGTCGCTCCTAATTAGCCTGTGTAGTTATCTATAGCACTGTAGCACAGTCAAGAAATTCATAACAATACATTTCTTGTGCAGTTCAAATTGTAGATTTTTATAATAAATAATGAAACAGAAGACAGCCTCATAAAAGGTTTACATTCATAGACTTCCTAAAAAAGTGAAGCAACATTTTATGGGCTGTTGACATGCTTAGAAGATTTTAGTATTCACAATGTAGCATCTAGACTAGCAACATATTGCATGTGTGGACTGAGTTTATAAGTGAAGCCTAGGTACACGTAGAAAGCCTCGTTACTCATCAACAGGTATTTGTTTCACAACCGAAGTTCCTGACCCTTGTGAATAATACTCCTATAAGAAAATTAACTCCAACACTGAATTGACTTGTAACAAGGCTTGTCACCATAGGATGACATATGCCCCCTTTTTCCACATTTTTCTAAACCTAAACGCAAAGTGTTTTTCCACATTTTTCGAAACCTAAACACAAAGTGTGACGGAATTTCAGACAGACAGACAGTGCGATCACTATATGCCCACCTTCGGGGGCATAAAAATATGATATAATTACAAGTTCTTAGTTTAACGTTATGTTTACAAATGTCACGTATTTCTGCAAGTTTTCTATCTTTTCAATGTTCTAGCTGTGAACCTTATATATTACAGTCTTTTTTTTACATGTGGTTACTTGTTTTAAATCTGTTATAAACAATTTAAATAACCTTAGAAACTTTGAAAGGCATTCTATGCACAGCAAAATATGGATTATAACAAAAGAATGATTAATTAATATTAATTCTACACACTGTGAAAGGTAAGGTTATAATATGAAATTAAACACAAAAGAAGTGATAAACACTATTTTTTATTCTTCATATGATACATGTTTCTAGGAATTAAATGGCTTCCCATATTAAGATACAGTTGTCATTAAATTGTTAAACTGAAGTTACTATCAGATTAAAAACAAAAACTAAAAAGATCAAAATAAGTCTTTGTGACAATTGCATGTTTGGCTGGTATTAAAAAGTGAAGCCTTCGGTACAAAGCCTTGTTGATCATGAACAATGAGTCCAGAACAAGAATAAAGAAAATATTGTATGAATGCATAAACATCTTGCCCTTGAAGTCATACCTGGGTGTAAACAGTTTGATAGTACATGTAACACATAAATAGTGACACTGTATACCAAACATTAAACTGATTGACATTATTGTATTGTTATTATTTTTGAGTAGTGTTGTTGTTGATTTGGTACAAAATGCTTCAAAATTGAAGATTTTTTTTCCCAATATAATATGTACCTAGGTTCAACTTATAGAGCTGGATTGAAGACCACCTAAATGTTTAATCAAAAAAAAAAAAAAATCTCTCAATTGGGAATTTTAAGTCCCTTTTGGGAAAAATATATACTTTTTTCCGGATACCGACCCCGATTTTGAACGAAAAAAACACTGATGTGTAGCATACAAACATGATTATTTACCTGGCCAGTGAGGACACTTGCTTTCGGCAGGTGCTAGTGTTAGCTGGGGTCCCAAGGCGGCTCCTTGTTGAAGTTAAGCTGTTTTAACGGGACGTACCCGTCTGGACACCGTAAGTGACTGAACCGCCTCCCCTATAAACAGAAATAGAAACGCCATTGGTGATGCTTGTTCAGAAACATAAGCTAGGGTGACGATAAGCACATATTTTAGAAACATAGGCTAGGGTGACGCTAAGCACCATTTTTTTGCCCAATTGGGAAAGGTACCGGAACCACGGCAATTGAGAAAAATTAGAGCCAAAAAAATAAAATTGGGAGAAATCTCGTAATGAAATCTTCAGATGGGAATTATGGGTCATTTTAACTGCTTGGTCCTTAATAGCAAAAACCCATCTAAATATTCTTTTACATGCCTTTTTGCTGAAATGTTCAGTTACAAATCCAGCATTTTCAATATATTGAAAAGAAAACAATTGCACTCTACCCTCCTTAAATGGTTGAGGTTCACACAAATCCTGTTGTTTTTTTCCTTTTTTGAGACCCGCCCAATATAAGCCCTTTCCACTAGACATATTTTCCCCCCTGACATTTTTTTTGTGTGGAAAGCTTTAATTGGGAATTTTTAGGGACCAATTGGGAAAAATATATACTTTTATGAATTTAAACGAAAACAAACTGCGGACTTCACAGGCTAATCTGGAATGACACTTTACGCACAAGCATTTTGCCCAGTTTTCTCAGAACACGCCACATTTGAGATTCAGGGTTCAACATGAAGGCAAATTCCAACAATGACTTGTAAACCTCAGTCCCCGAATGTCAAGTGATGGTCAAATCAAAATGCAGTAAAACAGTCAGACGCTTTTCATGTTGACCTTCTAACCGACTAGCCTACTAATCACTATTGATAACCCAGTGTCTCTGACAAAGAGGTCAGTAGGTGAAGAAAGAACTTAATGGCAAAGTGCATGCAGTGATTTTTTTCAGTTTATATTTTACAGCCTGTGACTTTTTGATTGGGAAAAAAAATGTGATAGACCATGAAATTGGGAAGAAATAAACATTATTATTATTATTATTATTATAAAAAAACACTATACCAAGATTTTAGTGCATGTTGAACTGATTTCTTACATTTATATTTTAAAGTGCTAGGGAATTAAATTGCTGCATAATAATTGATTGATTTTGCCTTGTTATTATAATTATTTTAAAGGTTTCAAAAAATTACACTTTTGCAAATTAATTCATCATAAGAAATTTGTCTGAAAAATATTCTGTGAACAAGTCCTTTTACATCACTTGTTTACTCTTCTACACACAATTTCTGAAATGTTTGCCCAAATTAGAACATTATTATCTTGGTTTGAAATGAGATCATTCATTGATAAACAATTATTGGGATAGTCCAGGCGGTTTATGAGACATTTGCGCCAATTTCGGTCTGATATGAGTCAAATTATTTTACAATCATAAAATAATAAAACAGGCATGTGATTGAGGAGAAGTCAGGACTGGGGAGAACAATTATTTTGACTGATTTGGACGATGTGATGTGCTTAACACTCAGTGTGACAAAACCTCTTATAAACAGACATAATAATGCTATATTGAATTTGAAAAGATCTATTTCTAAAAAGAAGCTTTTTTACCTCACATACTAGCTATTAAAGGATTCAAAATAAAGTAAAACAGTATTAATCGGGTTGAATTCCTTCATGCTGGTCTTTTTTCCTGGTAATTGCTTTCTGATTTATATCCACGATTGTTTCTTGCCTTTCTTATTTCAATGATTTGTCAATCACAGAGATTTGCTGAAAGTTTTTGTCAGTACCATGGCTTCCAGCACGCAAATACAAATGTAAGTAACACTCAATTTGTCATTGTCGCATGGATACTACTTAAATGTACCCCAGGTACTCTTTAAGTTAACTTAAATGTACCCCGACTATTAAATGTACCCCAGGTACTCTTTAAGTTAACTTAAATGTACCCCGGCTATGCTAAATATACTAAAACGTAACCGGCCAGTTTAGACTGTAACCGCGTTTTAATCCCGCCAAAATCTGATGTCATAAAACGCACTACGGAATGCAAAACAAAATTCTCTTTGAACAAAACCTGCGGTGCCTCTACACGTTTTTTTTAGCATATAATCCTTACCCGGGGTACATTTAAGTTAGTCACTATAAATTGCCGCCATAGTCTTATGATGATTTTTGCTTTGGCAGACTCTTGGCGTCAATAGTCCACTCTATCTTTTTAATAGCGAGAGTTCCGACACGAATTTCGGTCGCATCACTCCTGAATTTAAATACACACATATTTGTGACTATTATGAAAGAACGTTGCCTAAATAGTATATATTCAGCAAAATATATCAAAATTTACCTGTTAATAAACTATATTTGGAGTTTGTTTCATCCGATATAAATCCTTGTAGTAAAGATTCATGTTATCTCCCTTGGTGAATGTGAGGTTTAATTCAACTATGTTTGTAACTGAGCTCGAACAAAAAAATTAGGTGTGCAATATGAGCAAAACAGTAAGAAATGAAATTGGAAATAATAATCATAAGAAAAAGAAGCAAAAGAAAAATTATTAAAACTAGCTTTCACAATACTAATAGTAGTTGATACCCCATAAAGTAATAGGTACGAAATAGCTATGGTACAGATCATCAATCCCACTGTAACTAATTTATTCGATAAAAAATGCCAAAATGGTTGCCTTTGAGAAAATGATCGTTCCAGGTCTATGATTTCGAAGGAAATAACGGTAATTTTTGTGATATAAGTACATTTTTTTCAAACAACAGGTAGATTTTAGATATATACACTTGTAAAGTAAATACTGTCATTAACATTATAGTATTGTATTTATTTTTCGTTATGGTTTTTACAGACCTGAGTTTCAGCGTTCAGATTTATTCTGAACGCGCATTATTTCAGCTACATTTAAGTATTCATAATATCGCAACACCCGGGCACTTGCGCCAGTTAGAGTTGCATGCCCCTTGACGACGGTGAAAACAAAAGCGCTGTCGCCATTTTATTTGCATTGAAATATTTAACACTGCTCGCAATTTTCTTAAGTTAAGGCACATGATGTGACATCTTTGCGACAGTTTTTTAGAACAAAAATACTCAGAAACAGAAATAATTTCAGAATAAATTTAATTTAATGAACAAACACAAATAAGGATAAAAACAAACAACCAATCAATTTTATATACGCAACATATACAGGCCTTTTTCTGCCTATCTCACGGGTCCGATAGTCGGACCCATTATCCATGCCAAATATGCATGTTTTTTCCCTAATTCTCAAAAAAAAATCCCCCATCATTTAGAAAGAAGTGACTTATGACTTTTGATTATTAGACTCTATATCTCAATTTCGT
>VMBQ01001208.1:72682-87134 GCA_007657795.1 Dreissena rostriformis
GTGACGTCATTTGCAAAATATTTTGAATGAAAACAACGTCATATGTTTGTACAATTCAATGACGTCACTAAATAGTGAACTTTGTACTAAGAAGGGCGGAGTATTGAAAAATATAGTTCACGTCCAAAAGCTTGAACCAAATCAATCAGAATCGTGTTAGAATCGAAATAATATTTTTCTATGATGGTTTGTTGTCGAATAACCCACAGTAAGGAGTATAGATGCGTGTTATCAAATCACTCGTGCTTCGCACTCGTGATTTAATTCCTACGCATCTATACTCCTTACTGTGGGTTATTCGACAACAAACCATGATAGAAAAATATTATTTCTTAATCAAACTATGATATATTGGCTTAAACATTTTCATGAAGTTTGGTGGAGATAAAATGAAAACTGCTCAGACTTACATATGGGCGACTAACAGAACCACAAACAGGAATACATTTGAAAACCAATGTTCCCCGCCATCTCCAAAGGTTGCACAATAAAGTACATGTATATTTAATAAGGTATATGAAAGTTGTAGTACATAAACAAAGAGGTATTCAAATAAACATATTTAAAATTAAACATATAAAAAAGTATGAATTAAGCTTGTTAACAAACATGCTTCTAGAGAATGCATGTATCCCTAGTCTAGTAGACTAGTCAATAAAGATACCACTGAATCTAATACTGAGGTACATAAAACTGTACTGGTCAGCGAGTATTTCTCGGATGAAATTTAGGGTTTTTATTTAATAACTTTCAAAATAATACAAAATATTTTATAAAACAAGAGATGTGTTTGTCAGAAACACAATGCCCCCTACTGCGCCGCTTAAAAAAAACAAAAACAAGAGCACCGTCGAGCGGATGCCAACGCTCGGCTGTGGGTGCTTGGATTTTGTTTTTTTGACCTTTGACCTTGAAGGTCATCATTGACCTTGACCTTTTCACCACTCAAAATGTTCAGGTCGATGAGATACACATGAAAAACCAAAAAAAAACTTTTTTTTTTACCTTTGACCTTGAAGGATGACCTTGACCTTTCACCACTCAAAATGTGTAGCTCCATGAGATACACATGCATGCCAAATATCAAGTTGCTATGATAAATATTGCAAAAGTTATGACCATTTTTCGAAACCTAAACGCAAGTAAAATGGAATTTCAGAAGGACAGACAGACGGACGGACAGACAGACAGTGCGATCACTATATGCCACCCTACCGGGGGCATACAAATATAAACCGATTTTTACATACGACAAGTAAAAAACACCCTAAGACAAGTTGAAAATCACTGTCACTTGTCATACAGGAAAAGAGTCTTAAAATACCGTTTGTGACCTGGAAAATGTTTTAAAAATAAAGTGTTTAACGGCTTGAATTTTCATGAAGAACTGCACACAGTTCATGACAACAAATTTTTGGTAATCTCCCACAGTTAATCAAGCATAAAGCACATGTGAGTGACTGTGGTTTCTGAGGATGTCAACACAAATTCCAAACTAGAGCCCCTTGTAGTGATGCAGGTCACACCTTCTTGAAGCTAAGAGGCTTCACCGTACTTCCATTTGGGTATTCATGGTGTTTATCTTCCTGTTGGAACTGTGTGACCCTCGTATTGCCGTTATATCTAACATCCTCTACATCTTTTTCCTTTGTGTAAGAAGTCATGGTGGTTGTTTCTTCTTCACTCACAGGCTTTAATGCATTCAAGAATTTCTGGAGAAGCAAAACAAAATTCAATGGTTTATACAATATCTTAAATAGCGTTATTACACCTATTTAATCACATTTATAAAGTCACAGTATTAAAATTAATTTCAAATGTACGTATATTACCATAATCAATTACAAAAATAGCTTTAACATTACACTGAATGGAAATTGCAACAAAACTTTGGATAGCAAACAATAATTCCACTGATATTTCCACCAACCTGCCAGAGTGACTGCCCCTTGCTGTTGAGGACAGCGTGTATCATGCCTGCTGGGATACAGACAATAGAGAGAGCAGCAAGGAACCAGCCGAGACCGATAGCCCAACCTGGATACTCGTAACCAGCCATAGAGAAAGGTGTGTATTGTACCAGGCTGAAAATCCAGATACCCTGCAATGGGAATAGGAAAATATTGGGAATTAGCAAATAATGACAAGACTGAACATTCAGATACCCTGATATAGGAATGGTAAAATACTGAGCACTATGTAAAATCAAGGGCAGCAAATGTGAAACAATTGAAAAAGCAACAATCTAAGAAAAAAGGTTTATATATGCTGGCATGAACATTAGTTATCAAGGAATGCTGGATTTTTTTTTCCCTTGCAATGTCTTTATTATTATATTCCATTAATATATAAATGGGAACAGGAGAAGGAAAGCTCAGAATAAAATGGTGCACGTCTTACAGGATAAAACGTATTGATACTTTTGGCAATTATCACATTAGCGTCCTTTAAATTAACACACCTTATAACAGATTGCTGCTTTTGTTCAGAACTTAACATAAAATGCATACACCACGATTTTATAACATTTATAAAAATAATTGATGGTTACTTACCAGTATGAGAAGAGGTGAGAAGACATACCAGCAAACAACAAAGAAAATGTTTGGCCTTACACCAGTCATCATCTCAACATCTTTGGCTAAACGACGCGCTCCTGAAGTGAACAATATATCACTGAAATAATAGAAAACAAGTGATTCGACAGCAGGAACATAAAAGTACAAAATGTTTCAAGCTACAACTAGATATTCATCTTTATTCAAGAATATATTACACATGTGTTACAATGACTATAATTGGGGTAAATGAGAATGTTGCATCATAAAATTGAAATAAAATACTCTATGAAAACAAATAATAGAAAAAACGATAAACAAAAACATTTGATTCAAAGCTTAAGGCTTATTAAGACAGTCAGTGTATTTATTTGATAAACCCAGTAAATCAGTGTATTGTATAGAACCACACATGCCAGTTACCTGCATCATTCTATTCTTAGGTCTAAATATGGCAATAACATGGCCTCTATGGCCTAGTGTGACATCCAATTATCAGGATATTCCATAGGTGCAATATACCAGCACAGCAACAAACAGTAAGTGGTATGCACCTCGCCTTGTGCAATTGTAACAAAAACAGTGATGCTTTTTATTTAACCCTTTGAGCGCTGGAACCGGATTCTGAAGGCCTTTGCAAACAGTTTGGATCCAGATGAGACGCCACAGAACATCAGGATCCAAACTGTTTGCTATTCTGATAGTATTCTTTGAACAAAAAAATCTAAGAAAATGCTAATTTTAGAAATTTAGCAGACAACATTTTAGCAGACGACAAATTTCCCAGCATGCAAAGGGTTAAATTTGACAAGACTCCAGTTGAGCTTATGACAATTAACAAACACAAAATGTGAATTGATACTGCAATGTGGAGCATGTCAGATATTGGGGCCCTTACCATAGATCCATGTGATAGCTATGACCTCGAAGAAGGCGAGATACATGAGAGACATGGCTGACGAAAAGTTGTCGATCAGTTGGAAGAAATATATACCACCCTGAAACATAAAGTAGACATGATTCATCATAAAGAATATTTGAATACATCATCTACCGTAATCTTATGCATATAATGTACATTTTTTCCCCTTGAAATCTGAAAAAGTGGATGCATTTCGTACTTGTAGTCTTATTTATAAGACGTTGCCAAGAATTTAGAGATACTTTTTATACGGGCTAAATTCTTTGGAACGTCTTATCGGCGAACCATTCAATTTGTGGTGGATATCAGAAAGTTTAAATTTTCATCAATATGCTTAAAATTGCAAAATAACATTACCAACTCATACAGTTTTAGTTCAGAAGTCCATTGATACCTCAAATATCGTCGAATTGAAGTTAGAAAGGCATAAATTCTTCATTTAAACTTCTGCTTAAATCGCAAAACAATTACTGACCTTTCGCCATGTTATGAAACAAATTTAAATCAGAAGCAGGCATTACGGTGTAACGTGTATGCGTATTTTTTTCGCTTTACGATATAACGCTCTGCGCTCACAACAGACGAACGCAAGCTGTGTTTTCCGCCGTTTATTCTTCACATTTAAACCACAATGGTTAACATCGAGGCTGCGTTGTCGTGTAAAATCTACCAGCTGTACACAGCGGTACAGCGAAAGATATTAAAAATTTGAACAGTGGTGTGATTTAAATTAATCAGGCGTGCAAAATTCAAAGTGTCATTACATAATTCTTACGGAACATTATCGAGAAATGAATTATCTACACCGGTATGTAAATATTATTGCAATCCGTTGATATTAACTGTCTGATATCGGGGCTTGAATGTTGCGCACCAAATTCCTTGCGTAACAATATAGACAAAGAAGGAAAACTTTCCACCACATTTTGAGTCCTTCGCCCGTTGTACGCTCCAAATATTACCCATATAAAAAGTAGCTTAATATTTGAGAGCGTCAACAAGTTGGACTATTCGTACTTGTAACATGTTAATCTGAATTTCTGTATTTCTATCCAAATATTTGCTACACCCTTACCGCCATATAACTAATAATCTGGAGCGGAAAGTGTTGTCCCTGATTAGCCTGTGCAGACTGCAAAGGCTAATCTGGGAGGACACTTTACGCATATGCATTTAACCCCTTTTTCACAGAGCAAGTCTCATTTGTATTTGTTAAGAATGCCATTCCATACTAGACTTGTTTACCTGAGTTACATTTGGAAGGCCGCACAGAAATGAGATCAAGCAGACTAGCAGTACGAGGATTTCCTTCCTCTTGAGGTACTTCTTCACTTGAAGGCTGAAATGGTCTTGTATCGTTGTCACAATCACTTCCACTGAGGCAAACTGAAATCAAGACCCAATACAAACCATAAACATAATGAGCTGTTGAGAGGTATAGTAAATAGTGCACCCCTCAACTAAAATAGTGCTAATAAATATCTTAAGCATTAAACAAAATTACCATTAGGTTGCCCTCATAATATAAATCAGCATTAAGGATTAAAATACTCAGTTTTAAAAAGTATTACATTTTTTCAAAGCATACATGTGCAAATAAAAACACTCAGAATTTAAATTATTTCACCTCAACATTATACAATGGTATTCTAGACTGCCAACCAAGGATCCCAAGCCAATAATACATAATTATAAATCATCCGCAACAATTGGGCATTCATTACCAAGAAAATGTTTAACACCCATATAAAAATCAATGCAAAGGCAATATTCCCCACCCACCTGACAGACAAGTCCAAAGACATGTTTCCCATCCAACTGACTATTAATTTGTAGGAAATGTTTCCCACCAACCCAGCCATAAATACAACGTTAATGTTCCCCACCCACCTGACTATCGATGCGTTCATCCTCCTGTTGGGTATTTTCTTTGGTGTAAGGCTTCTATTGATTTATGCTTATATAAATGCAAACTATCAAGTAGGTGTATTGTTCATAATTATTTTATATCGCTCTTTAATGATCATGTACTATTCTTTAGCACAACTTTGAGAGAAGAATGGATGAGGCTAATTTATAACAATGGTGGTTAAAAATGCCAAATGCAGTAATAAATTAATTCTGTCACAACATATCATATTGTGTGTAAGTTAAATAGAAATTCATTATAGCCTTTTGCTGGATAGAATGGTATGCATGCAGAGCTCCAGATAAGGATTTAGTCTAAAGGGTATTTTACCCCCTGATATTATTGTTAAAGCGTATTTTTCTCCTTTGTTTCAGCAATAAAGGGTATTAAGGAATAGTGAGGGGTATTTTCCATTTCAATAGAAAACTGACATAGTACATGGCGTGTTCAATCTAGAAATATTATTATTTGTTATTAATAAATGCAAACAGAATACATTTTAAATGATGATATGAACAGACTTTCTGTGAAATATCCCCAAAGGAGCCACTGGGCGCTAAAAACGTCCCTTTTTTGATCCACAAACATGATGGGCCACCATTTTGTTACAAGCTTTTTTTGATTGACTTTCTTTTTATTCAAAGGTTAACTTAAACTAAAAACTCATCTATAGTATTGGTTAAACCGGTTACACACTTTAATCAATTAAAAAACGTATCACTTTGCATTGCGTAATGTTACACACTGGGCCGATTTTTAAAGTTTATTTTTTATTTTTCAATGCGTAAATACGCAGATACACATCTTATCTGGAGCTCTGTTTACATGTCTTATCATAATATGTTTTGATTACAAGTATTTTCCTTTTTCGTATGAAACCTATTTCTGTTGAACAGTAAACCATAATTTATCAGAAGGTCATATGACTAATTGACTATTGTGTGCAAAACAGAGGAAATGACATCATTTGGATTTGATCAGAATTGTTTCAAATGTTTAAAGTAGCCTTAAGATAAAGGGATAAGTTGAAATGGAGGAAAACTATTTTGATCAAATAAGAGTTTATTTATTTAATGTTTTATTGCCATTAACACTAAAATTTGGTCAAATGAAATAACATGTGACATCCGCTAACATGCAAAACACAGTTGAAAATATTGACTCTAACGATAATGTTCCTCAATCTCCCGACTATAAACTCCAAGTAAATGTTTCCCACCAACCTGAATATCAATGCAAAGTTATTTCCCCACACACCTGACTATCAATTCCAAGCGCATGTTCCCCACCCACCTAACGTTCAATGACAAGTTATTTCCCAACCCACCTGACTATCGATTCCAAACACATGTTCCCCACCCATCTGACTATCAATTCCAAGCACATGTTCCCCACCCACCTGATGTTCAATTCCAAGTTATTTCCCCACCCACCTGACTAATTATTCCAACCTCATGCTTCCCACCCATCTGAATATCAATGCAAAGTTATTTCCCCACCCACCTGACTATCAATTCCAAGCGCATGTTCCCCACCCACCTGAATATCAATGAACAGTTATTTTCCCACCTTCCTGACTATCAATTCCAAGCACACGTTCCCCACCCACATGAATATCAATGCACAGTTATTTCCCCACCCACCTGACTATCGATTCCAAGGGTGATGAGCATGAGGAAGAAGAGCACTGATATCAATGGGGACACAGGCATGCTGGTGAACGCCTCGGGGTAGATGATGAACACAAGGCCTGGCCCTGAAAACAACAATGTTCATTGATGTAGCAAACATAGTGAAACCTGTGTACATTTTCAACAGATTAAAAAATCATGTTTGAAAACAAAAACAAAATGCTGTCTTTGTGTACATCCATGGACAAAGCTTGCGGTCTTTTTCATTAAACATGAAAGCACAAATGTGTCAAATAAGCCCAAAAAGAAAAAAAATATATTTATATACAGGCATGTAAATCAATGATTCTTTATAACACAGACCTTCTTTGACAACATCATGGACATCTTTGCCCTGGTTGTGAGCAAGGTACCCTAGGATGGAGAATATTGCAAGGCCTGCCAGCACACATGTGAACGCATCCAGTAGCCCTATAGCCAGCACATCCCTGCAGTGAACAACAATACATTCAAACAAGTGGGCAAAAGACCCAACAGTGTTCACCTGAGACCCCAAGGAACTTAACTTGCCCACAAGGTTTCACGAAAGGCATATAAAGGAAAACTGGAACAGAACCATTTTCAAACTTGGCCAAGAAAGATACTTGAAACAAATATATGAGCAAGTACCATTAAGATTGGACTTAAAATGCAATTTCTAGATCATTCAAATTCATTCACTACATTCCCTCCCCAGGCAGCGATTAAGTCTTTTTAACAGACTTGAACCATGTTTGCAGAGGGAAAAACAAAAAAAATCATTCCTACAACATTTTCAGAGCAACTTTCAGGATGGTTTGGTAAAAAATGTTACTTCTAGACTGTTAACAAGGTTTCACTATAACCATTGAAGAAAAACTGTACTGACCCCTTGCCACCATGTATGGACTTAAAATGTCATTTCCAGAGCGTTCACAATGTTTCATTTTAACCATACAATGAAAACTGAAGACAATTAATGCTTACTTAAGACCATTTTCAACCCAAACCAGCAGGATTTTGTTATCTCTGGACACAAATTGTCAAGCTTACTTCCTCTACAGCTCATCTTAGCTTACTGCCTCTACAGCTCATCTTACTGCCTCTACAGCTCATCTTACTGCCTCTACAGCTCATCTTACTGCCTCTACAGCTCATCTTATCAGTTTGTCACTAACTGGCAACAGACAAAATGTCATCAACAAGGGTCCTCGTTTAGGGCAATATAATCAATAGTTAAAAAGGGCACTTGCACTTATCGGATTTGGTAGTGGCATGGTGGCTCATCAATAGAGGCACAGCTTGGCATCCAAATGACCAAGCTTGGATAAGCATTAAGACAAACAGACAGACATATATGGTAATTTATGTATAATCCCCTCTATTTTGTGGAAAGGGTTATAATAACTGTTTATGTACGTTCAACAGTGTCTTGGTAAGTAAAATGCACCAGTACATTATATTATATTAAAACTAGTGCAGCGATATTTTTACCCCTGGTTGTTTGCTTTTAAAACACACTGAAATCATAAAAAACACTGTTCTAATTGACAAAAACAAGCCATTTCATGATATGATAAAACCTTGACCTCTTAGTGTGACCTTTATCCTTGAGGTAAGGATACAGGTGTTGCAAGTGCTACATCATCTTATGGGAGGTCAAGGTCGTTGTGCGGCATGCACTTGTTTTGGTTTTGATGATGCTTGAAAATTGGATTTCATCACTTATTAAAAACCAAGCCATTTTAAAGTCAGTTTCAAATTTGACCTCTAAGTGTGACCTTGACCTTTGAGGTAAGAAGAAAGATGTTACACCTGCTGTCTTGTGATAGTGGTCATGTGTGGAAAGTTATTTAAAAATCCATTAATAAAGATTTGTATGGCAAGCTTAAGGCTGAGACAGGGATTTTCAAGCTGATTATGGCAAAATGTTACCTTTGAAGTGTGGCTTTTACCTTTGAGGCAAGTAGACGAATGTTACACGTTCCTTATGAGGATTAACATTTGTGCCAAGTTATTTCAAAATCCATTTATATATGGCAAAGTTATGGCTGAGACAGGAAGCTTTTCACAGGCAAACAATGCGACTGCTATATACCTCTTTCTTTGAATAAAGGCATAACAATTATGATTTTTTTTTATATCCACACATATTTAAAAGCATTCAGTTTTTTTTTTTTTAAATCATACTCTTACTTTGCTGTGTAAGTTTTATAGAAATATGAGCATCTCTATAGTTTCACTCACATTTGTTCCCTGTGTAAAAATCTGTCAGTATTTAATATATAATATATAAGAGTAAACAAAATTGCAAAGTATTCGAGAATCATGACTCACAGAAACAAAGGCCAACATGGCCCTAGTTCGCTCACCTGAGGAAAAATACGGCCTAGTGATCAAGTGTTTGAGCCAGATGAGACAGATACGATTATTGCTTTGATGTGCATCAAGAAAATCATTGTCTTAAAATACTCAAGTATTAGGTGAACAAGCTGTGTTTGGGAAACACTATGTCCCCCATATATTTGACCAATGACCTTGAAGGATGACCTTGACCTTCACCACTCAAAATGTGCAGCTCCATGAGATACACATGCATGCCAAATATCAAGTTGCTATGTTCAATATTGCAAAAGTTATGGCCACTGTTAAAGTTTGACACAAACCAACAAACCAACCAACAGACAGGGCAAAAACAATATGTTCCTCAGTTTAGACTGTGGGACATAAAAATACAGCTTCTGAAGCTTCTGAGTTCATAAAGGACAGTTATAGTTGATAGACGAATGGACAGATGGAAAACAGAAAGTGAAAGGCATCAAACTCGTATTGTCACAGAGTTTTTTTCTTTCTTTGTACAGGTCCGTTAAACGGACCAGTTCCCAATGACCTACAGACCCATTTTCTGAAAAAATACAAAAAATCCCAATCAAAATCGAATAAACAATCCCCGAAAACGCCAACATGACGTATTTCGAGACCGTTTTAACTTGCGATTTGCCTCCTGAATCATTGACTGGTTTAAACATTTAACGTTACATTCGTACAAGATGTGACGAAAACTTTGACCTCTTTCATCTACACAATGTTTTACTAGAATATGCCCGGTGACCTACTTTTTGACCCCAGATGACCCATATACGATCCAAAATCAGATATTATCAAGAAAAACATTCCGACCATATTTCATTAAGATCAGATGAAAACTATGACCTATATTGTCTACAAAGGTTTTTCTATGATTTGACCTAGTGACCGAGTTTCTGACCCCAGATGACCCAAATACAATCCCAATCCAGATTTCATAAAGATAAACATTCTGACAAAGTTTCATAAAGATCTGATGGAAACTGTGACCTCTATTGTCTACACAGGGTTTTTCTATGATTTGACCTAGTGACCTAGTTTTTGACCCCAGATGACCCAAATACAGTCCCAACCCAGATTTCATCAAGATTAACATTATGGACAAATTTTATTAAGATTGGATGAAAACTGTGACCTTTGTCTACAAAAGTTTTCTTTAAACTTTGACCTAGTGACCTAGTTTTTGACCCTAGATGACCCAAATTCGATCCCAACACAGATTTTAACAAGACAAACATTCTGACCATATTTCATTAAGATCTGATGAAAACTGTGACCTCTTTTGTCTACACAAGGTTTTTCTATGATTTGACCTAGTGACCTATTTTCTGACCCCAGATGACCCAAATACAATCCCAATCCAGATTTTATCAAGATGAACATTCTGACCAAATTTCATAAAGATTGGATGAAAACTTTGACCTCTATTGTCTACACAAGGTTTTTCTATTATTTGACATGGTGACCTAGTTTTTGACCCCAGATGACCCAAATACAATCCCAACCCAGATTTCATCAAGATAAACATTCTGACCAAATTTCATAAAGATTGGATGAAAACTGTGACCTCTACTGTCTACACAAACAAATTGTTGACAAACACACGGACGCACGCACGCACGACGGACATCACACTATCACATAAGCTCACCATGTCACTTTGTGACAGGTGAGCTAAAAAATTGATCCTTATCAGAAAACCTAGCATCTTTTTGGGATGCCATATGTAAGTAATACTTAATGCTTGTTACATGGAAAAGTATCCTCTTTATGAGTCATAGTTTGCTGTTATAGCCTGTACTGTTTGTTATTGTCAGAATAAAAGTTGCCTTGAAATATTTGGAATCGATCCATTTCTTACAAAACACATTTATCAAACCATATGCATAATCAGGACCTATCTTTTCCATTCCAAAAAATATTCCTGCTTAGGTAAATCAGCTAATATACAAAACCTTCACATCCCAAAATATAACTGGTTAGTTCAACCATTTTTTTCCAGCTCTTGTTTCAATTTGTAACTTACAATATAAAAAAAAACAAAATTACAGGTCTAAACATGAAACCAATCACAACAGCCACTACATGCAAGAATAACAACAACCCCATTAACCCTTTGAGCGCTGGAACCGGATTTTGAAGGCCTTTGCAAAAAGTTTGGATCCAGATGAGACGCCACAGAATGTGGCGTCTCATCAGGATCCAAACTGTTTGCTATTCTGATAGTATTCTTTGAAAAAAAAATCAAAGAAAATGCTAATTTTAGAAATTTAGCAGACAACATTTTAGCAGACGACAAATTTCCCAGCATGCAAAGGTTTAATTTCACATAGCCCTACTTGAGTATCCTATTGCTGCGTTTGTTGTAACTGGACATGGTGATTATGCCTCCAAAAGCAATGCCAAGGGAGTTGAAGGTCTGAGCCGCAGCATTCACCCACACCTGTGAACACACACAATAATATATATATTTTTAAAAATAACTACAACAAAATGACACATTTAAGATCTTACGGAATTTTTTTGTAGTTTTTTTAGTGTTTGCTATCATAAAGACATTTTCTGAAATATGGAATCATGTAAAACAACCAAATTCGTTGAATTGATATTCCCCGCCAAACTAGAGCTTTGTCACAGAAGTGACGTATACCCCCACATGCTGCATTGACACAGAATATATACAATTTACAAAGGGCCATAACACCGTTATTAACAGATGGTGTACAATGCCATTTGGCGTGCATCATCCTCTTATCCTTATAAATACTCATACCAAGTTTCAATGAAATCCGCGAAATCACTTCCAAAATATGGCTCCGGACACAAAAGTGCCGGACGGCCGGAAGGACGGACGGACGGACAACACCAAAACAATATCCCTCTGCCTTTGGCGGGGGATAACAAGGCCTGTCACCATTGGATGACATATGCCCCCTTTTTCCACATTTTTGTAAACCTAAACGTTAAGTGTTTTTCCACATTTTGAAACCTAAATGTAAAGTGTGACGGAATTTCAGACGGATGAACAGACGGACAGTGCGATAACTAGATGCCCACCTTTGGGGGCATAAAAAAGGTTAAAATCATGTTCTGTTATATATATTCATTTATTAATAACACCATCTACCATCCACTTGAGTACAAAGTGCTTATCTTCCATTATGAGTTTTTTTTTTTATAAAGATTTTAGACTTAGACTTAATCTAGTTCCCCAGTGACTTACATTTGCATTCAGGAGGAGTTCCCAACGCGGCACGATGAAATAGAGGATGCCATTGATGGCCCCAGGCAGTGTCAGACCTCGTATCAGGAGAACCAGCAGCACAACGTATGGGAACGTCACAGTGAAATACACAACCTAGATAATTGTAAAAAAACATTAGAGGATATTTTTTGGATTTGGTGAAATATCGATTTTATTTCAAGAGTGATCATAGAAAATAATATTTTCACGAGTGGCGCACACGAGTGAAAATATATTGTTTCTATGATCAAGAGTGAATTAAAATCGATATTCCAACGAATCCAACAAATTTTCTTTTTATTTTATGCTTTTTTTCAACGATTTTTTACATTGTTAAGAGTTTAACTGGAGAATTTTGCTGTAATAATGTCGTCATTTCGTCCAAAAATTGACGTCATTTCGTAAAAAATGACGTCATTTCAAAGTAAATATTGATATTTTTCACTGTTATTTTTCACTGTTTCAACCAGTGAAATACCAGTTTTATTTCACTGATATGTCTCTATAAACCACCGGAAAGCATTTAATAAAATGATATATTCATAACAATCGTGACTAAAAAGACCAGTGCAGCATCACTTTGTCTAGGGAATAGCAGACATGCAAATGGCTAATTTCAAGGGTATTACATGGAAATACATAGCTATCCAAAACACTGAACAAATAAACAGATTTAAAACATTGTGAAGGTATTTAGCTAAACTTGCTATGATGGGATGTTATAAGATCCATTTAGCCTAAGTACAGATAGTGGTAAGTTTATGACTACCTTTCCGGTGAGTTTCGGCCCTTTCCATAGGCAGAAGTACACCAGGACCCAGCAGAACAGCAGTATAAGGGCCAGGTCCCATTTCAGGGCCCCAGGGGAGTCAATCCCAGATGTTTTCTGAAGGAGGCGGCTTCTACAAAGCATACAATTGATGAAATTATTGATGATTAACGATGTAAATGAAGTGATTGTGATGTCAACAAATGAAATTAACCCTTCGCATGCTGGGAAATTTGTCGTCTGCTAAAATGTTGTCTGCTAAATTTCTAAAATTAGCATTTTCTTCAATTTTTTTTCAAAGAATACTACCAGAATAGCAAACAGTTTGGATCCTGATGAGACGCCACGTTCTGTGGCGTCTCATCTGGATCCAAACTGTTTGCAAAGGCCTTCAAAATCCGGTTCCAGCGCTCAAAGGGTTAATGTATGTGTTAACAGTTTCAACTTATAAGCACAAAAATGGAAATTTATATAAAATCGTAAAAGAGATGAAAAAAATACCTACTTTAATGAGAGATTTTTTAAAATACCCAATATACTCCTTGGCGTATTCAATGTGTTTAAACTATATTTTATATGTCTACAACCAAACAAGAGAATTTGTGTTGCTTTCAGTGTTTGATCAAATTTTATTTCACTAGAGCTAGTAGACATTTTTGTTTCTATAACCACAAGTTAAACAAGATGTGTTTGTGAAACACAATGTCCCCCTATATGACGTTTGACCTTGAAGGATGAACTTGACCTTGACCCTTCACCACTCAAAATGTGCAGCTCCATGAGATACACATGCATGTCAAATATAAAATTGCTAGCTTCAATATTGCAGAAGTTACATTACATGAGCAATTTTGACCCATATATTTGACCTAGAAGGATGACCTTGACCTTGACCTTTCACCACTCAAAATGTGCAGCTCCATGAGATACACATGCATGCCAAATATCAAGTTGCTATCTTCAATATTGCAAAAGTAATGACATAACTGTAAGATTTCTTCAAGTTTTGGACAGACAGATATACAGACAGAATG
>VMBQ01001208.1:99478-111148 GCA_007657795.1 Dreissena rostriformis
CAAGAAACCGTTGGAGACGGATAATGCTCCCAAAGGGTTTTTTTTTGTCACAATATTGCACTATATATTCAGATAAAAGGAAACGTCTTGAGGGGCATAACTTTGGACAAAATAATACGATGGATGGTTTAGCAACTTAAAAATTTCAAAGGGCCATAACTCTCTAAATAAATCATCTAAACAGAACCCACTAATAACATGCGCATCTCCTCAAGGTAGTTAAGCTTCCCATAAAGCTTCATTGAATTCCAGTCAGTAGTTGCTGAGAAATAGCCCGGACAAGAATTGCACTATATGTACAGTTTATAGAAAATTTCAAAGGGCCATAACTCTGTGAAAAATCATCCGACCAGAACTGGCTGATAATATGCACATCTCCTCTTGGTAGTGAAGCTTCCCATAAAGTTTCATTGAATGCCGGTCATAAGTTGCTGAGAAATAGCCCGGACAAGAATTGCACTTTATGTACAGTTAATGGAAAATTTCAAAGGGCCATAACTCTGTGAAAAATCATCCGACCAGAACCCGCTGATAATATGCACATCTCCCATTGGTAGTGAAGCTTCCCATAAAGTTTCATTGAATTCTGGTCATTAGACAGACGAAGCGGCGACTATATGCTCCCCATATATATATATATATATATATATATGGGGAGCATAAAAACTAAATAGCTTGAAATTGCAGCTATAATTCAAAATTTGTCCCAACATTCAGGAGTCAAGAAAGTTAGTTAGGAAGGAGTGCTGGGACACACTCTGGGTCTACACATCATGCAGCCTCTGGCATGGAAATCCTCATATGCTTCCAAATATTCCCACTAGCAAAAGGTGCTTACTGACATCTGAAAGGGCAATGTGGGGGACCCTGAATAAAACACTCAACCCTGTTAAAGGATTTGTTTTAATTTCACATACCCTGAAGGTTACATCTACAAACTACTTAACACTGGGACATACCTTATAAGTTACAATAATAGCAGCATGCTTTTGTTGACATGACATAGTTTAGATCCATGAGCAACTAACAACGCACAACAAAACAAATATGACAGTGACATTTTAAATTCTAAAGTTGACATTAACAAAAGTTACTGTCACTTAGCCTTAAAGAATGTAGAATATCAAAACATTGTTTTACACATTTATGGTTCAGAATCCAGTTTCAAGTACAGTTGCACTTAGATATGAGCCTCACTCTGTGAAAAGGGGGTTTAATTCATGTGCGTAAATTGTCGTCCCAGGTTAGCCTGTGCAGTCCGCACAGGCTAATCAGGGAAAACCCTTTCCGCCTTAACGGGATTTTTGCTGAGAAGATACTTTCTTTAAACGAAAAATATCATTTAAGCAGAAAGTGTTGTTCCTGATTAGCCGTCCGCGCGACTGCACATGCTTATTTGGGACAACACTTTACGCACATGCATTAAACCCCCTTTTCACAGAGTGTGGATCAAATATTATGTTGAATTTGTACTTGAAGCTTTACAAAAATAACTCAAACTCAATGGCAACAATAAGATGAATATTTGAGTCGAGCTCTGAGAAAACAGGGTTAAATGCATGTGCATCAAGTGTCGTTGCAGACTAGCCTGTGCAGTCTGCACATGCTAATCAGGTACAAAACTTTCTGCCGAAACTGGTTTTTCGTCAAGATGAGTCTTCCTTTAAAGCCCCATTAACACTCAAAATCAGCAAATATTTCGTAAAATAAAAATACCTAGGGATGGGACCGAATATCCGAATATTCGAAAATCTGCTGAATATTCGAATCCAAAATTCATATTCAAATATTCTATTTTTATGATAAGATACTTCCAAAAAATTTATAAGTACATGTACAATGTAGCAGTTTTGGTTTCCATTATTAGTCAAAACTTTGATTACAGCTTCCATCAAGAATGAGATGATAATTGGCAGACGGGATGGTATAAGGAGAGGGACCAATCGTCAATTTACTATCAATTCATAGTTATGCAATATGTTCAAACTATTTTCTGAAAATCGGTCGAAAATGAAAGTAAATTTATGTAAAACATTTACGTATATTGATAAACATTTAAAAATCTGTGTTTTTACAGGTTTTTTACCCTCAGTGGTCAATTGTTTAAACAGTGGTAAATATTAACTTAAGAAACTTGATTACTGCAGTTATTTGCATGGTTATGTTACTGCAATATAATTGTATTTGTATAAACGATGGTTACTTCTGACCTGCCTTTCTATGGATTTGATGAAGTAGAGTTTGAAAGTAATAGAGATGTGTTAATAGAAATTAAAATGATTTACTTTGAGCCAGAAATTAACATTACGAGTAGAGCGGTTTAAATGTGGCATCGAATTTAATGGATTCGCGCGAATTCTGGACAAGTGTTGTGTCTGTAAAATATTAAAAGGAAAGCTGTAATGTATCAAGTCGGAAAAGAAAATGGATGGTTGCATTATGGTATGCGTGTAATAATGTAATTCTACGAATTTATTTTCCTAGTTTTGTCATTTTGTAACCATTCACATTCGTCACGATTTGGAATTCCCGTTTCTAAAAATAGAACATGTTGGTAGCATGAACCATGGGAGGGGACTCGTGATGTCACAAATCGTTAACATTTACTTCAGCAGCAACTTCCCTGTATCTTGCAACTAGCCTTTCAACGCCATCGGCGCTCTATTTAAAATATGTTGTCACAAGATTTATTATCGAATACTGGGTAACTACAGTTTCATGCTTTTGTACATAATTTCACGAAATGTATGATAGAATCCCAGCTGTATAAAGTTTGAAGCAAATAAAGTGTGCGTTTCGCAACACTGCATTTTGCAAGATAGAATCTATATTTGAAATATGATGTGTAAAATAGATATAAAAAAAAAAAAACCTTTGGAACGAAAGCACTTGCATTGAGTATCAAATTAACTGAAGTTTGTATTTAAAAAGCTAATGTGTATTTAATGTTTATGACATTAAGCATTAAAAATTGGGGACTTAAAATGATAACTTCATTCGTTTCAAATTACCGAATTAATATACGTAACATCACTAAAATTATGTTTCAATTAAGCTTTATTTAATTTATTTCTAACATAGTTGATAAGTCTACTTATTGTTTTGTTCACTTAGCTTACTTTACCTTATTATATTAAGGAGTACAGAAAACAGAACAAGTTTAAGCTTTGAAAATGCTTATTTTTTATCGCGTTTGGTTCACCTTAAATCTTAAATGCAGTCTAACAGAGCTGTCTATGCCTAACATACCGGTAATGTTGCACTCGAGAAGTAGAAGTGGGTCGTCAATAGGGTGCAATAAAGGGATTAGCGATGGTAACTTTAAGCCAGACAGAGCTTGAATAGCGAATTTTATTGCGAACTGATAGAATGTTTTTACGAATATCTGGACAAATTGTCTCAAATCGGGACGCCAAAACAATCACACAACTCGCGGGACTGTCCCGTTGAGATCTTGCATGTATGTTTTAATTCTGTTATCCATATATCAAATCAATGATTATCTAATCAGAATTTAGTTTTTCAAATCTAAACCAATTAAATCGTTCTTAAATGGTTCTTTATTCCACAAAAAATAGCCACACCAAAAGCATAAACATTATTGATGGAGAGTAATCCAGATCAATTATAGTATTAAAATAAATTAGAATTACTGTAATGTGTTTTCCTGAAATATCTTACATCTTATGAAACTAAACAGTATTTATTAAAAAAAAAATATAATAATCAATGATCTTATTTATTTTTTTACTCTATCCTATTTTTTAAAGCTGCACATAAGATACGATTTATAGTGGCATTTGTGGCAATCAGGAATAGTAATTTGCTTCGGACGGTCATAAGTTCGGACAATTTAATATAAGGTTTAAAAATCGAATATTCGAATATATTCGAATAATGACAAACGAATATTCGAATATCATTTCCAGTATTTGTACCCATCCCTGATAGCAATTGCCAAAATTTCAACGCCAGATATGGTCTGGTAACATAGATATAACAAGATACAAAATGCTCTTTTTTGAAAGTTTTTGTGGGACAACATATTCAACACATGTTCATGTACCACTTTAGTGTTCATGTGTCATATGAATAGATATCGTCGCAGGAAATTAAAATGGAATATTTTGTCGCACAAAAAATAAAAAAGAGCATTTTGTATCTCGTTAAATCTACCTGTATGTTACCAGACCATATCTGGCGTTGAAATTTTGTCATTTGCTATTAGGAACACTGATTTTTTATGGGTAATCTTTATTTTATGAAACATTCATAGATTTAAGTGTTGATGTGGCTTTAAATGAAAAATAAAACAAAAGTGGAAAGTGTCATCTCTGATTAGACTGTGTGGACTGTGGACTGATACTCAAAACTAATATTGGCATAATTTATATGCTTGATTTTTTCATTTATTTGTATTCGGAATGTATGTGCACTTTTAACACAAATTTTATGAGGCAGGATCGGTATATTAAGTGTTTTTATCCATTGACGTCTCAAATCACTGCTTTATCTGCCCACCTTGTCATTGTTACTTAGAAATCTTACTTAGATCAGAAAACCCTGATAAACAACTTAGCAGACGACAAGATTTTTAAGATAAAACGCCGGTGACTTTGGAAAAAAATTTTTTCTACCAGATAAGCTAAAGAAGAGAGTTTATCAAACTACAAATAATCATACATTATATAAATTATCAAAATTCATATACATTTTGAATATTATTTAATTTTAATCCTGCAATTACCATAGCTGAAATAATGTAACATCAATTTATCTATTATATTGTTGCTCGATTACAGTAACACAAACAATGGTAATAGCAATATTAACTATTTGACTCCTTTAAGGACATATTTTGAAGATTTTTGTTACCTCACATTTTCTTTGTGAAGAAATTGCACATTACAGGGCCAAAACACCCTTTTTGGGAAAGGGGCCTCAGCCTTTTTTAGGGGAAAAATAGCGCAATTTTTTCTTATTTGGGGAAAATAAAAAATTTGTATTTCATATAGATAAAGGAGATGATACATGAAATAAATTATATTGGGTGGCCACAAAGTTAGGAAGGTACAGATACTCTACAGATACAAACTTGCACTGACTGTGGATTTAGATTGCTTGGTACTTACAGTGTTNTTTTTTTAACCCTCAATTTGGAGTTTTTAAGTTCCATTTGGGGAAAACAAAGTGGATATTTCGGTGGGGGAAGCAGCCGATATTCGGCTACTTCAAAGAAGGGTTTTTTGGCCCTGCATTATCATGACAACTTTTCAATAAACTATGCTTCAACATGAAGTATGAACATACATTTACCAAATGTGGGCTAAAAATAAAAATTTAACTTTCTTTTAGCATTTAATCCATATTTTTAAACCAATGAACAAGTCAAATTATATTTTAATTGTTCCCGGTGTAATAAGTACAATGTTGAACTTGCATATGATGATAACTGCATGATTTATGTGCTGTTTTTTGAACACTATAGATTAATTATGTCCTTTAATGCATGTTGCTAATGCACGGCCAGTAATCACGAGCGCCTACTCTTTTTTTTCGATGCATTTATGAATGAGCCAATGCAACTTCCGAGGTGGCGCTAAGGAGCAGATGTTTTGAAATTTTACGGATAATTCTTCATGGTTAATTGGTTTTACATGTTTTTTTTCAATTTACATATGTAAATTCATATGCAATTTATTTGCTACAGGAAATAAACTGTAAAAAAATGGTGTGGATTCTGCCCCATTAAAATATAGCTTAGAATCCCCTGATGACCTCTAATTATTTGTACCATAGTACTAGATCTGGGAAAACAGGGCTTAATGCTTGTGCGTTAAGTGTCGTTCCAGACTAGCCTGTGCAGTTGAAACAGGCTAATCTGGGATTATATTTTACACAAAGGCATTTAGCCCCGTTTTCAGAGAGTGCGGCTTATATCCTTATCCACTTCTCAGTGCCCACTGACACACTTTACCTTTGAATAGAGGGCACAGTCTCCCGATGGCCCCTATTGGCCCCTGCTGCGTGTACTGACCAATGGCCATCTCCATGTAGAGCAGAGGGATACCACACAGGGACAGCATGATCAGGAATGGGATCAGGAAGGCCCCTACAACAGAACAGGGGCCAGGCTTAGGAAACATTGTATAACAATTTTAAGCAATTATTAGATTTTGTCAATTAAAGCCGGCCGAGTTGATGTTGGTATATTTTCCCATTTTTGTTATGTGCCACAAAAAAGTGATTATGAGTCAAAATGTGATGGTATTTATGTCAGATGTGCAAAAAATTTGGTCAAAATCGGCCAAGAAATGCCCAAATTCAGTACAAAGATAGGGCTTTTTAATTTCTGTCCATGGACAGAAATGATCTAAATTTCAACACGCTCGGGTCACATGTAAAACCATGTGACCATTGCATCATTGTTTACAACGCCATTTGCCATGGAGAAAGCGTGTTATTTAGTAGTTCTTCTTTGTTTTGAAAAGCGCGGAAGTGGAAATCACTTGAAATTGGCGCTCACTTGACCCAAAGCGGGCAAACGTCACAGGTTAATAATAGTCTTCAGGATTCTGTTACGTACATGATTAGGTTTCGTATTTTTTATGCTTTTTGCATTTGTTGGCACAATTTTGAGGAATATGAGTATGGAAGAGTTTAAAAGCTTTAGATTGTATCTGACAAATACTGATCAATTCTGGTCAGTTGAGAAAACCTAATTGTTGTGAGAAATATCAACTCGGCCGGCTTTAAATGAAAATAAATGCCTATGAATGGTCATAGTGTAACATAGTGCATATTACTAAGGAAAGAACATTAACGATATTTTAATGCTATATGTGTTGTGTTCTGAGAAAACTGGGCATAATGCTTGTGCTTAAATTGTCATCGCAGATTATCCTGTGCAGTCTGCACAGGCTTATCAGGGACGACAATTTCCGCTTTTATGGAATTTTTCGTTTAATTGATGTCTCTTCTTAGCGAAAATCCAGTTTAGGCGGAAAGTGTCGTCCCTGATTAGCCTGTGCGGACTGCACAGGCTAATCTGGGAAGACACTTTATTCACATGCATTATGCCCAGTTTTCTCAGAACGGGACACATATTGTCATCATGTTATCAGTCTGCCTGGTGTGTTACTTAACAAATAGCTTTAAGTTTTTAATTGGTATTTCATGACAAGCAGCTGATGTTGTAATTACATGTTGTACTATCGCTTTCTAAATGCACAAGATATGTCAGTCACACATAAAACCATCCCTTATCAGGTAATTCAACTCGCGTTTAAGTCAATCATCTGGACAGACATCACCCAATTGATGTGTCCATTTTTGTATGAATTGGCACCTGCGTTGTATGAAGAACAGTCAAAATAAAATGCAAAAAACTATTATTTGAGTAATCTTGTATGTGTATATTCAGGAACAACAGGAAAGATACCAAGGACATGAATACATGAAATAAAGTCAGGGGTCATCGTGAAGGGTGACGTTGGCATTATCATCACCCTAATGGGCCTCATATAGACTCATCCCGGAATTCGCACGAGTTTAGAAAAACCCACTAATCATCCCGGTATAAAAAACGCTGGTCCAATATATCAACCAATCATAGATCAATTTAAATAATAACGGTTGATACGATGAGTGATTTTCAAAGGATTATAAATGGGTCAGCTTTATTTGTACCAGCAGATTAGCGGGGTTTTCCAAAATGTCGCTTTTCCGGGATACATATATTGAACTCTGATCAGATCCAAGGCAAAACAAAACAAGGGCTGTTTGTAAAACATGCATGCCCCCTATATGAGCTATAAGTTGTAGTAGCAGCCATTGTGTGAATACGTTTTTTGTCACTGTGAACAATGGCAGCGATGGTGGTGGTGATGGTGGTGGTGGTCATGATGATNCATTATACGCTATTTTAAACATCACAGCAACACAACGTTAATGGAACCAAATCAAACCAATTCCTCGAAAATGGAGTTCAGATTGTGTTATCGTCATTACCAATAAAAGTCAACTCTTGCTGTTATTGGTTCTCCCAACAGATTTCTTGTTCTACGAGTATGTGATTGCTGGCTAAGAATACATAATTACAAGATGTCCAATAGTTTACCTGTTCAAAATGATGTAAAAGCCATTGACTGCTGCAAGCAACTTGAATGATTACATTATAATGTATTTGTTTGACAAATCTGGTATTCAAGTACATTCTTTCATGTTTAGATGCATCATGTGCATGGCATATAATTCGTTTATGTATCGGTTTTTATGTATTTGTTTTACATATATGGTATAAAGGTATGTTTTTTTCATTTTTAGATGCATCATATGCGTTGCGTATCATTCGTTGGTTTACCTGGCTATAAAATGAGTAAAGGTACTTTACTTTAAGTTGGATTAAGTAGCATTTAATACGTTTTCATTATTTTAATTGGGTTTTCTGTACGGTTTATTTTAATTTCAAGCTATTGATAACTCGATAACTCGATAAAACATGTCATTTTTTTTTTCATTACTCTTCAAAACACAAACAGGTTATTAGCATATTGTTTCTGTTTAACATCAAGCAGTGAGTATAGCTCTGGGATGGTATCGAATTTAGCATAACAGCGTTTTGAGATGTGCCAATTCAAGCACATTGATGACGTCCCACCTTACGCGACGACGGTCGACGGACGGCGGACAGCCGCCCAGCACAGTGACTTCGTGCTCCGATGAGCTAATAAAGCACTATTATGTTTATGCTCTTTCATACGATATTAACAAAATATCATAATAGTTTAACAGCAATCAGAAGAAAGCGTATTCGTATTTGTGTTTATATACAACTGTCCTTAAACGAATATTTAAAAAAAAACATGTATTAAAATTCCTTTTTGGATTTTAACAATATTTAAATGCATACATGTATTTAAATTCCTTTTTGTTTTTCCTGTTTCTAAATATATCGCGATTCCAAGCTTATTTTAAAATAAGGACCTCCCAGTCCGGTCATAGGATTCGCTGTCATAACCACTAAATGTATTGGTGTCTGTATTGTTTACGACACCATGCACATTAACCAGTGCTTTATAAATCTGAATAATGAACTCATGCAAATGATACCAGTCAAAGTGCTTGTTTGACGAGTAATGTTTTCAGTTACTTTTTTCTTGTGCAGAATTTTGCTGAAACTGATACGGCGATATTTCACATTATCTGCCGCCAGTGACATTTTAACATAGGAATTCAATCCCGTCATGTTGTCCCTTAACAAAACGTCTAGACAAAAACGCACACACACGGAATAATTGAATATAGAATTCAGTGATACTACATACATACGTAAGGGAAAGAATATTATTAAACATTAAATCAACGTATCTTACAATGAAGTGTCTTCGTCTTGAGAAAAGACTAAAAGGCTGTGCAAATGCATATGTGATACATGCCATCTTCAATCGACACGTTTTCGTCTCAAAGTGAGCAATATTACATAAACAGTTTGATAACTAAAATAAAATAAAAACTATTTTCATATCTATATGAAACCGCATTTCTTCTTTGGAGTGTGTTTAATTAGCCACTTTTATGTGATAAACCTGCGGTGAATCCCAATCTCGGTTATAATGATGAGAACGTCAGAAACTAAATATCATCCTTAATCAAATATTTCGTAAAATATTTCATAAATAGAACGTCGAAGCATTGACATATTTCTGATTGGGTAGATATAATTTTCCATAAAAAAAGAAATACAATTTAGTTCTTGTTTGATTTATGTTCACGCGTAAACAAATACCCCGTATAGCATTAACAAGAAATTGCGAGTCACTTTATTTAGAAGGTAGGGTAAAATGCAGAAACCTACAATTTACTTTGATACACAATGAGTCAAACGATCTTGATTAACATAGCTCATATAACTTGTACTTAACCACTAAATTTGCATTGTGACCTTGCATTATGAGGTAACGATGTAAGAAAACATGTGTTACATGCGGCATGTCGTCTTATGAGGGGTGAAATTTGCATGTATTTCAAAATCTATCAATAAATGGCAAAGCTATAGCAGAGACATGAAGTTTCGCACATACGCAACGACAGATTGACTTCTATAAGCTGCGTTCTTCGAAGGGGTGCATACACATAAATATGGGTTGGGTAATTAAATAGTAATTAAATTAAATGCGTTTTAATTCCCTTTTATTACTGTTTAATTTGACAATTGGTTCCTTGCCATAAATAAAAGGCCACAAAGGTGTGTATGATAGAATTGCAATACTGCTGCAGCTTCTGGAGTTTCACTTCTTTATATTGCAAAATTAGTGTTTGCTTTTTACAAAACAGTTCCAGAAAAGTGTAATTTTAGAGAAAATAGTTATGTCCAAGGCCCCTAACTTCGTAAAAAGTGATGGACCGGAACGAAACTCGAACGTTATCTTTAAGTCATACAGGTAGAATCACACACTAAAAATAATAGCAGTATCTGTAAGCTTTTCAATGTTTTACCGTAGCCATAAACATATAATATCAAAATATTTATTATATCGATATAATTGCTCAATGCTTCTTAAATCTGGCATTTTGCTATGTCGAAGGAAAACATTAATTTGTAGTTAGAAATGTAGATACTATCATATATCATTCCATAGTTCATAACGCAACAGTCATATTAGTTAATATTAGTTGAATAAGCACGTTATTTCATGAAATAATCTGAAATCAATTGGTCATTCTTCTTAGAAACACATCACAAATTAATGGTTTCCACAATAACGTTTTGCGGAATTACACATTACATATGTCTCAAGTTTATAAAGAAAAAAATATATTTTATGTCTAGAACGTGATCTCATAAATTTTAGTGCGTTTACTAAATTCTTAATATTAATCTATTTTGCAGTATGTACATAGTTATGTTTGAACATAATTCATTCTGGATAAAACACCACATTAAATGACAACAACCAACCGTAGCAACAATAACACTATTGTTTTGTATATTTAAATAACATGTAGAATCGTAAATCTTCCATTGCAATACATGAGTTTACGTTCTAGAAGATAGCATGTATAAACCGGTTAAAAGGTAAATCCCTCACACGACCATGCATTTAGCATGACAAAGACAACCGCACATTTCAAAGAAGGCATGATGTAAGCAGCAACATGTATATACAAAGGCAATTGTTGGACATTTTGTTTAACAAACCATCAACCCTTTGATGCCTAATGAAATTCCAGTACACGTTTAAATATACCTGATTAGTCTTATAGGTTTGGACATTTTCTGAAACCTCTTTGAGACCTACCTTTGACAAACAGAGTTATTCATTTGATGGGGACCGACTTGGTGTTGATCTGACACATGCACTCGCCACTCTCGTTGAAGCGCACCTCGCTGATTATTATGTTCCAGTACCGGATATTCGGACGCGAGTCGCACTGATGCGCGTGTCTTCGATATAGTGGATCTCGTCTTTGCTGATAAACATATTTCGCGTCTGAAGACATATCAGCTGCAGAAAAAACGAAAATCTACACTTGTTCAATACCTTTATGTCGGAAATTGCAGCAAATATGGTTTACGTTTCATATTCCCTCTGACAGGCATAAGTGAAGCAATATGAAACGTTGCGTTTAATGTCGTTGGATTTTATTTTTATTTTCAAAAAAAAAATT
>VMBQ01001208.1:111882-134929 GCA_007657795.1 Dreissena rostriformis
GTGGTGGTGGTGGTGGTGGTGCCTTAATTTCATTTTTGCCCGATGTTTATTTTTGCATTACAAAAATGCAGTTAGCCTAACATTTGGTAAATTTTAAATAAATTACAAGGGAGGCAACTGCTGAAATTTTACCTCCCCTGTCTTGCTTATATTTAAATTAATCAACAAAATTAAACATTAACACAATATTTAATATACAAAATATACAAAAAATCTCATATTCTGATAATATTTTTACTGATCCACTGTATTTCACTAAAAAAATGATGTTTCATTGAACTGATAATTATAGATTTAGGATTACAGACCAGTTGCTTCAGTACTATTGTTCAGAGTTTGCCCTGTTGGCCGCGTATGCATTCTTGAGTTATCATTCAAAAACCATTTTACTATTTCGGGTCACCGTGACCTTGACCTTTGACCAAGTGACCTCAAAATCAATAGGCCTCATCTGCGAGTCATGATCAATGTTCCTATGAAGTTTCATGATCCTAGGCCCAAGCGTTCTTGAGTTATCATCCGACAACCACCTGGTGGACGGACAGACAGACAGACCGACCGACCGACCGACCTACCGACCGACATGTGCAAAGCAATATACCCCCTTTTCTTCGAAAGGGGGCATAATAAATTTGGTGTTTCGGGCAACCCGACCCTACCGAGCATAACCCCGCCGACCCTAAAGTTTTTAAAGCCGAACATTTTCCGTGAAATTTTAAGTCGTTAGCGCTTTTTTTTTCAGGTGAGGTAATCACGTATAAACGCATATGGCGTTGGGTTGTCGAAAATGTCGGCAATTTTAAGTGTTTTTCGACTAAAATGCGACATTCACAAAGAGATATGCGAATGTTTCGTGTTTTTGAAGTTGCGACAATTTCTTAGCGGGATCACAAAAATACAGATTCCGCTAAGAAAATTCATAGAAAGTAAAGGCAAGATATCAAGCGAATATTAATACGAAATAAACAATAATCACTTTCCTACTGATATGGCTGGAAAGTGAACATCATTTAAAAATTAAACACAAGTAATAAAAGGTATTAAACAGCGAAAAATATCTGTTTCGGAATGAACCTCCCCATCTTGATCATAACGTGATTACCCCCTATGATGCCTTATATTTCAGATATACTTGAAATGAGTTTATATTATTTTCATAGTAATGGGTCTAAACTATTATCAGAAAATGACACATTTACCATAATTTCGAAAATCAAAATGAAGTTTTTGCTTTCTCAGTTTTGGGTCATTGATAATGTTTAAAGTACATGTAGTAACATTATTACAAAATGTATACTAACTGTTGAAATAGGATGTATACTGTATATCCTAGAGGATAATATATAGTCAAGAAGAAACATTATTACAAGATGTGCATGTGCATGTTATCAGTTGAAAAATATGTCTCCACGTACATCCTCTTAGTTCTTTGAAGTAGTGAAAATCATATACATGTATATCTGGAAATCAGTCAGATGTATTGTTCTTTTGAAATTAATCTGAAGTGCCTTTCATTGTCTGTAATGAGTCATTGATCAAGTAGTAACATTATTACAAGATGTACATGTGTATGTCATCAGTTGAAATAGGATTAACATTTTTTAACTGGAAATCAATCACATTTTAGTGTTATTTTAGTTATGCCTGACAAAAAATATCTTGTTTCTGGTTACATGCCCCAACAATATGGGTTAGTAGTTCATGTATTTATTTTTAATTTTAATGATACTGTGTTGTTAGTAAGGCTTATTCAGTGCATGCGTTGCGTCCATTAACTAGGTCACTGGAACTATAAAAAAAAAGATTAAAATAATGATAACTTTAACAAACATCTTCTAGTCTAATTAAGATCACAAGGGTCAGAGCTTTAATATTTGGTGAGTAACATCGTCTAGTGGTCCTTTACTAACTAGTTTAAATCATGCCCCTGGGGTCAAAACCTGCCACCACCCTAGTGGCATGTAGGCATGTAACATGGTATGGTGGTCCCCTACTAAGTTTGTTCACATTGTTTATGCCAACAAGCCTATTTGTTGTTTTTTTAACATCACTTATTTTATGTTTCAATGTAAAGTTTATTGAACATAGTAGAAACCAAGTTTAAGCTTTGTTATGTTTTGTTCTCTTTATTGTTATTTAGAAGCATAAATTTTACTTCAAATATCGTAATATGCATTGTAGAGTACAGAGGACAATAGTACTGGTAAAAACCAGAAACATTCTACAGTACGGCTTTATTGTACAAAGTATGTGCATATTTAAAACTATTGTTTTATGGAAATTAATAATGGAGACAGAAGTCTTTTCGAAAATTTATTGATGCATATTCGTCCACAAAAGTTCAGATGTTTTTAACAATGTTAAAGGTCTGCCAAAACTTTTATTTTCCTAAATATTTGTGATGAAATAAATAGCAGAAACCAGCCTCTGACACCTAAAAATGAAACAAATGATTAATACAATAAATGTTTGTACTTGAAATTATTTTGTAATAAAGTAATATTAGTATCATAGGTTGTTATGGATGCAAAGAAGTAGGCAGTAGGAACAACGTTGCAATACCTAGAGTCTTGAGGTTAACCCTTTGAGCGCTGGAACCGGATTTTGAAGGCCTTTGCAAACAGTTTGGATCCAGATGAGACGCCACAGAACGTGGCGTCTCATCAGGATCCAAACTGTTTGCTATTCTGATAGTATTCTTNATGCGCTCCCGGGAAAATCAGACTTAATGCAAGTGCAACAGATTAGTCTGATATAATGGACAGGGATTTCAGTTGACACGGATTCCTGTATTTTGATGCAAGCAAATTGAAATTGATTTGTTTTTTTACCGCAGCAAATGTTTCTTCTGTGCTGATTTAAAAAAGCCTTTGGATAAATAAAATAAAATCATAATCAATTTTCAATATTAATTCATCCGTATTTTAATAATGAGGTCAGCTTTAATTTCATTATTTTAAAACTCTCAATATTATTTTCTGAATCACAGGTACCGTCTTTATCCTAATAAATGCCCCTGCCCTAATAAACGCGCCCCTATCGTATAATAAAATGAAGGAGTGATGTCATCCAAATATATTAAGCAATCATGAGGGTTCAAATCACCCATACATCTCTCCATCAGGCGTTGAAATGTCGCGGGGGCATTACAAAGACCGAAAGGAAGCCTGTTGCATTTATAAAATCCTAGCCCGCCACACTGAAATTCTGTCTTCTCTTTGTCCGACTCCTCTAGCTCTACTTACCAATACCCGGATTTTAAATTTAATTTTGAAAAATACCTCGATCAGGATAAAAGATGTGTCTTCGACCCTTGGTAATGCATAACTATCTTTCTTTGTTCGCTAAAGTGGGGTGAAATAAACGCGCCCCCTTTGTGATTTGCATCGCGCCCAGGCACGTTTATTAGGATTGATTTTTTGATTATTTTTTCCTGTTAATAATTATATATCGAATATCATCATCTTCAGTAATTGCATCCCTCTAACTAGAGTATTCTCGCAATGAAGTTAAAACTGTGCGTATGCACCAGACAGGTCGGACTTTAAAAAGACGATAGGTGTCTCTCTATGTACAAGGTTGAAAACAACAGGAATCTTGTCTAGAAGGTGTGTGATGCCAGTGACGCCCAGAGACTCAGGTGTCAACAGGTCTATCGTGCTCTGTGTGAGGCTGTTCCACAGGATGATGGTGGCAGGAAAGAAGCTGCTCTGGTTAAAAGTACTACTACACTGGATCTGTCTGAAGCGCTGGTTGTGACCCCGGGTGGTGGTTCTAGAAGGATGAAGAAATGGTCCAGGGGGGATATCAACAAGGTTGTTCTGTATTTTGTATAGCATGGTACATCTTGATACGTTGCGCCGGTGTAGTAAGGTGTTCCAGTACAAGTCCTGGAGCATGGTAGACACGCTGCTTGTAGTTGAGTAGTCGTTCTTTACGAAGCGAGCTGCTCTGCGTTGGACCATCTCCAGCTGTTTGGATTGGTTGATTTGGTGTGGAGACCAGACAGATGAGGCATTTTCTATGATGGAACGGACGTATGTAGTGAAGGCCTTTGATTTGGAGTCTGATGATCCTGGCTTGATGTTTCGACGGAGAAAAGAGAGGGTTGAGTTGGCTTTCTTGGTGATGTTGTCTATTTGGGTTCCCCAGTTAAGGTCGTGGCTGATTGTTACACCAAGGTATTTGGCAGAGTTTGTTGACTCTAGGTTGATTTCATGGATGCTGTATGTAGATTTGATTGGGTTTTTCTTCCTAGTGATGTGGATTACTTCGCACTTGTCCGGATTAAAGGCCATCTGCCAGTCTTCTTCCCAGATCTGGAGGTTGTTAAGGTCTTGTTGGAGAATGTCAACATCTGATTGGCTATCTATAGTCCGGTAGAGTAGGCAGTCGTCAGCGAACAGTCTGGGTGTGGAGGAAGTTTTGCCAGGCAGGTCGTTGATGTACGCCAGGAACAGTAGGGGGCCTAAAACTGTACCCTGGGGTACCCAGGATGTGACTGGTGCTGACGAAGATGTTGAGTTTTCTAGGACAACCTGTTGAGTTCGATCTGACAGAAAGTCTTCAATCCAGTCTAAGACATTCCCTCTGACACCGTACTTGCTGAGTTTCTGAAGGAGGCGTTGGTGAGGTACCTTGTCAAACGCTTTGGAAAAATTGAGTAGGACTGCGTCTGATTGTTTGTTCTTGTCGAGGCCCTTAGCTAAGTCATTGATTGTGAGGATGAGCTGGGGTTCGCATAAGCGTCATTTTCTGAAGCCATGTTGACTGTCTGATAAGATATTGAAGCGTTTGAAGTGAGAGATGATGTTACTGTAGATGATGTGTTCAAGGATTTTACAGGTGACAGACGTCAAGGAGATTGGGCGGTAGTTGGAAGGATCGGAGCGATTTCCTTTCTTGAAGACTGGTGCCACAAGAGCTGACTTCCAATCATCAGGTATGCTGCCTTTGTCGATAGAGAGTTGGAAGAGTGACGTTAGGCCTAGGGCAAGTTCTTCAGCGCCAAGTTTCAGTAGTCTAGTAGGTATCTTGTCGGGTCCAGCTGCTTTGAGGTTAGACAGGAGTTTCAGAACGCCATTCTTGGTAACAAGAATTGGCCTCAATGTTGGAGTGTTGTGGTCTTTTAGAGTAGGGAAGTGAGATGTATTTTCTTTGGTGAATACAGATGAGAACTGTCTGTTTAGGATGTCAGATTTCTTGGCGTTATGGCTGTGTTCGAGTCCGTCTTCTTTCAGGGGGGAAACTCCATAGTTGATGTAATTCCAAAAAGTTTTTCATGGTTGTCAGACAGCATGTGGGGTATGTGCTCGTATCATTTGGCTCGTCTGAACAGATATTTTTTCAGGCGAGTAGATTTTCTGATTTCCCGGTTAATCCAGGGTTGGTCGAAACGTTGGGAAGATTTTCTGGCAACCGTCACTAAAAAGTTTCCAGGTACTATTGATGTCTTGGGCGGCACTGATACAGTCTATGATGGATTGTGAGAGAGACAAACATTTAGTCTTGATGTTCTCCATATTGGCTTTGCTCCACATGAGGATGGTACGTTTGGCTGGTTTCTTTCGAGGAGCACTGATGTTGGTGTCAACGAAAGTTGCGTGGTAGTCGCTTTATCTAGGTAAGGCTGTTCAGCGATTTATCAGAGATGGACGATTGGTGTAAAAAAGGTCGAGAATATTCTGACCACGTGTTGGAAAGTCGATAATTTGGCTTAGGCCGGTGTCGTGTTCCATATTGAGGTACAATAGCCTTTGACAATTGACGTGTCAACTGAAATCCCTGTCCATTATGTAGCAGGGTTCGGTATAAGGAGAACTTATACTGCCTTGCTATATGAGCTAGCTTTTATAGCGACGCGGTAGAGTGTCTGCCTGATTTGGAACCGGGAGGTCCCGGGTTCAATCCCCATGGCGGTTGGGGATTTTTCTGGCTGGGTTACAATTATAACAGAGTAATCTGTTGCACTTGCATTAAGTCTGATTTTCCTGGGAGCACATCTCAATTTGATATTATATATAGATATATATGGGCCAAAAACATATTCAAGTACCTGTGTTCTGAATAAGTTGTATTTGTTTTTAATTAACATTTGCAATAACATCTTTAAAGAAAATATGTTAATTGTCCCTAGTTGCAATAATCCAACCTCCAGCTTCTGACCCTCATTCAAGAACTAGGTAATCCCTAGACCCTAATCAAAATTAAACACATTTCAGCTTTTTTTTCCACCTTATATAACACAACTTAATTACATCAGCAATTTCATTTCCTAAATCAGGTTGCAACGCAATATTTCTTCCCAAAATCAAAAGGCTAATGCAACTTCCGAATGGCATGATTGCGTAACATGATAAAAATAAGATAAAGTAACCTATTTAAATAGGTTACTTTATCTTATTTTTATTGTAATTGCATGCTAATTAGCATGCAATTTCAATCCTTATATAAGTTATAACGTGTCTGCTTACCTCCTCCGCTCCTGTAGCACAGATATGGGAACCTCCAAACGTTCCCCAGTCCCACGGCGTACCCGGCGGTGGCTAAAAGGTACTCGATTTTTCGACTCCACTTTTCACGTCCTTCTTCCATTGTTGCTGTTCGAACAGTGCCATGAGTGCGAGATTTCTACTTTCGTTTTACAGTTGAGCCGTATCTTCGATTTGATAGGTCAGCTCGAGGCATTGACCTAGTTCGCACGGGTCGATCCCGCCCCCTTATACTTTGCACAAAAGAAAGCGTTCCACATTACATAAATTTACTTGTGCGCTAACCGCTGTCGCGAATTGCTTCACATTTAGAAACGTTTTTAAGTTTTTAAGTCAAACTTGACTGTAGCGTAAATAGATCTAGTTATAGATCTGGTATTTGATTTGCATTTCACTAAAACTTAACCTTTCCAGCATCGTAAATTATCTTGACCGACACCTTTTGTTTATAAGAGATTTATTTACAGGTGCTCCAGCGTCTTCACGACTGCTCCATGTATACACCTTCCCCTGTGACCTTTCAGGGGAAAAAGATTAATTTTGAGCCAAAGTAGGTCAAATTTACCCCGGCTTCCCGGGTTTTCGCCAAAGATATAATTTAGATCCAAATAGCCCAGAGCACGGTGGCCAATGAGACCTTAATGTGCACTGGTAAAAAATAAAATAAAAAAAAGACAATTTCAAGACAATTAATCCTGTCTAAACGCCTCCGCCAAGGGAGTGCAAGCTCACCGCTCTGCCTTTATGGCCACTCACGTCGTCAACGGCTGTCGTCTTCATTCCCGAGGCGGTTTCCCCAGTGCGTTGAGCGCACTGAGTACCGCCGCCCCGGGGTCACTCTCTAAAGCCACCCCCTCGATGTTCATGGGTGTGAACACCCCGGGCTAAGCCCGAACCCATGTCCGTCCCGTATGTCTTTCACACTGGTGGTGTCGCTGTCCCGCCGTACCCGTCCCTCTACAGACGGGACCTCTGGCAGGTACGGGCCAGCGAACTCTCGACGATAAACAGCGGATGACAAGTCCGCTGCATCTTGGAGAAGACAGTAACCCCAGCAGTATGGAAGACGTCCGGCTCGAGGGTGACGGACTCAGCTGGATTAGCAGAGCCACCCGCAGTAGTTCCCCAGATGAGGAGATCTTCTGCGGGCGACTCTCGCCTCGGTCGCGACGAGCACGCTCCAGCTGCTGACCGAGTCTTGACCGACACCGTGTGTGTATAAGGGATTTATTTACAGGTCCTCCAGCGTCTTCACGACTGCTGCACGTATGTCGCCGATTTCAACCCACCCCACCCTGTCGACATGCGCATGGGTTAGGTTTGTTATGGACTTCTATCAAGCATACAGGTTAACTCACCGCCACCACGCTCTGAGCCTTATCACCACGCAGATCATTCACATAACAATAAGTAACAAGGACTGAATGCACTGATAAAATTTCAAGTTCAAGGTAGTATATTTGAGAAAATACCATTTGCAACCGCGCAGTCTTTGCTCATTTAGCTGAGAGGACAAGTTTCACATGATGCCAATGCCATGAATACATTGAATAGTGTCAAAGACCTATACAAAAAAATGTATTGTATAGGTCTTTGATAGTGTCAATAAGAAAACTTGACCTTGTTAAATGATGGCAAATTGCTAATGTTCCTAATTTTGCAATGGTTTACAGCGTTGAAGTGATGTTCACATTTTGTAATGCTATAGCTAGGATAAGTGTCAATAAGGCTACACAACGTTGTTTAAAGACGGCAGATTGCCAGTGTTCCTATTTTTGCACTGAATGAAGTTCTAAAATGTTCAACGCTTTCTACTGTTACCACTACATCAAATATAAGTAAGGCCATCTTTAAATCAAAATCAACTGATTGTCATAATATAAGTTTCTGACAAATCTTTTATTTATGTTATAATTAGATTTTTTGTATACACAAATGTTTGTCGTAATGTACTTTCGTACAGAAATGCCTAATAACTTAATGTTATTACTTCCCACGACCTGACTCACGGCCGAAACTGTCGGATAATTTTACAATCAGAACTTTGTTTTAGTGAAAAACATACACAAATCATTTCGTTCGAATTAAGGCCACAACACATTTATCCGCAACCTTCGCGCAGAGATTTGACTGGAATCAGCGTATGTGAGAGCATGGAACGACAACTGTGCGTGGAGATTGATAAAACCCCGCCGTAATAACTAACCTCGTCATTAGTGGCGTGTTCTGACAAAACTGGGCAAAATGCTTGTGGGTAAAGTGGCATCCCAGATTAGCCTGTGCAGTCCGCACAGGATAATCTGGGATGACAATTTACGCACAAGCATTTTGCCCAGTTTTCTCAGAACACGACACATGATAGCCGAGCCACGTGGTTCACTTATGGCGTCTTAAAGACTCAACGGTTATTTTTTTAATTTTTTTAAAGTTATTTTGTACTTTTTTAATTTAGTGTTGTTTTTTTTTTATTATGAACCTAAATTTATACACTATTTTCAAAATATTAAAGAAAATGATACTACTTTTCATAATATAATACTTAAACAAAAAAATAATAAGATCCTACCAAATCTGGTAGGATTTTCTTGTGATGGCAGAGATTGTATGTGAGAGCATGGAACGACAACTCTGCGTAGAGATTGATTAATCAGATGGTCGTTAGAGGTCGCACCTAAATATCGTTATAAACGAACGCCAGCGCGGTTTAGTTTCCTCCGATTTTTTAAGCATGGTTGGGTTTGGGTTTTTAGGTTAATATCAAATTTTGCAATCCAGAATTCTTAGTGATCCAAAACCTAACTGCCGCATCCGCGCCGAGGAAGAGATTCGTGGTTTCAGTTTTTGAACTACAATCATTTACAAATTGACACATACTCTGAAATCGTGTTAAATGGAATAATTTTTAACTGATCGTATAAAAAAATGTCAAACAACTTTTTTTAACTATACGTGTCGCGGAAGAGTATGTTTACGAATTATTAAAATATTCCACTATGTGTAACGTCAGTCACGTAGTATTTTTTAGTAGCACAGGTCATTCACAATCTGAGGCTATTAATAGATCCCGGAAAATAAAACTACTGCGCGGCACGGAAGCATGTTTGCGTCATGAAAATAGTCCATTGCGTGTAACGTTAAAATCGCATAACACAGCTCTCCTATATAGCACACACATATACACATTACTCATGCACACAGCTTTACACATAATCCTAAAATCATCACCAACAATACAGTACANAAAAAAAAAAAAAAAAAAAAAAAAAACTCATTAAAGGTCACAGGTGCAGTTCAGATGCGTTCGCGAAGACGCAGCGGGACCTGTAAATGAAATACACACATGCGCGCGCGCAGCAGATCAGCTGAGGCTATTTTGAAGCAACCTTAAAAACAGTCGATTCCTTATCAGATCAACGGGTGAAATAGAGGATATTTGTTGGATTCGGTCAAAGATTTTGTGGAATATCGATTTTATTTCACGCGTGATCATAGAAAATAATATTTTCACGAGTGGCGCAGCCACGAAGTGAGATATTTTTTGTCTATTATCACTAGTGAATTAAAATCGATATTCCACCGATTCCAACAAATTTTCTTTTTATATTATACCTTTTTTCACCGTTTATTTACAATGTGATAGAGTTTAACTACAGAATTTCGTTGAAATAATGACGTCATTTCGCAAAAAATGACGTCATTTCACAGTAAAACAGTGAAAAATATCGATATTTTCACTGTTATTTTTCACTGTTTTAAACAGTGAAATATCAGTTTTAATTCACTGATATTTCACTATATACCACCAGAAAGCATAAAATATATAGAGGATATTTGTTCATGTCAGTGTTAGATCGTTTGTTATTTCACGAGTGATCATAGAAAATATTTTTTCACGAGTGGCGCAGCCACGAGTGAAAATACTATTTTTCTATGATCACGAGTGAAATAACAAACGATCTTACATTGACATGAACAAATTTTCTGTTTCTTTTATGCCCCTTTTTCAAGAAAATAATTAATAATAATTTCCCTTTCGCTGAAAAGTGACCCTCTCTCCCGTGGCGTGCCTCAATACATTGAAATGACGTCATTTTGTTGACGAAATGACGTCATTATTCCAGGGAAATTCTTCAGTTAAACTCTTTTAAAATGTATATAAACGGTAAAAACAGCATAATTTTAGTAGAAAATTTGTTGGATTCGGTGGAATATCTATTTTATTTCACTCGTGATCATAGAAAAATATAAACAAGGATATAAACAAGGGAAGTACATCTTGATATGATAATCTAAAAATAGAAAAAGGAATTCCAAAAATGTGTTCTTTTCACCGGTGAAAAGAACAATTTTGTTCTTTTCATTGCTGTTATTTCACTGCAGAAATGTCATATTTTATCATTAGGTATAAAAGAAAAACGGATAAACCCAATACCATTTTACTAAGTGATAAAAAGAACCATTATTTCAAGCCCAGCCTGCGCAATTGGGCAGTCTGGTCAGAGGCGACGCTGTCCGCTATAAAATCACGCAAGGTTTAATGGTTCTGATTATGCATCTCCTGACCAGACTGTGAGATGCGCAGGCTGGACAATAGCTTTGCTGGCCGCATATGGCATAAGACCCATTTTCGCATGACGCGGGTCTTTAAAAAAATCTCATTGCGTATTGTAAATGACACATTGCTCTTCAATTTAAAATTGAATTCAAACTGTGTTATTTATAGCAAACTGGCAAATAAGGCTATTTAAGGCATTCAGGAACGATTTCCAGACGGACTGACCGAGTACGGAAAACATTTGTGGTTTGATAATTTAACGATTTCCCTCTTATCGTGACACTTTACTCTTACCGTAGTTTTTTGTTTTCTCATCTTGAAATCAAAACTATGAAATCATTGTTTATCGATAGACCATTATGTCTTCCCCTGACGATTACAGACCCTGAAATTCAGCGAGATGGATTTTTACGCGTAATTGTGACTTGGCCACAATTTGTGTCTATGCGTCGTTTTAACATGCAGAGGGTAGTCAGGAATTCCTTACAATGAACAGTGTTACATCCTTTACGCTATGCACAGACGCAGTGATGTGGCCAAAGTTCTCTCGAATCAGCCAATTAAATATTCGAATGTATTCATTCGGATCTGCTGGCGTTATGTAGAGTTCATTTGAAGTGAAAAGCTGGGTAAAACAGCTACCCCGAAAAAGCGCATTACTGTTTTATACCGATGTAAAGGCCATAGACTGGTTGACACCATGTGAACTGCCAGAGTTACAAGTAATGCATCAAAAACAGAGTACGAGTCAACAACGCTGTCTTTATGCAACCAATGGGAAAGACGAAAACATCTTGTCGGACACGAGGTCCGATAACTTTTAAAATTTGTCGGACCTCGCCAGATTTTATCGGACCTCGTTTTCCTTTACCAAAGAATAGAAAATACCTTGTGTAGAGTTTATTTTTATTATTATTACGTATAATTATGACGTTCACAATGTTTAACAATTCTGAATACAATAAAATAACAACTTAATTAAAACCCGTTCTATGAAGACATTTGGAAAAACTTGATCTAAAGTAAAGGAAGTCAAGATGGCGACGTCCGTGCCGAGACAAGTATTTTTCGCCGTTTATACCCTTTATTAACAGTTGTTTAATTTTTAAATGCCGCTCACTTTCCAGCCATATCATGATAACAGTAAGAAAGTGATTAGCGTTTATTTTGTATTAATATTCGTTTTATATCTCGACTTGACTCGCTACGAATTTTATTCGCGGGAGCTGTAATTTTGTGATCCCGCTAAGAAATTCCGTAGCAAGTAAGAATCGCGCTTGGAGTTTGTTACGTCACCAGCAAAGACAGCCAGTTCGACTGGTTGGTAAAATTTATTTTAAAGTTAAATAATCTATCGAAGTAAAATAAACATAAATTATTTTTTTTTATTTTTTTTTATATTCCTAGTTTCGTGTTCATTTTTAATCAAAGTTTTACATATTGTTTTTTTTTGTCGGACACGAGGTCCGACAATTTGGGAAATATTATCGGACTTCGTCAAATTTTATCGGATTTGTCCGAGGTCCGACGTCTTTCCCATTGGTTGCTTTATGACTACCTAATTCGTGAGTTAAAAGTATTGCTCGCAGATCTATTTTGTATTTATTTTCATCAGTTATCTTCTTGTTTATTTTTATTTGTATATGGTGTCAAACAAATACAGTTTTGTAAAGGGAATTTCCATCATGAAACTATATTCTTGGTGTGATAGGCTTCGCTATTCCAACACTATTCATTTAATGTGATGGTGATTGCAAATTTTATTTTAAATTAACTGGTTCTCATTATTCAATTTTCATAATATTTTCCATGCTTTATGTAAGAATCGATTTTAATTTGATGCAAGTAATAAGCGACTTATTTTAACTTTTTATTCATCCTGTACACACTCAGTCGGCATTGATACAACGTTTGCTATTGGATTGAACATAATGTTAAATACATAATATTTATATATTAGGCTAACATAGTAGTGATTTATTAACAAGTTCAACGAAAGTCCAGCTTCTTTTATCGCATGCACTGAACTCATTTTCTTGTACGATTGAATTTAGTTTTACTATTGTTGTCTTTCATAAAAATTGCAATGGAACAGAATAACGTTGACCCCTGCTTTACAAATGTTTCAAGGAAACTATTCATCTGCACGGGAACTACATGTAGTTTAATAAACATTATAATTATGAGACGTTAAACGTGCCTGGATCGGGCTAAATCAAAGATCTATAAATAAACATTATAATTATGAGACGTTAAACGTGCCTGGATCGGGCTAAATCAAAGATCTATTAATAAACATTATTTATTGATCGATCTTTGGCTAAATTCGCTTTTGTCAGAAACAAAAGTAGACAAATACACAAGTATAAACTCTGTTTTTATATAGTAATAATGCACATTAAATTATATTATTTTCATTTCACGACGAGGCCAGATGTTGCCTGACATGTTCCAACATTGTTCATATCTTTAAATTTTGTAGATATCACCTTTGAATTGTCAGGAAATCAACTGTTTATTTCGGCATAAAACAACGTGTAGACCTACTAATTCCTCTTGTCGATATCTATATTATAGTCCTCGGGTCTGTACGTCAGTCCGAAAACACCATTAAGTGTTGGCCTTTTGCAACCAGCTGGCAACTTGAACTCCACGTTTTGCACGATCCTTGTAACATACATGAACAGTTCGATGCGTGCGATGGTTTCCCCTAAACATGACCTTTGACCCATGGAAAACGTGATCACCTGCTCCGATGGTTGCAAAACATGCCCTGATTCGTCGAGGAAACGCTCTGGCCTGAAAGCAAAAGGATCATGAAACACTGCGGGGTCGTGGTGTCCGGAGGATAAATTGGCGACGACAGTTGTGCCTTTGGGTATTAAAAAACCTCTAAATGATACGTCCTCCTTAACGAAATGGGGCACGCCCAATGGTACGGTGCTTCCAATCCGCAAAGTTTCCAGTACCACTGCTTCCGCGTATGGAATTTCGGAGCGGTCACTTATCGCGGGTACCTCTTTACCGATCTTGCTCGTGATCTCGGCGTGTAATTTGGCCTGGACGTCCGGGTAGAGAGCCAGAAACAGTATCATCCAGGACAGTGTGGTAGCCGAGCTTTCACTACCCGCCGCCATTAGGTCATCGTGACATTTCCAAATCTCGCCACGTGTCACTGGGGAGTTCTCGGACAATAAGAAATCTAACAAGCAGTCCCGAGATCCTTTTAGGGAAGCCGCCTCCCTCTCCTTAAATACCTCCTCAAAATACTCGATATGTAATACTTCCATAGCCCTAGCATGTTTGAATCGGAGTAGGTCACCTGGTAGATTGTCAAACCATGGAAAACAATAATGCCGCACCTGACTGCTCATATACGCCTGAAACCTTGGTCAAGTGTGTCAATATACCACTGAAAACGTTTATCATCGCGGTCGGGACGTTTACCGTGAAGAATTTTAAACATCACACTGGCAAAGCTCAGTGACATTGTTTTCCTTGGACAAAAGGGTTTCTTGATTTGCGTTATATTTTCCAGTAACAAGTCTTATTCCTCGTGCACAATTTGCTCCAAGATGACGCCATTCCTGGTAAAACATATATCATGGAAAGCGTTCATTATGCACGCCCGTTTGGCTTTTCACTCCGGACCATTCCCGAATATCAGATCAGTGAGTATATAACGGGTTGTAAAGGCATTATCTGGTCGAAATGAAAAATGGCGACCTTGCTTTAAGAATGCATCCTTTATCGTTTCGTAGCCGTTCAGTACAACGGAAAGATCCGAACCAAAATACAGTGCAAATACGTCGCCGTATTTAACGCGAAGATCTCGGAACGCCTTGATTTTGTCCGGTCCCGCTAGCGACCCCAGGTTACCGATTAATCGATTGATGAATCCACCCACTATCAACACGATTTCACACATCAGTACACTCGTGAAAATATAGCCCGATCGGAGCCACACGACCCGTGTCAATGCACTCGTGAAATATAGCCCGATCGGAGCCACACGACCCGTGTAAACTAGAAACTTAATTGTCAGATTCCGCGTATTCCTTATGATTCTAAATCTCATTTGCTTAATGATACTTTACACACGATCCATTCATGATTGGCCAACGGCAAAGGCGCGTGAAGTTGGTACCTCGTCAACTTCCATTGTGCGTGCACTTTTGCCGCCGACTCCAACCCACCCCACCTTGCCGACATGTGCATGAGTTTCGTTGTGAATGGACGTCAATCGAGCATACACACGGCCGGTAATCACGGACTCCACGTCTTTTTGCGATGCGTTACTAAATGAGCTAATGCTACTTTCGAGGTTGCGCTAAGGACCGGATGTTTTGATATTTCACGGAAAATTATACAGGATGAGTAGGTTTTATATGTTATTTTCTAGATATTTCGCTTGTTTTTTTTTTTTTTTTNTCGTTTTTTTTTTTTTTTTTTTATAAAAATCGAGCAATGTAGTGCGATTAAGCGAAGATTTAGTCATCCAAAAATGTGCAGAAACTTATAATAACAACCCATTTGGAAACTTGATGACCTTTATAAGGTGTGGCATGGTAATTTTTTTTTTAAAGAAAATCGCTGTATTTTGCATGAGTTACGAGCAAATTTCCACCCAATGAAAAATCGCTAACGACATCAAACCATTGCTTTGAACATGTACAATGTGTTGCATGCACAAACACATTGGCTACTTGTCGATATAATAGATAATTTTGAATTCATCCAAAAGAGATTGAGCCAATGCCAAGGGGGTGGCGCTAATGACAGGAGGTGACGCCAATACCCATTTTGCAGCTATTTTAATTTTCGGTGCCGACCATACTTTTTTTGTTGTATTCCAGGTTGAGTGTTCGATCTTTTTTCTTAATTCGATCATAATGAAATATAATCGAAAAAGTAAAGTCTACATAATTATGAGAAACATGTGTTGCAAAGAGATTTAGGAGATTTCTATCATCGCATATACTATAAAACTGGAAAGTAACTTGAGTATAATAAAAAAAGGTTAACGATTACAGACTGAGTTATCCTATTTTTTTTACAGATGTTAGTTGGAACAAACGACATATTTTAGCCTAATTAAGATTTGTTGACCTTTGTCTTTTCGCGAATTAAGCATTTGGATTAGAGCGCAACACTCATGGTTTCAAGAAGAAGTAACATGTTTTAATTATTTCGTGAATTATCTTATTGTATAAACCCTTTTGTTGTAAGAGAAATAGTTTGAGAATGTTGAGAATTTAGTTATTGGATTTATATTAATTATTTCGGGTCCATACCGTACAATATGTTTTATTCAGGTCGCTGAATTCTTGAGTTATATATATATATAAACATTTTTTTTTTTTAAAAGAATGTGTATATGTTCTGTATAGATTTGGGTTTACGTATGGACGTTGAAAAGTAAAAAGAAATATGAAAAAGGAACATTATATATGAAATGTAAGTCATGATTCATATATATATTGCATTGGCGCCACCTCCTGTCATTAGCGCCACCTATCGTGATTTCCGGCCGTGATACACGTTTCCTTCCGCTCCGCTCCTTTGAGCCTCATCGCCATGCAAACCACTCACAAAACAAAAAGTTACAATGACTGAATGAACTGATAAAATGGCAAGGTCAATGCAGATAGCAAAAACAATTCGCAACCTCGCAGTCTTTGCAGTCAGCTGAGGGGACAAGTTTCACATAATGATAAGAACTTGTACTTGATTATTCATGTAACCGTTAACAGTCTTGAAGTGATATTCACGTCTTGTTATGCTATAGCTATGAATAGTGTCAATAAGACAACATAACATTGTTTAAAGATGGCATATTGCCAGTGTTCCTATTTTTGCACTGAATTTAGTTCTCAAATGTTCAACGCTTACTCCTGTTACCACTATACGTGAAATGTAAGTAAGGCCATCTTTAAATAAAAACTAACTGATTATCATGATGTAAGGATAGAAGGCCATCCTTAAACAATTGTTTGTTTAGGATAACTCGACCGACCCGACCAAATGTCCCCTAACGAACATGTGTTTTAGGTCTGGATTAAAAAAGTGTTTTTTTCCAATTTCACATTGTACTTTCTTCTAAAATTATTCAAGTGGGTGTCATATGAATGGGTTCCAGTAAACACAGTCTTTTACTGTAATCATCATAGATGTCATCAATAGATACATGTAAAATAAAAATAAAAAATACATTCACCATTCCACTCTATGCCCTGCTATTGGTCTCATCTTTTCCCAAACAAACCATTTTTGAAGGATGGCCTAAAAGCGTCGTATTGATGTAAGATTTACTCATACTACAGAGCCGAGTTTTCAGATAATTCAATACGTGACGTGCCATGTATTGTTATAATTAGTTTATGTTAATTGAAACAACACTCATTAATGTCCAAGTCTACCCTTGACGCTGAAACTATACATTCAACGTTTCGCAAGGAAACTCACTTCAAATTATATACGCGTTTGAAATTCTTCACATCAGAACTCCGGGTGTTTTTTTATTAGCCTATAAACAACGCTGTAGTGAAATTCATTCGTATAAAGATTATTAAAGTTTACCGTTGATAAATTATAACTGAATTCAAAACTGTATACAAAAAACACACTATATTTTGCACTTACTCAAAGTACATACAAAAGCGGACGACATGCGGCCGACGGATACGCAATACTAATGTAATGGTAAGTACTTGTGGAGTGGCTTCATGTAAGTGTAGCAGGCCCCGGCTTTTAGCTTTCTCTCAAAGTGAAACATGGCCTTACATTCCATAAATGTAGAAGGCTAACAAGAAATACCTTGTGTAGACATACATTTAAATTTTTATTTTGTAAAACGTGTATAGTTGTATTGAAGTTATTAATCAAAAATGAGTTTACATAGAGTGCCGTATGCAGGTCGGCCGATTTCTGCCATATCGTTCTGGCATATTTGCGGGTTTCAACGACAACATGAACATACATGTTCCGTTCTTGCGCGATTTTTTTGGCGTTTCGGCTCCTCTGGGTTTTTCGTTCTGGCGTGTCTGAGTGTTGGTTACTTCCAAACACAACACGCCAGAACGAAAAACCCAGAGGAGCCGAATTTTTGTGAATGGGGCAAAGACGCGGATACACAAGGACAAGTAGCGTGTGACAATATAACAATTTATGTAATAGGTGTCTTGTTTATTGTGAACGTGTTGACATTTTGGCGAACGCCAACACGCCAACATGAAAGCTTTACAAAAAATCGTTATAGCTTGATGTCGTTTCGGTGCCCTTCAAAAAGCCAACAGGTCAAAACGACACAAATTACTACAAGAATGAGAGATTCGTGTGTCGTTTTGTCGCTCTGGCTGATTCAAACTTGTGATCTTGGCGCGTTTACTCTGACGGTGTGGTGGGTTTGGAAGTCTAACACCAGGGCACGCACAAACGACAAGTACATTTATTAAATGTGTCGTGTTCTGAGAAAACTGGGCAAAATGCTTGTGCGTAAATTGTCATCCCAGATAAGCCTGTGCAGTCCGCACAGGCTAATCAGGGACGACAATTTCCGCCTTTATGGAATTTTTCGTTTAAATGATGTCTCTTCTTAGCGAAAATCCAGTTTAGGCGGAAAGTGTCGTCCTTGATTAGCCTGTGCAGGCTGCACAGGCTAATCTGGGACGACACTTTACGCACATGCATTATGCCCAGTTTTCTCACAACGCGACACATATTGTCGTTTCGGCGGGTTTATTTGTCGTTCAAGCTTGTTGTCGAGTTGGCGACCTTCAAACCCCAAAACAAGTCAGGATGATATTGCGGAAATCAGCCTCCATAGTGTCGAGTAGCTGAGTAACCATATTCGTCTTAAGGTATTAAGTGTTGATATAGTAAGCGCATTGGTAATCAAAGCGCTGAAGGCACTGAATTTGTTCGCTATTGCATAATCTTAGAAGCAACTCAGTTTTCAAACTTATGTTATACCTTTTTATATCGCAAGTTTGAAATGACACAACCCATTCAAATTTTAAAGAGTGTGTCTTAAAGCACAGGTCGAGATGTGTGTGATTGTTTATCCTCATATTTATGTTATTGAGATAACTTAGACAAAATAACAACAATATGTCTTTTTATTCACAGTTGGTCGCTGCACTGGCAATCATCTTCAGAATTGTGGTTGCCTTGCTAAATAATAACAAGCCTATAATCATGTTCATGTCGTGATATGTGTATCTAATACTTTATCTATTTTCTTTAAATTATTGAGAAACAATTTTGCCCACTTGACAGACTTTTAATGCAGCATTAAGCCCCGTTTTCCATGAAAGCAGCCAATATGTACAGATTTCAATGATTAACTTACCAATGTCATCGCACAAGCTGTTATAAACACTAGACTGGCCAATATGTTCCACAAGCTCTTAAACCTATTGTTTACATAATTACAGGCTGTCGTCTGCTGCAGTGTACTGGAGTTATCCACACAGGCATTCATGGGTTAGGGGCCCTTCTGTAGCCAAGGCATAGTGATTTGCAAAATTGCGTCTGCATTATTTGTGAGCTTTGCTCACAAATAAAAAGCAGCACTGCACGATTACAAAGAAAAATAACTCTTGCTTTCCTAAAGTAATCTGTGTTGCGGTAACTTCCCCTGTGCACGGCGAATAAACTACTTCTACCTTTTGTGGACTTGTACTTAAATATTATAATACAGTATAAAGAACGTATTTTCCGATCCATGTGAAGTCAGCTACTCGGCACTATGGGGGGGGGGGGGATTTCCGCCATATCATCTCTATAATAAAACTATTTTTTTTATAACTTACTGCATATAAATAAACATACTTTTATATATATACATATTTATATATTTAACGTATTCCATTTAAGACTCAAAGGAAGTTTTGCAAATGCGTTACTTTTTCGTACTCGACATATGTATCTACGTAGTGTATTGTACATCACGAGCACATATTGCAAGATCAGTTATAAGAGTACAACTTTCTTAACTACAGTTATGTTGGACAGGCTCCGGCGACATAATGTAGTATTTTACGTCAGAATTACTGGCATTTGCGAAACATCACATATCGCAAGAAACACGTGACGTGCAGTTCTACAAGAGCACATCAATCATTCAGGTTGCCTCCGTATTCATTAAACTGGACACCATCAGGTCTGGTGTGGGTAAATTAATAAATGACACATTTGTGCGGCCCATACGGTACTCATCTTGGTCCTATATGATTCCCATATGGGCTGCATGTGTGTCCCATATGGGCTGCGTGTGTGTTCCATATGGGATGCGTGTGTGTTCCATATGGGCTGCATGTGTGTCCCATATGGGATGCACGTGTGGCCCATATGGGCTGCGTGTGTGTTCCATATGGGATGCGTGTGTGTTCCATATGGGATGCGTGTAAAATTATCCGACAGTTTGGGATGTGAGTCAGATCGTGGGCAGTCATTACAGAAAGTTATTAGGCATTTCTATACATTTGTGTCTACAAAAACACATCTAATACTTACATAAATTTAAATGGTATGCTGACGCATAGCTTCAAACTAAATTGCTGCCTAATTAAAGATGATGTTCGTTACAGCCAACCGGGTCCCAGACAGTCTCAGCTGTATCGAGGCTGTACAAACTGTTTACTATACATTGTCGAACCCTTACCTCCAGAAATCACTCCTAAACAAGTACATATTAATGATTATTTTGTTGTTTTCCAAAAAGGCCAAGTACGACCCATTCAGATATGGCTGGTACGATCTGCTGCCAGAGATACTGTCTAAACCGTACCCCAGACTAAGACTCAGGAGGACTAAGAAAGTACATGTTAATGTACACGTTCTGCATGTTGATGTAAAACAAGGGGACAGTAGTTTATTCACAATTTTAACAACATATGTAACACAGATATATTGGTTTGATGTATTATATTTTATTCATATTCCAATGTAAATACCGTCGTTCAGTTTGATAGTCTCAGCTGTATAGACGCTGTACAAACTGTTAACTATACATTGTCGAACCCTTACCTCCAGAAATCACTCCTAAACAAGAACATATTAATGATGTATTTTGTAGTTTGATTGTGCTTAGGGCGGGTTTCAAAAACAAATCATTATACATTTAATATTTTATTGCTAAACACAACTGAATGCATGTCTCCTAGATAAACAAGAGCTGTTCCAAGACAGCACACTCCACTATTCTTCCGCATTACAGTACAATGTACATTTTCTGTCACACTCCACTCTTCTTCCGCATTACAGTACAATGTACATTTTCTGTCACACTCCACTATTCTTCGCATTACAGTACAATGTACATTTTCTGTCACACTCCACTATTCTTCCACATTACAGTACAATGTTCATTTCTGTCACACTCCACTATTCTTCCGCATTACAGAACAATGTTCATTTTCTGTCACACTCCACTATTCTTCCACATTACAGTACAATGTACATTTTATGTCACACTCCACTATTCTTCCGCATTACAGTACAATGCACATTTTCTGCCACACTCCACTATTCTTCCGCATTACAATACAATGTACATTTTCTGTCACACTCCACTATTCTTCCTCATTACAGTACAATGTACATTTTCTGTCACACTCCACTATTCTTCCGCATTAAAGTACAATGTACAGTTTCTGTCACACTCCACTATTCTTCCGCATTACAGTACAATGTACATTTTCTGTCACACTCCACTATTCATCCGTATTACAGTACAATGTACATTTTCTGTCACACTCCACTATTCTTCCCCATTACAGTACAATGTACATTTTCTGTCAAGTCACTTGATATGATGACCACAAAGATATATTTGATGTTGAATATCTGTGAAAGTTTCATAGTTTAAACTAAACCTTAAATTTAACATCAAATTGCTGCACCATACCTCCATCCCATGCAAGGTATTGAGATGAAACCATTTTTCCATGTTTAGTAACAATGACTGACCAAACTGGCCCCACCCTAGGTCTGCATGAAAGCTATAAATTAATAATACAAACTAAAGAAACTTTTAATTGAGTGGTATGTCTAATTATATTTTTGTGAAGCAGTGACCTTGATCCCCCTGGCCCCAAATACAATCACTAGATGGCCTGTAACCTACCTTTAAAACAATATCATCACAAAGTCCCCATCCTAACTGAAGTAATTGAGCGCAAACCCTTTATAAATGTATAGCATCAGTGACCTTGACGCAATCACAGGCTACATCTGCATGTTAGCAAGAAACAGGAGTGGTTGGACTCAAACGTTTGACTGAATTTCAAAAGTAGAAAAAGTAAAATAAGAGGCATAATTTGGCTTAATTGCAGGTCACAGTAATGGGCCTTAATCTGTGACCTTGAATTATGATCCCAAAGACATGTGTTAAATTTCCATTGAATACCTGTAAAGGGGTAGTTACAGAGATGTGCACTTCTAACATGCAAACTTTAACCTGACTTTTCTAAGGACAAAGATGCATAATCATGCTTAAAGGCTGGTCAAAATTATGTCTTGATCGAGTTATGTTCATAAAGATCCTGAACATGTAATTTACATTTTATTTCAATATCTGTGTTAAATATAGAGATATGAAGTAGTTGCAAGCAACATGAGCTAAGTTTTAACTGAATACTTATAGTAGATAAAACCAGTTATGTAAAGATGTTTCACATTAAATGTAATTAAATTTCTAGGTACCAAACAGGGGCATAATTCTGCTCAATGAACCTGAACAAAAGTGTGAAGTTTCAATTGGATACCTGTAGTGGAAACTGCGATATTGACAATTTGCATATTTTCCTTTAGCAAAATTTCTAATAACAAAAAGGTGGCACAATTCTGCTAAATTGCAGGTCAGAGTTATGGAACTTGGTCAGTTACCTTAAACAACAACCCTAAACACATGTGTGAAGCTTCAATGGAATACCTGAAGTAAAAACAGTGATATTGCAAAGTTGCATGTTTGCCGTAACCATTTTACTAAGTACAAAAA
>VMBQ01001208.1:148234-187198 GCA_007657795.1 Dreissena rostriformis
TCAGCATTCACACAATCTCAGAGCTACACTATGTGGCCAGCGTAGCTCAAAACCACCCTCAGAATTCACACAATCTCAGAGCTACACTATGTGGCCAGCGTAGCTCAAAACCACCCTCAGAATTCACACAATCTCAGAGCTACACTATGTGGTCAGCGTAGCTCAAAACCACCCTCAGAATTCACACAATCTCAGAGCTACACTATGTGGCCACCGTAGCTCAAAACAACCCTCAGAATTCACACAATCTCAGAGCTACACTATGTGGCCAGCGTAGCTCAAAACCACCCTCAGCATTCACACAATCTCAGAGCTACACTATGTGGCCAGCGTAGCTCAAAACCACCCTCAGCATTCACACAATCTCAGAGCTACACTATGTGGCCAGCGTAGCTCAAAACCACCCTCAGCATTCACACAATCTCAGAGCTACACTATCTCCTAATGAGACCATTAGACCTTACTTGACCTTTTAGCAGACAACACAGCGCAGCCTGGTCTGGATACGGTGGCCGCATATGGCATAAGAACCATTTTCGCATGATGCGGCTTATACCAATAATGATTTATAATGACATACTTATGGAAGCGAAGCAGCACTGCTGAGGCTCTATACCAGTGCGCTCCGTCGTCGCTGTACTGAATACTGACAATGTTGCGTTCCGTATCCGTGGGTGAGTTTGGAAGATGGGAGGGAATGACCCGTGCCGGTGACTGTGAGGCTCTACTGTGACTCTCCGAGGACACACCGCACGCATGGCGCTCTGAATGAGAAAGATGTTACTCGGGCTTGTACTAAAAATACCTCATACTTGAAAATACTTGATAACATTCTAATTACATGTCTTCATTTTTATCCATTTTTTTCAAATTTTATCTTAGAAAGTTGTTATGAAATTTATCTCTTCTCCTAACTAGCAAAGTATATATAAGAACTTATTTATACAAGACTTTGGAGAAAGAAGCCACATGGATACCAGCTTGTTTGAATTGACATGGTTACTGAAATACTACAACAGCAAAATACTTTCAATTGTTATAAATCTACAGACCCATGAAAACTCTATAAAAGTTATTAAATTGAAATACATGTACAAGTTCTGGATTTGGCTTTTGGATCCATTTATGTTGAGATGAACTCCAATGAGATTGAAACTAACTCAAAATAGCTGTCAACAACAATACCTCTTTTTATATTCGTTGATAACAGTTTCCCCGTGTTTGCGAGGGTGACTTCTGTTATCCGCTCGGTGTCTGCATCCTGGGTTATCGTCTGACGGGTGTGGCTACCATCGTAATTGCGAATGCTGAAGCTTATCGTCTGTGGCACTGGATTTGGACGGAACCCTTGCTCCACTACAAACACTAATGGTGGCGGCGCTATGTATACGTTACCACTAGAACTGTTCCGTCGCAAATTGGGCTGAAAAAAAATAAACTTGTATCACAAGACACACACATTTTTATATAAACATTATCTTTCTTAAAAAAAAAAAATGCAATGCCACATAACCAGGTTTTCCAGGTATGATATATTTTTTTTTTTTATAAAAGTATTATCCCCAGCTAAGTCTGGATGTAAGCTACCTACGGCACAAAATTTCATTCCAATATCTCCATCCAAACATTAAGAATCGAACAAGAAACAGTATTTCTATGTTAAGTAACAGTGACCTTCATCCCTTGACCTTGATACAACTGGTCCCAGATGCAATTCCAAGCCAGATCTACATTGAAGTTAGAAACATACAAAATTGAAGAATAATACCCTAGTAAAAAAGAAGAAACAGTCTTTCTATTTTAAGAAACTGTGACATTGATCTTGAGCCAACTGGTCCTGAATAGAGTCCCGATCTATATTTATATATGTAAGCTACATACAAAGACAAATTCTGCACATATCTCCATACACAGTTATTGAGCAGAAACCCTTTTTTCCCATTTTAAGAAACAGTGATGTTGACCTGACGTGCCCCAAATACAATACCCTGCTAGATCTCCATGCAAGCTTGATATATTCCAAGTTTCATTAAGATCTGTCAAAACTAAAGTAATCGCCAGGAAACCACTGCCTAAACGCCTACCCACATGGCCATTATACCATTAACTTATAACCAGGCTTTTCAAATTTGTTAAAAATCTGTTAAAAAATTGTGTTTTGCACTCTTTTGTTAGTAAAGAAACAGCATAAAATTTATCTTTGAAAAGGTTTAATGGGGCAACTTACTTTCAAAGGCAAATGTTAAACTCTTATTTAACACACTTATTCAAAGCAGCACATAATAAAAAATAAAATATCAATTGAATATCAATGAATATAAAATAGTATTGTTGTATATAATGACTGAACCTACCTTCCTGAAAGGGCTTCCATAACAGACATCTGTTTTTCTGTTAATTGTAGTTGAGTTTTTCTGCGCAAGTGTTTCTTGACCTTCACTTTCATCTGACAAAGAGGATAAACTTGACCCAGTTTCACTTGTTGACCTCTGAAAGTCACATGACCCATTCAACTTTGACCTCTGAACTATGAACACCTTGTGAAGGTCATCAAATCCTCGGGCCATGATCCCTGATGGTGTGTGGGCAAGGTCGAATGTGTGGCCCAGTTCATGTAGAGAAGCCCCCAGCCCAGTCGCATAGTTGGCCCAATAGAATTCCCTGAAAGGAGTAGAAGAATTTCTTACTACAAAAGTACATTATGGTTGGTATTTGAAGATTTTGTTCTGCAGTTAACTATTCAGTTTAGTAAAGGTGAAAAAATTATTAAATAGAGTAAACCGTTAACTGACACCAATTGCTGGAGACTTGACCAGGTGATCTAGTTTTTAACCACACTTGACCCAGATTCAAACATGTCTCCATATTGTCAAGATAATCATTCTGAACAAGTTTTATCAACACAGAGATATAAATGTGGCCCTAGATTGGCTACAAGTATTTTTAAAGATTTGATCTGGTGATCTAGTGTTTAGATCCATCTGACCCATATTCAAATTTGGTAAAGATATTGTCAACATAACAATCTGACAAAGTTTCATCAAGCTTGAGGCATAAATGTTGCCTCGGTTGACCTAGTGACCTAGTTTTTTGGCCCACATTAACTTGATTTTATAAAGCCCTATATATTGCGATAAATATATATATGAGCAGATAAACATTTTGACAGGGTTTTCCCACGATTGAGTCAAAAATGTGGCCTCAGGAGTGGTTACAAGATTTGACCTGGCGACCTTGTTTTTAGACACATGTGTTCCATATTCAACCTCCGTCTAGATAATGTAAAGATAAACATTCTGACCAAGTTTCATCAAGATTGGATGACAAATATGTGGCTTCTGGAGTGGTATCTAGCACAAGGCACACCACACTGAGACAGACAACAGACAAATGGTGATCACAATACCTCACCTTGAACACTACATGCTCAGGTAAGCTAGAAGATGACTAAATGCTGCAAGTTATATTTAGATTGTCTTAGCTTTTCCTACAACATCATCATCATCTTCAAGCAAGGACAACATTTATGCACGTGTCTGGCTAGCCTACCTGTAGGCACTGTCGTCCATGAGTTTAGATTTGTCAATCTTGCGAGAGTCAGTGAAGCGTCTCTGTACATCACTGACCACTGCTGCCCAGGTGTGCAGATTGCCGGTGCCAAACAACGCCAACCCTCCTCCACCTGTACGTTTTAATAATAAAAAAAAAAAATGTTTGCCATTCCCTTAGATTTATAATTTTTGTGAGTATGATATTCCAAACAAAATAATGTGTATCTTTGCTTGTTAAACTTTCTATGATGAAGTCAATCATCAAATAATAGACACTTATGTCAAAGTTGACGACAGAACATCTAAAAAAGCTTTGGCTTGCAAAAAAGCAATAATACAAATTATTTCTAAATGTATGCACACATATATATATAATGCATGTGCGTAGTAAAGTGTTGTCCCAGGCTAATCAGGGACGACACTTTCCGCTTTTATTGTGTTTTTCCTTTTTAAGAAGACTGTTCTTGACAAATCCAGTAAGGCAGAAAGTGTCGTCTCTGATTAGCCTGTGCATACTGCACAGGCTTACCTGGGATGACACTTTACACACATGCATTAAACCCCCTTTTCACAGAGAGCTGCTCATATATACCTAAAATGGCTATAAATTATGATTTTATGTAGTCAACCATTACTTAAAGTGAGTGATGAGTACTACCTAGCATTGTACATCTGCTACCTACAATGTACATTATTAATGACTTCTATACTGGTTCACAAATTATTGCTTTCACTAAATTTACATTTACCATGTTGAATGACATTGAATATACCATGCATTAAGGCAAAATACATTAAACCAGATTGTGTGCTTTCAAGCGAAATGTTGTTTTTCATACTTAAATAAATCTAGAAGTTAATGGAAAAGATCAGGGGGNTGTACGTTTTAATAAAAAAAAAAAAAATGTTTGCGATTCCCTTAGATTTATAATTTTTGTTAGTATGATATTCCAAACAAAATAATGTGTATCTTTGCTTGTTAAACTCTCTATGATAAAGTCAATCATCAAATAATAGACACTGATGTCAAAGTTGACGACAGAACATCTAAAAAAGCTTTGGCTTGCAAAAAAGCAATAACACAAATTATTTCTAAATGTATGCACATATATATATATATATAATGCATGTGCGTAGTAAAGTGTTGTCCCAGGCTAATCAGGGACGACACTTTCCGCTTGTATTGTGTTTTTCCTTTTTATGAAGACTGTTCTTGACAAATCCAGTAAGGCAGAAAGTGTCGTATCTGATTAGCCTGTGCATACTGCACAGGCTTACCTGGGATGACACTTTACACACATGCATTAAGCCCCCTTTTCACAGAGAGCGGCTCATATATACCTTAAATGGCTATAAATTATGATTTTATGTAGTCAACCACTACTTAAAGTGAGTGACGAGTACATCTGGTACCTACAATGTACATTATAAATGACTTCTATACTGGTTCACAAATTATTGCTTTTACTAAATTTACATTTATCATGTTGAATGACATTGAATATACCATGCATTAAGGCAAAATACATTAAACCAGATTGTGTGCTTTCAAGTGAAATGTTGTTTTTCATACTTAAATAAATCTAGAAGTTAATGGAAAAGATCAGGGGGGGNGGTGATGCAAATTTACATATGCTAAATAGCTGTTTTATTATTTTGGTGGCCACTTTTACTTACCAAGAGCAGTGTGACCCGTGGTGTATTTGAGTATCTCGCTGTGAGTAGCTGGAATCTCACTTTCTGGTGGTGAGTATCTTGTGAATGACATAAAACAGTAAAACTTGCATGCCTCCTTATTCTCAAATTGAGATGATGTCATCAATTCTCGTGCAAAGTGATTCCACAAATCACCACCAGTCATAGAATTTGCTTCCTCTACCGTCAGCTGACTATGAAATACATTGCACACTGGTTCAAAGTTGGCGTCAACTTCAAGCTGGAATGTTATGCGTCCAAAACCATGTTCCTTCATTTTCTCAGCCGTGAAAGTCTGAATCAACATAGCGCCAAGTTTGATCCTCTCCAAGGCGGACTCCACAGAACAGTCCTCGTCCTCGGGCCCCTGGAAGTTGCCATCGTCTCCCGCCAGAACGATGTATAGAGGTCGTACAAAGTATTTGAAATGTGGGAAGGTGAACACAAGGGAAATCAAAAGGGTTTCATCTTCGTGTGTAAGGTAGATGTTGTTTTCTCCGGGAATTAAACGCACAAGGACCTTGAATGCTCCTTCGATGATTGGCCATTTGGTTGCCACGGTTTCCCGGCGACTGGCATTGAGCACCTGTATGATTCCATCGTCCGTTGAGGCATGGATCTCCCCCACTAGCAGGGGAAGGTGCAGGGGGACCTTCTCACCATGGATCACGTTGAACACCCGGATCTTCATTCTAACCAAGACGTGTAACCACCTAGCCAGTCAAGATCTGCATGCCAAGTCTGAAATGAAAACAAACATCCTTTTGTTGAAGCTTGCATAGAAACAATTGAAATAGTTTTAAGTTGATGAAACATAAGTGTCCTAGCATTACATGAGAGTGTTTTACAATCAAATTGCCGTATAGTATTACAGAATTTGATATATCAGAATTATGAATTCATGTCATTGTTTTATGCATTTTACTTGCAAGAGACGTTCAGGGGTTCCAAAAGCTCAACAAAAGTTTGCATCTACATTTCACCCCTTTTGTAAGATAAAATGTATATTTGTATTATTACCTTGTATCACAATCATTCAAATTCAAACACAACTGTCATCTCTAAGTTAAATCCATCATGTTTGTATAAGACATTAAGTCATTTTCAAGTTTTCATTGTAAATCTTTTCTTAACCATGGCTTCATGTTGCATAATAACTTGTTTTGATGTTATATGGTATTGCCTAACACCACCCAATTGTGTATAATCCCTCTTAAGTACTAGCATCCAGGGTTTGTCGAAGATTATCCCTTTGCATGCTGGGAAATTTGTCATCTGCTAAAATGTTGTCTGCTAAATTTCTAAAATTAGCATTTTCTTTGATTTTTTTTCAAAGAATACTATCAGAATAGCAAACAGTTTGGATCCTGATGAGACGCCACGTTCTGTGGCGTCTCATCTGGATCCAAACTGTTTGCAAAGGCCTTCAAAATCCGGTTCCAGCGCTCAAAGGGTTAAACTAAGGTGCAGATTGCTAGTCAGGAAACATATCATACATATCTTTATTATTCAACCCTTAATTCCTTGTAATTAAGTAACTTTCAAGTAATTGTTATAACATTTGACCACATTGTATGTAATGTAAGTTTAAATAAGTAATCAGATCTTACAATAACTTTTGACATTTGCTGACTATTTTTGAAAAAGAAACTTTGTGAACAGTTATGAAACTTAGCTTATTAACAAACAATAAAAGTCATTCTATACACATACTGTTGTGTATGTGACTCTGTTTCAGTTACAGAACTGAATCGAAGCTGGGAATTATTATTCTTGCTTAAAAAAAAAATTAAGATGAAACTTTGTTGACTTTTTTCTTCAAAACTGTGTAAATTGCATCTTCAATGATAATAATTAGACTTTTTGCCATGACACAATCAAAATTTCTTTATAAAAAAAAATTGCCATTTTAATCAATACTTCTGATCATTATTTTATTTTTCTTTCTACAAAGTGACTTTAATCCCTAATGGAATGTACTAATACCAAATTAATGAAGTACTGAACAAAAAGTAACTGATATGCTTAAAACATATAAGTTACAAGCTACCATTTAAGAATTCCCTACCTCTCACAGTAATAGGCAAACTCCAAATCCCAAATCTGCACTAGAATGTTAAAACTTAATCCATTTCAGAAAATGAAGAGTATCAAGAGTGGAATCTTCACTTTGAGTGCAGTTTATTGCCTACCTTTCAGTTAATTGCCTGTTCAAAGGCAAGTGTATCAATGCTTTTACTTTCTTCTTGTTTGTATCACAATCTATCATGCATGTAAGGAGAGTGTATATTCCTAATGACTGCCATTAGCTTCAAGTATATATTGTATGTAAACAGGTGAATGTAAATAAGTTTATGTTACCATGCACACACACACACCTCCATAATCTTACATGTAGCATTACAGTGAAGCTAAATAATGTTTTGTGCATTAAACATAATATAAAATCATGAATACCGGTAAATTACCAGTATATGTTCTCTTTTTTTTGTTAAGCCTATTTACTTCAGCTCTATTGTTGAAAGCTCAGGTGCATTTCTTGGATAGAACCAATTCATCTTGAGAAATATATATCCCTTTATCCTTCACAGAGAAGAGATAAACTTGTGCTCTTCCAACATTCCATGTGCCAAAACATCATTAGCTCTAACTGTCAGGTTTGTCCAAGTTTGCAAAGTATAATACTATTACTAAGTAATTGGATTAGACAAATGTGTAAATTTATTTACCTATAAAACCATAATATTTTAGCAAGTCAAAAGGGCCTTTAATATTAAAATGCATGTACATAAAGTTTCATACCAGATTAGCCAGTGCAGTCCGCACAGGCAAATCTGAAACAAAACTTTCTGCCTGGACTGGATTTTCGTTAAGATGAAACTTCATAAAAGCCCAAAGTGTCGTCCCTGATCATCCTGTGTTGACTGCACGGGCTTATCTGGGATGACACTTTACGCACAATGTGCAACATGTATTTACCCCAGTTTCCGTAATACGGAATACTGTTAGGGCCATCTAGGTTTACACATTAAAATCCAGAGGGTGACAATGCGATAGTGCGATAGTACGATGGCGACAATGCGATAGTACGATGGCGACAATGCGATAGTAGGATGGCGACATTGCGATAGTAGGATGGTGACAATGCGACAGTACGATGACGACAATGCGACAATATGATGGCAACAGTGCGATAGTACGATGGCGACAATGCGATAATAGGATGACAACAACGCGATAGTACGATGGCGACAATGCGATAGTCATATCGTACTGTCGCCATCATATAATTGCATTGTCGCCATCGTACTATCGCGTTGTCGTACTGTTGTCATCGTATTATCGCATTGTCGCCATCGTACTTTCGCACTGTCGTCATCGTATTGTCGCACTGTCGCATTGTCATCATCGTACTGTCGCATTGTCGTCTTACGCCTCCCGTAACACATGCGCACATCGTATTTTTTCCTAGATGGAGCCACTTTTAAAAATACTTAACAGTTCGGCATACCTTACATAAATACCCATTCTATAACTTAATAAGAATTTGATTTCGTTATAACTGTAACCTCTTTCAAAGTACATCTTTATAAAGTCATCTATTATGTTTCTGAAATAAGAATAGTTTGTGTACTGGAAGGCGATAGTCAACAATGCGATAGTACGATGGCGACAATGCGATAATACGATGACGACAGTGCAACAATACGACGGCAACAGTGCGATAGTACGATGGCGACAATGCGACAGTATGATGACGACAATGCGACAGTGTGACAATACGCTGGCGACAGTGCGATAGTAGGATGGCGACAATACAATGACAACAGTACGATGACTATTGCATTGTTGCCATCGTACTATCGCGTTGTCGCATTGTCGCCATTGTACTAACGCATTGTCGCCATTGTACTATCGCATTGTCGCCCTCGTACTATCGCACTATCGCATTGTCGCCCTCTGGATTTTAATGTGTAACCACGATGGCACTAACGGTATTCCGTACCCAAAGACTGACTCATTTGTTATTTGTAACTAAGAGAATCTGTTGTTTCTGGTAATTTACATGAGGTACAAATAAAAAATGTCTTAAATCCAGGGCTTTATTGTATTTACATTCAATCTAAGATGACCTCAAATCTTTTGTCAACATGGGTGTATTCATATGACCCAATTGCATAACAGTATACAAACATTTGTCCCTAGTAATCAGTTGAGTTCCAAATATGTTCAGTCAACTTATTCCTTGATTGACTGGTCACAACTGGTCCAAGGCTATGAGCCTCCTTGTAAGAAAACTGGGCTAAATGCATAAGCGGAAAGTTTTGTCCCACATTAGCCTGTGCAGTCCACATAGAAAATCAGGGTCGACACTTTCCGCTTTTATTGAATTTTTCATTTAGAGGAAGTCAATTCTAAACAAAAAAACACTTCAGGCGGAAAGTGTCATCCCTGATTAGCCTGTGCGGACAGCACAGGCTTATCTGGGACAACACTTTACATACATGAATTTAGCCAAATTTTCCCAGAATGAGGCGAAAATGCACACTGCTTTTGCAGCTGGTTGTATCAACCTGTTTTAGCAACTTTCTACAATGGCAATTCAAAATGCATTTGGATTTCAACTTTTCTAAATTGAATATGTAAATTAGTCTTTATTTATTCATTGAAAAAGTACCCTAATCCTGAATTAAGTTTTGCACATAATTAACGTTGTTATATTTTCTCTAATTACAAACTGCAAGTCATTATTCATTATGTAAGTCATACACTATTCTATCACAAAAGCTTATCAGAGACAAATTTAATGTGTTAAACTTTTTTTCAAAATGCCAGATAAAATACCATAATTATAATTTTATAGTATAAAACAATGTCTTCATATAAGAAAGTTGTACATCCACATAATTATGTCATAATAGTAATAATTCCATGGCTGTACTCTCACGTTGGAATACCCTTCACATGATGTACATCTTATCTAACACAAGAAATAAATTAAATCATTTCTGTACCTATAAATAACAGAACATTATATTACAATGCTGTTCTTTTTGAACACTATACTTATCTGGTACATTCAGGAAACATTTGAGCCTCGCTCTGTGAAAAGGGTGTTTAACCCTTTGCATGCTGGGAAATTTGTCGTCTGCTAAAATGTTGTCTGCTAAATTTCTTAAATTAGCATTTTCTTCGATTTTTTTTCAAAGAATACTATCAGAATATCAAACAGTTTGGATCCTGATGAGATGCCACGTTCTGTGGCGTCTCATCTGGATCCAAACTGTTTGCAAATGCCTTCAAAATCCGGTTCCAGCGCTCAAAGGGTTAATGCATGTGAGTAAAATGAAATCCCAGATTAGCATGTGCAGTTTGCACAGGCTTTAACAGGGATGACACTTTCCACCTACACTGGATTTTTGCTAAGAAGAGACTTACTTTAAACGAAAAATATCATAAAAGCAAAAAGTGTCGTCCCTGAGTAGCTTGTGCGATCTGCATTGGCTAATCTGGGACGACACCTTACGCACACGCATTTAACCCCGTTTTCAAAAAAATGAGTTCATTAATACCTTAGACACTTAGCACTTAGCTTGTCGCAATTGAACTTTATGATTCAACTGAGTGTTTTGTTTCAGTCCATTAATTGACTGCACAATTTCCAGTCAAGCAAAATTATACAACGCATTGAAAAATCCCATCGCGGGGATGTAGAAACAGAGACATTTCATTTATATAAAGTATATATTGATGAGCAAATTATAAATGACTATGTGTACTACTAATAATAATGAGTACATGTATATAAATGGTATCTCTATTTGATGTTAGGGCATTATCTTTTCATGATACTTTTGTATGACATTTCATGGCATTTTCAGTGCTAATGCAATTCTGATAAAATCAATAAAAAATATATACGGTCATCAATATTCATGTCTAATGTTATTGAATAGCCCAGGAATCTCTGATGGCAGGACCATAAGCTTCTCTGTAATAACAAAGTGTTATGGGGCTCTGGAGGAATTTAGACAAAACAGATTCCATTGATTGGACTATCCATGTTTTTGTTGATGAAAGAGACAAACATTTCTAGACCCTGTGACCATGTACATAAGCGTCATCTACAAATTGATTATTTTTAATGGTCCATTTTGCCCTTGATCCAATTTTTTTAAAGCAAGTAGCAGAGTTGTTGTTTTTTCCATTCATAATGGTTGAGCCTACATAATTTACAATATATACTGTTTGTTTTTTGCTTAACATAAAATGGCAACATTCAATACGCTGGATACATTTGGCAGAAATATTCAACAAATACATGTATTTATAACATGACTTACGCTCCAGGAGTGACATAACGTAATGCTCAATTTTGTTTATTACACGGGTGTTATTTCACTAGTTATATAACTATGCAAATTAGCCGAATCACTTAAAAGATATTCATACGCGCTGTCAAAGACAAGGCATTTACAACCGCAACTTGCTTACCCACAATGCACTTTTTTTTCACTGCGNCCTGTGCGATCTGCATCGGCTAATCTGGGACAACACCTTACGCACACGCATTAAACCCCGTTTTCAAAAAAATGAGTTCATTAATACCTTAGGCACTTAGCTTGTCGCGATTGAACTTTATGATCCAACTGAGTGTTTTGTTTCAGTCCATTAATTGACTGCACAATTTCCAGTCAAGCAAAATTATACAACACATTGAAAAATCCCATCGCGGGGATGTAGAAACAGAGACATTTCATTTATATAAAGTATATATTGATACATAGAGCAAATAATAAATGACTATGTGTACTACTAATAATAATGAGTACATGATTGTACATGTTTATAAATGGTATCTCTATTTGATGTTAGGGCATTATCTTTTCATGATACTTTTGTATGACATTTCATGGCATTTCAGTGCTAATGCAATTCTGATAAAATCGATACAAAATATATACGGTCATCAATATTCATGTCTAATGTTATTGAATAGCCCAGGAATCTCTGATGGCAGGACCAGAAGCTTCTCTGTAATAACAAAGTGTTATGAGGCTCTGGAGGAATTTACACAAAACAGATTCCATTGATTGGACTATCCATGTTTTTGTTGATGAAAGAGACAAACATTACTACACCCTGCAGTGACCATGTACATTCATAAGCGTTATCTACAAATTGATTATTTTTAATGGTCCATTTTGCCCTTGATTCAATTTTTTTAAAGCAAGTAGCAGAGTTGTTGTTTTTTCCATTCATAATGGTTGAGCCTACATAATTTACAATATATACTGTTTGTTTTTCGCTTAACACTTAGTAGTACAAAATGGCAACATTCAATACGCTGGACACATTTGGCAGAAATATTCAACAAATACATGTATGTACACAGAATGTTGTACTGTGCTTTTGCTCCACTCTGATCATATCAAAAATGGAAAAAATAAATGTTTATTTATGTGCTAGCTTGTTCCAATGTTTTGGGGCCATATTGTGTTGAACAACTGTGTTGTCGATTTATAAAATATTTAACCCGTACAATTTGAAGCACATAACATGTACATGTACTATGTTACAACACCCACAGTGCTCTGTGTTTGTCTGGGTTAGTACAGAATTAGTTTGAAAGAACCACAATGAATGATTGGGGCCATTAATAACTCGCATGGAAAACTGAAGTTGATCATGATGCACACACATTTCCAGTGGTAAGTTTGAGAAAACAAGTTTACAGAACTACAATATTAGCCTCTTATAGCCTGTTGATGAAAAAAAAGGGATGTTACCTCTCTTAGACTTTTGGGATATATTAAGTGCCTTATTTCAAGAAGTCTGTTGTAATATCTCATATCTGTAACTTAAAACATGAGTCCCATTCATGTGACCTATAATAAATTAATTCTTTTGCAAATACGTGACTAGGTGGGCGCAGCGATCTGTTATTTTACAAGTGGTTTATTGTACTCTTTGTCTGTGAAACCCAATGGTACTGGTAGTCTTTGAAACAAAATGGTACTGGAAGTCTTAGAAAACCAATTGAACTGGTAGTCTTTGAAACACAATGGTACTGGTTTTCCTTGAAACAAAATGGCAGTGATAGTCTTTGAAAAAAAATGTTACTGGTAGTCTTAAAAACAAAATAGTACTGGTACAGTAGTAGTCCTTGAAACAAAAAAGTACTCGTAGTCCTTGAAACAAAATAAAACTGGTAGTCCTTGAAACACAAATGGTACTGGTAGTCCTTGAAACTAAATAGTAGATATATAGTCCTTGAAACAAAAAAGTACTGGCCCGGTAGTCCTTGAAACACAAATGTACTGGTAGTCCATGAAAAAGGAATCAAACAGAATTCTTATGCCTAATATTAATGCACTTCAACAAACTATTTTCATATAAGATATAACGAGCTGTTTTTTTTTAATGGCTTTTAAAAATCCGTCCAACACATCAGTTATCAAATTGATAATATTTGTAGATTGTTAAATCGCTATGAAATTCAAAGCCCTGCCAAATCCAGTGAATACAAAGTAATCCAACACTATGATGCAAAGATAATTTTCTTGGATTTGTTTATTATTATACCCTAACATGACTTTCCCATGTTAAATTTCCATTTATCAACCATTGCATAATTTTGATATGCAATGAACTCGGGACGTAATATATCACAGGCAACCACTTTTTATATGCCTCGCGCGTGGGGCTTTAATTAGAAGCACTGGTTTTCCAAACATTTGGTTGAAGCGAATAATTGCCATGCGCTTTTGTAAGTATTATATCAACTCAATGTAGATTTCCACTTGATTTTCATAAATATCTGCATGTTTGCCCGGTTTTTTATTTAATGTACAACATGTTTGTTTGGTATAATAAAATAAATATCATAAACATTGTTTTGGTAAAGTACATAATGCCCCACTCGAAGAATAATGTCCACATCATTCTTTTCCGATGCAATATTTAATGTTATCTCATCTGCCAATGATATTTTTAAAATATTATACATAATAATTAAAATGTGATATTTTTATAGCACAAACTAATAATAATGGTTTTCAACTTTATTCAATATTTGTATTTTAAACTTTTATAATTGAATGTATTTTTATTTTAAACTGACTAATTGTAAGATCTTTTCCTATTTGTAGACATTAAAATACATCTAGCTACATGTAATGTACCACAATCATTATTTATAGAGACATTATATTTTGTCAATACTGTCTGAGATGTGCGCATTTGCTGCCATCGATTACATCTCTTCAAATTGATTGAATTATTAAAGCCCCAGTCCACCTACAGTTTCAAGATGTTAAATATTACAGAAGTTGTATTATACAGACATTTTCTCGAGCAAAACACAAAACAAGAGCTTTAAAGGCCCTAATTCGCTCATCTGAGACACAAAAGAACTGAATTTTTCTGAAAAGCTTTTGTAACGTTTAGAGAAGGATTTTGGAATTTGTCTGAGATATCTTTTAAACAAATGTTCTGAGCACTCTCCATGAATATTAATTGGACAAAAAAAGTGGCTTCTAGAGTATTCACAAGGTTTCTCTATAGCCATTTAAGGCAAATTGCCCCACCCTTTGTCAGCCATGTTTTTCAACCGACTAGAACCATTTTTAAACTCCGCCAAGAAATTATAAGAGAACAAATGTTCTGATCAAGTTTCTCAATTATCCAGTAAAACCGTATATGGAAAACTGCCCCACCTTTGAGATTCATTAGAACTTAGGTTCTGGGTAAGTTTCATGAAGAATAGCCAAAGGACAGGAACCAAACAAGCAAGGTTAACCCTTTTAGCGCTGGAAACAGATTTTGAAGGCCTTTGCAAACAGTTTGGATCCAGATGAGACGCCACAGAACGTGACATCTCATCAGGATCCAAACTGTTTGCTATTCTGATAGTATTCTTTGAAAAAAAATCAAAGAAAATGCTAATTTTAGAAATTTAGCAGACAACATTTTAGCAGACAACAAATTTCCCAGCATGCAAAGGGTTAATGAAGATTGCATGCACATGCATGGCTTCTAGAGTGTTCACAAGCTTTGTCTTTATTCGACCTTGTGACCTAGTGTTTGGTGCCACATGACCCAATTTTGAACTCATCTCAGATTTCATTTGGATAAATGTTCTGACTAATTTTCATTAAGACCTAGAAATTAATGAGGCCTCTAAACAGTTCAAAAGAATTTCCTTTTATTAGACCTAGTGACCTAGTTTTTGAAGACATATGTGACCCACTTGCAAAGATGATTGCATTATCATTGTGATAGATCTTGTGACCAAGTTTTGTAAAGATTTGGCCATAGAATGCGACATCTAAAGTGTTCACAAGCTTTTCCCTTAATTTGACCTGGTGACCTAGTGTTTGACCCCTCATAAACTTTTTTTGAACTTGGACCAGATATCATTGGGCAAATGTTCTGACCAAATTTCACAAAGGTTGGGCAATAATTTTTGCATTAATTGTGTTAATTAACAAGCTTTTTCTTAAATTTGTCCTATTGGCAAACTTTTTGACTCCACATGACCCAGTTTCAAGTTCAGCTGAGAGTTCATTGTGACAAATGTTCTGATGAGGTTTCATTGAGACGAGCTATTTTCTTTTATTTGGCCTAGTGTTTGAACCCATGAGACTCAGTTTCAAACTTGGCCAAAGTAACATTGGGACAATTTTGTTTCTGACCAAGATTGATTCATGAAGACTGAGCTGTAACTGTTTCTGTTCATTTGTGGATGATATTGAGAATAATTTGTTTATTTATGCATCTAAAAAAGAGGTGGCCCAGTCATTTACGGAAGTGATTTAACCGACTAACAATGAAGTGTTGAATTTCAAGAAAGTCAGCTGTCAATTTCTCTTCAAACATTAGGCCAAAAAAAAGTTTTTTTTTTGTACCAGTCGACTGATTTCAGGGTGAAATAGGGTCAGTTAATGTACGGCACCCATGATTGTTTAAACACTGACCAAATGATTAACCAGGCCTTTTTCTGTCTATTTGGGGAAAAAGGACCTTGCAAAATGTGGATTTTTCGAGTCACGAAATCTTCCAAATTGGGAAGAATTTTCATCGACAAAAGCATTATTTAGGCAGGCCGTTAGGTACAGCCATTTTGGATAAATATCATATAAATTATGGTTATATATTTTGTAGGTTGTTTAAAAAATAAAATTGAGATATAGAGTCTAATAATCATAAGTCCTAAGACACTTCTTTCTAAAAAAAAAATTAAAAAAATCGTTAGGGTCGGGGGGCGAAAAATACGGTCGGTCGGATTCCCTGAACCAAGACTTAAAAAAGTTATTAGTACCTGTTGTTAAAACACAATACCCTTACCAATCATTTATTGATTTTGATACATTTTTATAGTTGCACATAAAGTCTCAATAGGTGCAGCATTACATGATGATGATATATCATAACATGTATTTAAGATCTCAATTGGTAATACACTTAACATGCATTAAAACACAGTGTAATGTCTAATGATATGATCCCAGCGACCCGGAGGGTCAATAGCTGGGAGTTGGATTATTGCAACTAATAATATGGATGAAAGTAACATTGCCCTATGATTAGCTAAAGAAACTTCAGCGAACAGTTTATATAGTATTGACAGACCTGTGTCGAAAATCATAAAAAGCGACATTTTAAGTTATGGAAGCCAGAACTACCCTGTGTAGTTAATCGTGAATGCTCTGAGCTTTTTTGAGTACGTACGTACACAGTCCCAGCGACCCGGAGGGTCAATATAGCTTGGAGTTGGTTTATTGCAACTACTACCCTGTGATAAAAGCCAAGAATTAAAATTCAATTAAGTTGAAGGTCATTCTTAAACAAAAACAATGAAGTCGGTAATATTATAAATAAAATATTTACAAGAAGCATACTTTAAACCTTTTCTTCGTCAATGTGTTCAACAATTTCCCCCAACAGAGCGTCACACACCTAAAACGTCTTATACATGTTTGTTTTGACAGATTAATTTACCGGAATTACTTCCCTTGTTTCACTGCCGGTGCTGCTGTAAACATAATCTCTCGTATTTACTCCAACGAAAAAAGATTTGATCACGCTATGTATCAAAGTTCGGTTTGTCATGTTATCTTGCATTGACAGTGTATCAAAGATTGTTATAAAGGAAAGAATGTTTCCAATTGAAGCAATTCTTGTTTTGATTGTAATTGCAATTATTCTTTACTTCGTTATTGTAAGAGAATTCAAGTGGGTAAAGAAGGTTCATGACTTCTCAGTGAAGTTTCCAGAGGACAAAAATAAGGTACACGTACAGAAATTAAAGAAATCAGCAAATGCAATAAATCAATTTCTGTAATATTCAGCCTGATTATTGAATTAAAAACTTATTTTATGCATTAATGTGCAAATATTTTAAACTTGTTCTTAACTTACAAATAATTATATTTAAAATTAAATATTGTAGTGTTAACGCCGGTTAGCTCTTCGTGGGTTTCGTCTACAACAACAGCAACTACTATTAACGACACTAACTAATGCACTCACTGGGTCATCGATCAGAAACACGTCAGAATGGCACAAGTCGTCCTCGGCACTACACACTGCGAGGGAAACACTCGTCTTCTATCGTCGGCTACAGGCCACTAATCCTCCAGGGAAACGCACACAGTTACAGACTAATACTTACCGTCACAGACTCACATACACAGGTTCAAAGTCACAGGCTAATCCTTCTGGAAATAATCACATCAGGGCAACAGACACAGGCTCACAGTCACAGGCTAATCCTCCAGGAAATACTCACCTCAGGGCAACATTAACACTTATCCTCCTAGAAACACTTACCTCAGGGTAAACACATGCACTCACGTTCGCATCCAGTGCAAGAGAGAGCGTCATAACGCGCGTTCCAATCCAGCTACACGCTGGTTCCCTATCACACAACTCGTGCGTGTTTTACGGGCCTGGCACCGGCACAACACTCCCCCCACTTTTCTCCTTTTGGGATCACGCCCACTTGGAGAGAGTCATGCCACCGCAGACGTACATCGACCAGTGACCCTTGAGTAAGCAAGGGACGTACTCTCAGACCGCTGCGTCCAAGCCGTCCTGCTGCATCCGAGAAAGTACTTACCACCTTCTTTCGGACCAATGCCTCTTTCGTAAGCACAGGGGCGCCTTAGCCATGCGACATACTCATGGACCACAGCGATCTATTGGTTACTGTGCCCTTGACCTGACTCCCCAAAGTCAGGTCTGTATTTCGGCCGGCTTTCGTCCGACCACCTCAAATATAAATCTGCTTGCCCACCACAACTTAAGTTAATTCCTCTCCATAAAATGTCAGTGATCCCCTTGGCCTGTAATAAAATGATTAAAGCAATACACAAGAACAGATGTTAAATATCCAGCGACATGTCACCTTGCGACCATCTTTCCTGTGTATAACACGGACGTCTATTCCCAACACAACAGCACGTACAAACAAAAATAATGCATCATCAACTCAGGTGTCTCAATATGCCTCTAAAGTTAAACTGAAGTATCTCGATATGCCTCTTAACTTGAGTGTATAAATAATTATGCTTCTCAATTCAGATGCCTTATCATGCATCAAAGCTCATGATTCTCAATATTCTAAAAAACAAGGTCAGTTAACTCCTGCCCCTTGCTTGTCCACACAATAAACGGACAGGAGCACCCACCTTACAACTACTGACACGCACCTGCTTCGCAGCCCACATGAGAAGGCCTACGCTCTCTGCATGAGACTGTGACCTGCATGATCCACTGTAAATTCATAATACAATCACAAGTAAGTACAAGTTATTATTAACATCCTCGCCAAACTGCACATTCAGATTTTTCTGAAAGCAAATTAAATTAGCTTAACAGGTGCATGATGGTCCATTATTGATGATGATTATTCTCAACTCTGAACCGAAAATTTAATTGATAAATGGCAGTGAGTGCCCCTTAAAAAAGAACTCAAACAATATAAAGGAAAAGAGACATGGAATAAACTCAAGACATAGAAAATGAGGACCAGCAGCCAGGCAACAAAATCTTACAAAAAACGTATTAAATGAATCCTTTCGCCATGCCGCCAACTACCCTCCAGTATTCAGCGAGACGAGATGTACTATACCGACATCAAATGCACTACACGCACGTGAAAATGCACTATCAATCACAGTACAGTATGAATATTAAAGTTAAAATGTTAATCAAAATATGAAGACTAAAATGTCTATTATTACTACTTGTATTCTTGAACAAAGACAAGCCTTATCTACCAGACAGCAATTAAAAACAGCAAGTTGCAGCTTTGCCTTATAGTACTGACATCAGACACAAATCTATGAGTCACGCTCTGTGAAAACAGGGCTTAATTGCATGTGCGTTAAGTAACGTACCAGATTAGCCTCTAACCATCAAGTTTATAAAAAACATTGTGTTGCCAGATTGATTACATTAATAACACTCTGTTGAAAGAGCATTCATTTAACCATGCTCTTGTTTATACTGCAGCAAATTGATTTCATGAATAGATGTTTGACATTTAAAAAGCTGTTAGAATAAGCCTTGATAGACTAGCAGTTTAGTTTATTTTCCGGAGGTGGATTAAATAATACATTCCGGACATGGCTATGGCTAAATAAACACATGTGTTCTATCAACAGAGTTGTTCAACATTTAAATTTATAACAAATTCGCACTTCATAGACATGAATTGGAAGGAAACAAAACTAAAATAAAACAGAATCAAAGCGCTGAAGGCACTGAAGTTGTTCGCTATTGCATAATCTTAGACGCAACTCAGTTTTCAAAATTATGTTATAGCTTTTTATATCGCAAGTTTGAAATGAACACAACCCATTCAAATTTATAAAGAGTGTGTCTTAAAGCACAGGTCGAGATGTGNCCACCCAGCGAGCCATGATATCCGCCTCCAAGTCGGATATCTGGGCGGCCAGCTCAGCCTTTACCCTTTCCTGGGCCTCGCGGTCCTGGGTGAGGTATGGTGTGCTTACATATACATACTCACCTTCACTGGCTAGGGCCTCACCCACTAGCATCGGATTTTCAGAAAAATCCAGGAAATCCATTTCGCTGTTACTTAATGGTCGTCTAATCACAACCTCTAGTGTTCTAACGTCCAGATTACCGAAGCTCTCCCTGAGATCGACAATGGCCAGTGCCAATTTGGGTCCTACACCATAAATTTCCTTAAGGGCTTGGGGAGGGTCGAAGTTCACCCGAATTAATTGTAGACCCGGTGAGCGATTTCTACTCACTAGACTACTCATTCTAATTACTATTTACTAATTGAATTCTACACAAAAATAAAAATGGCAATCAGCCTACTACAGGGAAACAATTAAAATTAAATTGCCCAATAATAACCAATTAATAAAATCGCTATCGCTGTGGTTCCTATAAATAATCAATAAAAAACTGCAATAAACAAACAAGCCGCTTTAACTTAACACCAATTTCCTGGAACCCAGTTTGCATAAGTGATGCTGCAGGTTTACAACATGTAGCATTCGACCACTCTTGTGCATGAACTGCGATACACTCAATTCGCGTCAAATATTACGCGGCCTTGGAATGCAGACAATGGAAAGTCTAGACTATTCCTAGCATAAAACCATGTGGTCGCCTTTTGTTACACACGTATACATGTGTTTTTTTAAGAGACCGCTTTATGGAAAGCAAAATTGCAAATTAAATACAATGTGACGGTCCAAATAAAATACCACGATGCCGATTATAGAAATATACATTATAAAGTTACAGAACTAGCCTAACCCTTAAACACAATTTTCACTAATCGCCACGACTGACACCATTGTAGTGTTAACTCTTCGTGGGTTTCGTCTACAACAACAGCAACTACTATTAACGACACTAACTTATGCACTCACCGGGTATCGATCGGAAACACGTCAGAATGGCACAAGTCGTCCTCGGCAGTACACACTGCGAGGGAAACACTCGTCTTCTATCGTCGGCTACACGCCACTAATCCTCCAGGGAAATGCACACAGTCACAGACTTATACTTACCGTCACAGGCTCACATACACAGGTTCAAAGTCAAAGGCTAATCCTCCTGGAAATACATCAGGGCAACACACACAGGCTCACAGTCACAGGCTAATCCTCCTGGAAATACTCACCTCAGGGCAACGTTAACACTTATCCTCCTGGAAATACTTACCTCAGGGTAAACACATGCACTCACGTTCGCATCCAGTGCAAGAGAGAGCGTCATAACGCGGTTCCAATCCAGCTACACGCTGGTTCCCTATCACACGACACGTGCGTGTTTTAAGGGCCGGGCACCGGAACAACAATATTGCTATTTAAAAAATGCCTTAATTAAAAAAAGTCTGGTTTAAATACAGTTGCAATAATTCAACTATCAGCTTTATAACCCAAAGGTCACAAAGCGGTCTTAAAAAATTATCAAAGGCTCTGGGACTCCATTTATATGGACTTGTTTTAATAAAAACTTTATTCTGTATAACTAAAGGCTTGATTTGTCATTGTTGGCTCGGGTACAGTCAATAAGTTACCATTACCGGATCAGTGGCGTAATAAAGTTGTTCTGGTGAAAGCAATAAATGTTTTGAGACTTCTTTACACCAGTTTGATTAAATATTACCTTGGCTTACTGATTCAGCGCATAGTCTTATTTTTAAATGCAGGCAAAATGTATTTGTGATACCTTTTTTTTGTCCCAGAATTCATGCATTAACGGATCAGTTGTAGCCATAACAGATCACGTGATCGAAACCACTCAGGGGGCATTTAACAGGCTATTTGAACTGTTGAAACATGAACTGTGTTGTTAACAATGACCAAGTTACATTGCCAGTTATAAATTATATTCATTTATTTTTTTGTAATTAATTGTTTTTTCTATATTGTGATCTTGTATCTACACTAAGGGTATCACGTTTACTCGTTTAAACGGTTGCTTTTCGTGTTTTGCTTAAAAACTTTTACAAAAACAGTAAATGTTTAAACGACAGTCAATAACATTATAATAAATATTGGGTTGCAAATAACGTAGCCGAATAGCCGTACAAAGTATATCGATGACGAACTGCAAAATCCGGGCACTACCAAATTCGGCAGTAATCTATTTCTGATTGGTACGCGGATGGCACGGACATGAACGGAAACTACGGAAAATCTTCGCTACTTTCCGAAAATCTTACAACTAGGCAACGAAACAGTGCATGTGCCGCCATCTTGAAATATTTTAAGTGATTGATTAGCAAAGTAAAGCACCGCGGTAGCATGTTGAAAAGCAATATTTTAACCAAATTATATATCGATTAGGTTTTTGCTAGTTAACTGGTTTTTCATTTTCTGCAGTCAAACGATTTGCACATTGTATTTCATGTGCAAAATATGTACATGTTTTCGGAGTGTTGTTTTCGGATACAGTATTTTTCGTCGATTTTACATTATTTTTGACGTTCTTTATATTGTTTTTATAGAATGATGAATACACATGTGGTGATACGGATGGTCTGGTTTATACTATTTTATGGTTTTAATATGACGTCATTGCGCGAATGGGATATGCACTGAATATAACTTCCGGAAATAATTACTACTTTCAGTTTAGAAATGCGATAGTACTAATGCTTTTAAAACGGACATATGGATACCGTTTAAACGGTAACGTTTCGTTTATTTCATTTCGTTTAAACGTTTAGAAAAATCTGTAAACGCGATACCCTTAATCTACACTTTACGCATTGTGTTCTTGTGTAAATTATCTGTTGAAAATCCTAAAATGATCGAAAAGATATGGGCATCTTATAAACCATGTTAATGTTTGAAACATATCTTATCATCGATATTGAACATGGAACAGAAATAAAACACTAAGATTGAGATCATTTATTAATTGTAACAATCAACAAGATTTACACATATTTTAATATAATATATTATTAATATGCATTTTATCACGCTTGATCCGTTATTGTTCTAATTATTCATTTCATTTAAGGTGTTGCACGAATCAAAACTGAAATGGACTTTTGCAGGCAGAAAGACTACTAAATGGCCTTTAAAATGATGCATAAGCTTCTTACTTTCCAATAGAGTTATAGCATGTGGCCGCGAAAAATGTTCAACCTCGATTTGGAAACGAGACGGAAGTCAACAAAGTCGTATATTTATGTCAGCAAAACATACCGAAATGTTTAACAAAGAGTAGCTCCGATTACGATTCAATCAATGCGTTTTAAAGAACAGGCCTTGAAGATGCTGTGTGCAAAATATCATCTTAAAATGTCACTTATTTATCGCAAAACGCAGACTTGAACATCAAAGTGATCCGCTATAGGTAATGATCTGGTAATGGTAACTTGACTGTACTACTTAAAAGTACAGCGGGTTCTTATAAGTATACATGTACTTCAAATAGTGAGTTCAATGTACCCCGGGTACTGAAAATATAGTAAAACCTTCCCGGGAATACTAATGCAAAATTGCTCGTTGTCGGCCCTTTTTTTTTCAAATTAATTATGTTCATATTTATGTCAATATTATGTAAAATGGCCTCTTTATTATCGAGACTTATACTCAAAAAAGCATGTTTAGGCAGGTTTTGTTCAAAGAGAATTTTGTTTTGTAATGTTTTACAACATCTGATTTTGGGTGGGAATAAAATTCTGGTACAGTCTAATATTGATTGACCAGGTGCCTTTAAGCGTATTTTCTGTACCCGTAGTTAACTGAAGAGTACCCGGGGTACTTTCAAGTAGTACCTTAGCCAACAATGACCAATTGAGAATAACTAAGGCATAAGCATAATAATTTAATAAATAGAAGCATAACTTTTTAAATATGAACAAAGACATGAGGTCGTTAATACAGAAAGGACACCATATAAAAGGTTATAATATTAGTTCTTATATGTTTTACCATGTCAGGCTTTGCATGAGTGGTCTACTTTAAACACCATTTCCTGAAATAAGTCAAAATTTTGAAAAGATGAAACTCACTTCATCACCAAACAGGGATGTTTTTTTTTCCAGAAAGCTCACATATTAGTTGCTGATGTTTCTTGTATTGTGTTTTGCAGAGTGTGGAAAAAGACTGGTACGATGTGGCCATTGTAGGAGCGGGCCCAGCAGGGTCAACTACAGCTTTCTTTCTGGGTAACCACCTCAGCATTGTAACTGTTTATTCTGTTCATCGTCATTTTTCATAGAGTAGGTATCAAATAAACAATGCATTATTTTGTTAAAAAGTCTGCAGTTTATCACTGTTTTAAATTCAAAGAAATTGTAAACAGTAAATTGTTAAATGCATTCCAGAAAACCAGTGTTATACTGATAATATAAATGTCATGTAATTCCGCAATCACATTCTGAAATCCAATGGTCAGGAGCTCTATTTTTACATGTGTTATGGAACGAATCATATTTGTTAACTCTATATACCCCAAGTCTGTGCCAAAAACTGTTTTGACTAAACTTCTTCAGACTATGACCATTAAGAATTTTGCTTCAAAGTCCAGAATGCAAATATCATAATTTCTAATCAATTGGTACACGTTTATTTTATTATAATTAATACATATATGTGCAAGCCTTTTGGCCGATTTTTTTTAGCTCCACTGGCCAGAGGCCAGCGGGGCTTATGTCATGGTCCTGTGTCCGTCGTGCGTCCGTGCGTGCGTTTACTTTTTCTTTAAACATCTTCTTCTCCTAAACTACAAGTCCAATTCTGATAAAACTTCTCACAAATGTTCCTGGGGTGAACCTCTTTCAAATTTGTTCAAATTATGCCCCTGGGGTCAAATTTGACCCTGCCCTGGGGGTCACAAAAAGGAACATACGCTTAAATAAGGCCTATTTTGTGCAAACTTTAAAAATCTTCTTGTCCAGAATCGTATGGCATAGGGCTACCAAATTTGGTATGTAGTGACATCTAATAGTCCTCTACCAAGTTTGTTCAAATTAAGCCCCTGGGATCAAATTTGACCGTTCCCCAGGGGTCATAAAATTGAACATATGCTTATATTGGGCCTATTTTGTGCAAACTTTAAAAATCTTCTTGTCCATAACCATTGGGCCTATTTCTACCAACTTTGGTATGTATTAAAATCTTAAAGTTCTCTACAAAATTTGTTCAAATTATGCCCCTCAGGTCAAATTTGACCAAGCCCCGGGGGTCACAAAAATGAACATATGCTTAAATAAGGCCTATTTTATGCAAACTTTAAAAATCTTCTTGTTCATAATTATAGAGCCTAGGGCTGCTTAATTTGGTATGTAGTGACATCTAATAGTCCTCTACCAAATTAGTTCAAATTTTTCCTCTGGGCTCAAATTTGACCCTGCCCCGGGGGTCACAAAACTGAACAAATGCTTATATAAAGCCTTTTGTGCAAACTTTTAAAAATCTTCCTGTCAATAACCATTGGGCCTAGGGCTATCAAATTTGGTATGTAGTGACATCTTATAGTTCTCTACCAAGTTTGTTCAAATTATGCCCCTGGGGCCAAATTTATCCCTTGAAGGCTCCCATTAAAAAGTTGGTCAAGAAAATTTGATTCGTCAAAAAACATGGCCACAAGAAGTCGTTGAACTTTGCATGTTTATGTGTTTTTGTTATATATAAAAATGCTCACCCTTCCAACTTTAAGCGCCCAGTGGGACGAGGGCTTGAAAGAGAAAGTCACATGCTTGAGTACATTTCAACCCATGCGCATTGCACGCTTTTTTCGCATAAAAAAACAGTGGAGCCATACAGGGCCATCATGGCCCTCTTGTTTAATGTACACAGGGGCAAATCCCACAGTTGAGCTGTGAACTTAGATGTCTCTGCTGTGTTTGAATTTTTATAATAATGTTCATGTTATTAAATAAAAAAACAAAAGTATTTAAGACTAAATTTAAAAACCACAATAAGCAGCATTTTTAGTTTCTCTTTAGGTCTTCTGTTATAATTTATAACACAGGTGGCAGGAGTAGAATACAAACAGAATTTTCAAGTATAAATACTGATCGATACAAAACTGCAGAATAGTGTGCAGTTCAAACCAGAATTTTAATAGCCATAGGCTAGGACTATATGTTTTTGGGGGCAGTTTGTACTCTTCTTAGATTCATTTTTGTAAAGATTACATAATTGTATGTATTATAAGTATCCATTTTGTTAGATACCAATCCAACTGCCATAATATGAGTTGTGTTCTGAGAAAACTGGGCATAATGCTTGTGCGTAAATTGTCTTCCCAGATTAGCCTGTGCAGTTTGCACAGGCATATCAGGGACGATAATTTCCGGTTTTATGGAATTTTTCGTTTAAATGATGTCTCTTCTTAGCCAAAATCCAGTTTAGGCGGAAAGTGTCGTCCCAGATTAGCCTGTGCAGACTGCACAGGCTAGTCTGGGATGACACTTTACACACATGCATTTTGTCCAGTTTTCTCAGAACGCGACACATATTCAGTAAGTTTATTTTTTTCTTCCTGAAATGTCACACCCACTTTTCCTGCAGCCAAGTGTGGCTGGAAGGTGTTGCTGTTGGAGAAAAAGACATTTCCGCGTGACAAGTACTGTGGGGATGCTGTGTGCAAGACGGCCATAGAGATACTGATGGAGATGGGGCTGTATGAACAGCTGATCAAGGAGGGAAAGGCTCATGTGGTATACATTATTGAGACATTGAGCCACTATGATCCTTGAGATGCATACTGCGGATAAAACAATATGCTTAGCCTGGTACTTGAACCTTCAACCTCTCATGTACATGCTGAGCCTGGTACTTGAACCCTAAACCTCTCATGTACATGCTTAGCCTGGTACTTGAACCCTCAACCTCTCATGTACAGAGCTTACAGGGCAACTGCAATTTGTCTGAGTTAACTGGGCCTCTTACACAGCTTATCAACAGTTGGTACTGTAACATGCATTACGTCCACTAATGTTAAAAAAGAGCAATTAAATTAAGTTTATCTGAACTTACTCTTTTAATCCAATGGTGAGCGCTGGTTCTAATTATATCTGCTTCATTCTTGGCCACTTGATCCGTCTACACTTAAATCTCATCAGAAAGAATGTAAATGTTAATAATTCCAAAGATTAAAAAGTATATAATAAAATTAGGTAAAACACTGTTTTTTTTATGCATTAATCAAATTTGCAAGAAAAAAGTCCTTCATGTCAATGCATAAGCAATTATTTACTCTTTATATTGAACAACAAAAGGATATCCTCGTTCACTAATTTCAGTGTTACATTCTGACCAAGAGCATGATAAACTTATGTCCCAAAACATGTTCTGTCAGTCACCTGCATGCTCTTTTTCCCAGCAGCACACCTCCTGATACTAGAGTTATGCTATTGTACTGTCCAGAAACTGTTTTTACCCACAACAAGAATTAATACTTTACCTTTGCCATCTTTAAATATACATGACAAGGATTAACCCTTTGCATGCTGGGAAATTTGTCATCTGCTAAAATGTCGTCTGCTGAATTTCTAAAATAAGCATTTTCTTCATTTTTTTTCCCAAAGAATACTATCAGAATAGCAAACAGTTTGGATCCTGATGAGACGCCACGTTCTGTGGCGTCTCATCTGGATCCAAACTGTTTGCAAAGGCCTTCAAAATTCGGTTCCAGCGCTAAAAGAGTTAAGTGTAAAAAAATAGCAACGGCATGGCCCATATTCACATAGCTCCTCAATTTGAAACCATTGAAGATAATTCCCTTAATTCATAACAATTCTTAACTCTCTTATCACTTTGTGTTGTGGTTATTTTAAATAAAAATAGTGTAAACCCTTATATTTTATTCATTTGTAAGCTTACTTTGGATCTTAAAGTTTTTAACTAAGTAGAATTTTTCCGTAAGAAGCTGTGTGATTAGCGGCCCAGAAGCTTATGCAATAACTTCATGCTTAGTCCTCAATATAAGGCATATTAGGGGCCATATTTTATAAGGTTAAAGGTTATGCTGACATGTGTATTTGCAGTCAGACTGTGGTGGCATGGTTAGCCCAAGTGGGTTGAGCTACATCGGTCGCAGCAAGGACGGCTATGGGGACATTCCTGCAGCTCTCGCATGCAAGCGTATCTTACTGGATGAGGCTATTGCTAAGGCTGCAAAGAGGTAGGGCTTGACAAATCTTGGTTTTCAGTATTTTCTGGAATTCCAACATGACAAGTAATTTTATATCTTGCATTGAATTAAATTAGTTTATCGAATTACTTGGTGGCATTTACAAACAAAAAACAAAACACTGATATAATCTTGCGTATATATCCACCTTGTTCAAAACAGCAAACATAAAATACAGATGGGGCTTGTGGTTTAAGTGTTTAGTCTCACTAAATAAACATATGGACTGCACAGGCTAATCTGGGACAACACTTCAAGCACATCAATCAAACCCCGTGTTCACAGAGCGAGACTCATTTGTATTGTCTCCTTCCTGTTGTAGAATTGGCATTGACTAACCACATATTCTATATAAATAGTCTCCTTCCTGTTGTAGAATGGGTGCAGACCTGAAGGAGGAACACCCAGTGGACTCTGCCAAGTTCGACTCCCAGGAAGGACTGTGGACAGTCTGTATGGAGGACAGCACGGTGGAGTTCAAGTCAAGGGTAATGGTCTGACTTAAATTTGTCACACAGTGAGACAAATATGAAAAAACCTTTAAACGTCTTGCAAACATTTGGGCACTGTCAGACACAATATCTGAAGAAATTCGAAATCTTCAAAGGTAAGAAGGATGTATGTCTTACAGATTCACCAAATATCTGCCCATTCCAACTTAATATCACCATGTATCTGACAGGCCCTTTAGGAGTTTTGTGGAGTCAGTAAATGGACATTATGAATGAAAATTTGTATTGTAAAAATGACATGAGTAATGCCTGTACCTAGTGATAAAATGATTAAAGGGCTCATGTAAAATATGAGAGGTATGTTTATTGATTTATTGTATTGTCTGATCATAATTCACTCCTTATTTCAGGCGCTTTTTTTTTACATGCAGCTGTTATGTTGTCCAATTGTTAATGAATCTAGTATTGTTTGCTCAAGACATTATTTAGCTGGCCATATTTTAAGGTGATGCAAAAAACATGCCCAATAAATTTAACGGAAATCTCCGACACACATCAAGGGATCTTCATCCAGTTGGGAATATACATTTCGTACAATGTGTTTTATCTGCCCAAGTTTAAAACAATAAACACGTTGTGCATACTTGATTAACATTTAACCCTTTGCATGCTGGGAAATTTGTCGTCTGCTAAAATCTCGTCTGCTGAATTTCTAAAATTAGCATTTCTTTGATTTTTTTTTTTTCAAAGAATACTATCAGAATAGCAAACAGTTTGATCCTGATGAGACGCCACGTTCTGTGGCGTCTCATCTGGATCCAAACTGTTTGCAAAGGCCTTCAAAATCCGGTTCCAGCGCTTAAAGGGTTAAGGATAATCTTAATTGTTGAATGCAATTTCTGTATGGTTATCATTTTTCCATTTTATATTATTTCCAATTCTTCGTACTCGTGTCAGGTTCTTGTGTGCGCTGATGGCGCCCCCTCCAGGCTGGCTACCAAGCTGGGTATCGTGGTGCGCCAGCCGGACAGCACGTGCTCTCGAGCCTATGTGGAGGGCGGTACTCATAAATTCAAGGCAGACGGAGTGGTGTTTTACAACAAGGAACTTTTACCAGGTAAGCATGCATGCTACATGCTATATCACGTAAGATCGCTCTGGGAAAAATGGGGCTTAATGCTTTTCCGTAAAGTGTTGTCCCAGATGAACCGGTGTGAACTTGGGTGTTCCATTTCTTATTTCAATGAATGACTGAATTGGTAGGTGTCAAGATTGAAGTTAATTTATGTAATTAAAAAAAAATGGTATATAACTTTTATTTGTTTTCATATATCCATTTGAATTCTTTTTTATAGTTTAATGAATTGTATTAGTTAAGCTGTACTTACACATTCAGTTCATCAAATTGATAAAGATGTTTTTTGTTTATTTAAAAAAAAAGATTCTTATAAAATGTGTAACCTGTTCACTTCTCTTGAATAGGTTATGCTGCACTATTCAGACATCCCAATGATGTGTTGAATTTCTGCTGTTACATCATTCCTGGTAATCCAAACTGTACGGGAGACAATCTGGCATACTGGCATGAACGACTGATAAAAGACGACCCTAACATTAGCAGAGCACTCGGCAGTGATTTTAAAATAGAGCGAATGAAAGCAGGTGGGTTAAATACCACTTATAGCTAAATTTATACTATGGCATGCTGGTAGGATAAATTTGACAATGTGTAACACAATTTTTTGTTTTCACAGAACCCCTTTCTTGAGTTTCTTGAAATATTAAACATACTCTCAAGTTAATTAAAATTATATGAATTTTTTTTTATTGATCGTAATACAGTAATGGTTGTTTAAACGCTTCAAAGAATTTCTCATTTTTTGGGGTGTTGCAATCTACATGGATACACATAGCCAATGTTTGATTTTAAAACATATTTTAGCCAGTCTACGATTGGGAGGAGAAAAATGTAGCTATGACAACCACTGCCTTGTGGTGGGAGACGCAGCAGGAATGATCGACCCACTCACAGGTGTGTATCTGTTTGTATATACATTTGACCCTGGCTCTGAGTAAAGGGGTCTTAATGCATGTGCCTAAAGTGTCGTCCTAGATTAGCCTGCGCAGTCCGCACAGGTGCAATCTGGACGAAACTTTTCGCCTAGACTCAATTTTGTTAAGAAAAAGACTACCTAAAAATTCCATAAAAGCGGAAAGTGTCGTTCCTGATTAGCCAGGCTAATCTGGGACAACACTTTACGCACATGCATTAAACACCATTCTAACAGAGTGAGGCTCATAGACATTTATTTATTATGACATTTTAGAATCTCAAGAATATGACAGATTTTGAAAAACATTTAGTGAACTTGTTGACTGCTTGATTTTCAAAAGAGGCTGTGGATTGTCTATTCATGCCATCCCTGTTCATAGTGCATACAATTATAACAGATAACTGGATCCGTGGTCTAGTGGTAACACACTGGCTTCACAATCCAGAGATCGCAGGTTCGATCCCCCGCTGCACCTAACCTACTAACTCCTCTTTCGCATGAGACGTTAAACCGAGGTGCAGTGTACTAGGTGCTATACACCGGGCACTAAAAAGACCCAGGGTCAGCTCTGGAACGGGGTGTCTCCTGTATCTTGCACTATCCCCCGTAACCAACTAACACGTCTTCCTGGGGGCGATGGCCATATGGGAGACAATCCCGGTGCACCCGATAAAAAAAATAAAAAATAAAAACAAAAAAAAAACAATATGCCATCAGGTAATAACATCAGAAAGCAGAAAAAAATCATGCCTTCATGTAATCAGTTACTTTCAATACATATAATTGTCAGGTTCATGGTAAATATTCATAAAATGTTGTCTTACAGTATTCACTGAAAAAAGTTATCCATATTTGAGTGTTGTAATCAAGCTTGCTTTCAATGAAATGCATTGACCTGAGAAATAAATTTTAAAGAATTTGTCAACAAAGAATGATTTTTTAATAGATTGTTACATTTCTTGTGCGTCTTCTCAAAATTCTTGTGTGTTTTTTTGTGTGAATGTTGACAACAGCTACGACTGTTTCCAGGTGAAGGTATCCACCATGCCATGGAAGGTGGCAAGATGGCCGCACAGTTCTTGGATGAGGTCATCTCCCATGGCAACTATGACAAGGAGGTCATGGCAATCTACCATCAGCGGTGGATGGACAAGTTTGGATATGATTTCAAATGGTAATGCAGTTGTTTGTCTTCTGCAAACAATTATTTCAATGTAATATTGCATCATTATCCTCTGCCTCATTATTATGTTGAAAGGCTTGTCCGTGTGTGCGCACATCTGCCTCATTATTATGTTGAAAGGCTTGTCCGTGTGTGCGCACATCTGCCTCATTAATATGTTGAAAGGCTTGTTGCATCATAATCCTCTGCCTCATTAATATGTTGAAAGGCTTGTCCGTGTGTGCGCACATACGTGCTTCTGTCATTCACACTCATCTGTGCACAACTCTTCCGACATTTTGCATGCAATTTTCGTCAGACTTTTACAGAATGATGCTACAGGGTTAATTTTCAAGGATTTGCAATCAAGCTATTTTTATGGTGTTATTACCCTTTGTTAAAATGACATATAAAAGCTTCTGTCCGCAAGTGCTCCTACATTTTGCATTCTATTTTTGTGGCACTTAAACATAATTATTATCTCCAAATGCTTCTGTATATATTGTCAAGGTTCTCAGTTGCGTTAGTTGTGCGCGAGTTATTAGTCTTTTTATGCCCCCTTTTTAAAAAAGGGGGGTATATTGTTTTTAGCCTGTCTGTCCGTCAATGTGTGTGTCTTTCTTTCTGTCTGTCTGTCTTAAAACTTTAACCTAGGTTAAAGTTTTGTCATAACTTTTGCAATATTGATCATAGCAACTTGATATTTGGCATGCATGTGTATCTCATGGAGCTGCAAAGGTCAAGGTCATCCTTCAAGATCAAAGGTAAAAAAATAATAAAAAATCAAAGCTGCGCAATAGGGGGCATTGTGTTTCTTACAAACACATCTCTTGTTTTAAATTACATTTCTAAGTTTCTTGCGCAACTCCTATATTTTCTTCAAATTTAAAAAGAATAATTATCTCCAAGTGCTACAGCGCATATTGTCAAGGTTTCACTATTGCATTATTTTTCACACAGTTATTGACCTTTGTTTAAAATAACATAATACCAGGGGCTTGTGAATGCATTTTTTTATTCTTGAAATTTCAATCGCAAACTCAAAGCTTATCCTTTCAACAACATTGCACCCATGGTGAGGGATATACTGTCTGACAGCTTTTTGTTAATATTCTAGTTATCGACGTTATTAACAACATTATTGATTTAACTGAGATTTCACAATAGTCAGGCAAGCTTTATGCCTAGATCGGTATCATTTCCCAGTAATCACAGCCTAAGTAGTGTACAATATCCAGAACTAACATCACCACTCTTACTGAACTGCGTCTGCTTGTACCACCTCCCGTAGGTCCATGATATTCTGCCAGTTGATGTACCGTTTCCCAATCCTGTTGGATGCGGCCACAGCTGCAGTGCAGAGGAAGGGAGACAAGTTCTTGCTCAAGTGGGCCGACATTATGACTGGTGAGTACTTAACGATAGGTATTCTGGGGGTAATCCTCTGCAAAGTTTTAGAATTCCACGTTTCACTTAAACTGATCTGGCCCTCCTGCCAGTAAAAAAACTACTTATTGTTTATATGATCTACTCTGTCTTTGAAAACGGGGCTCAATGCATGTGCGTAAAGAGTTGTTCCAGATTAGCCTGTGCAGTGTTTATTGACTTATCAGGGATGACACGTTCCACCTTGACTGGTTTTTACATTAGAAGAGATTTCCTTTAAACAAAAAAATTCATTAAAGGGGAAAGTGTCTTCCCTGATAGGCTAACATGGGACGACTGTTTACGCAATCCTTTAAGCCCCGTTTTTCCAGAACATGTCTCATATGTATTTAAGCGGTTAGTAAAATGGAGTTCCAGGCTTTTTGTATAGGTTAGTTAATACCATCTATTTTATCTTGATTGCATTGAACGGACAATGATTATTGAGACACTCTCAAGCATATTTCTTTGGTAGAACCATGCAGTACCTTATGTTTTTGACCTCTTACGATGTATGGATTGAACCATGGACCTCCTGATCTAGAAAGACACCATATCCACTATAAATTTGTTACTCTAAAGTTTGCAAGACCTTAAGGCCAGTAATGCATTTGGGAATTTCGCTGTTACTGCTTGGGACTGGGCCATAAGGCTTCAAATGAAAATCTTGATTTGAGTCATGAAAAAGAAAAAAGCATTTGACAAAAAAATCATTTTGGAAATGACAAATACACTCTCTGTACTTAACCATTTATTATGCGCAACCATGTATAACGTGCATGAATAAAAAGGAGTTAAACATTACTGTTTATTTAAGCATAATAACATTCAAACTATTTTGAAGCTTCTATTAAAATGATAAATAAAACCAAATATAATCTAGATAGAAAAGGAACAGAATAAACTTGTATGAAATAATTAATTTATATTTGAAAGTTCTCCTTTTATACACCTATTTTTTGTCAACTTCAGGGTAAGTGTCATGTTATCAATAAGTGATTAATACAGTTCTTATTTTGATTCCAGGTCGTGTTCCCAAGATACACATGCTGAAGCCGGAGTTTTCTTTGACCATAACATTTGAACTCGTGCGTCTTATTGTACTGAAACTTTCTGGGAAGTCCATCGTACAAAAGAAGGAGATGTAGTGGACAAACCACTGGCGGCAATTAAATAATAAACAGTCACAGCTGCAACAAAAAATAGAACATCAACAGCAACCAAAATAGCAAAGTGCCAAAACTGTCCCTTGCGGAATTGTGAATTATATTTAACACTGTTATATTTATGTGAAAATGTTTTGTAGAAAAAGGTTAAGTAGATAGATTTTCTAACAGTAAGGAGTATTGGTTAACACAAACACCAAATATGTATAGATATCATGATCATACAAATAACCTTTTGAATTTAAAGATATCTTCAATTCATTTGGAAGGCTTGGTGATGATAGTATGTTTTGAAAGCACTGTGAATATTGTGTAATCAAAAATTGTCTTAAAAACAATATGGCTGCAATTCATGCTTTAAAATGGAATGAAAACTAACTGTATTTTATTAATATGTTTTTAAAGGCAGTTTATTTATCCTTTAATTTCAATTTCAATGCATCTGTGTTATTGTTCTTGTACTTAAAAGTGACTTGTAATCCTTGTCAATTTCGATTATTGTGTGCCCTATATTGTGATGTATTCTTTTAAATTCTGCTGCATACATTTATGTATCAATATTTGTTCAAGTTCAGTTTGTCTCTTGTAAAAATTTAAATAAAATGGAACAGAAAGAAGAAAAAACATTTCAAAACTAGAAATGCGTCTGTAGGATATTGATGTCTTCACATTCAGCTTTTTTTCTGAAAACTCTGCTAATGTCGGTTAAAACTTGACCAAAATTATAATGGAGGTGCGAAATTGCACCCACTGGTTTACATGTTTGTAAAGTGCAACTCATGACAAAAGTTGAAAGAGGTACCGTGGTAATTGTGTTGCTTTAAAAGGGGCCATAACTCCAATGATTCAGAAAATATTTTATTCAAAATATGAAGGTCTGCAACTTCAGATGCTGGTTAATATGCTTGTAAAGCGTCATCTTTTTAGCAGCAATACGTTTAAAGAGTTGCACGTGACACAACTTAAAAAATGTATTTCCTTATAAAAAGGCAACAACTACATGTAAAGTTGTGACGAAAAAATCCAAAGCAAAATATGGATGCGAGCAAGTTCAAATGCTGGTTAATATGTTTGTAGAGTCTCAGGCCTCTTGCAATAATTTCATGGTTTCTTTATGAAATAATACAGCAGTTTGATGTGTGCTGTATGGATGCAGTATAAGGTATCCCCGTACATATCTTCAATGTTGTCATATTTCAGTCTGCAGTGGCTGAAAGCATAAGAGCTAATTTTTGTGAGTGAAACATATTTACGATCTTTCTTACACCTAATTTGTTTGACAATTTGCATAGGTATATTGCTTAATTAAGAGTTTCATATCTTTTATAATTTGACCATATTTCTTTTTATAGTAATCACTTAAAACCTATCCCCTTGTTGTTTATATATATATATTTCTGACACTTACGACACTTACACTTAAATTATGTGTGTAGTATTTGATTCACAGATCACATGGCATTCATGTTTTCATTTTCTGTCTGCAAAGGTTCATTTGATTGACATCGTTTTAAATGCACGTATGGTTTGTGATTAATTTCTAGGTACCGTAAGTTTGAGGTTTGACTACCCCTAAAACAAGTTTAAACCTCTTAATTCTATGCATTTACTTTTCCAGGGCGTTGATTAGTTTTAAACAATTTATGGTTATGGTTGTTTTTCTGTTACATAAGTAGTGGATAAGAACAAGAATATTTCTTCTGATAAGAGTTTATTGAGTTTCATTGTTTGCTTTATTGCGGACATTATTGCTTAGCCCTTTGAGTGCTGGAACCGGATTTTGAAGGCCTTTGCAAACAGTTTGGATCCAGATGAGACGCCACAGAACGTGGGGTCTCATCAGGATCCAAACTGTTTGCTATTCTGATAGTGGTCTTAGGAAAAAAATCGAAGAAAATGCTAATTTTAGAAATTCAGCAGACGATATTTTAGCAGACGACAAATTTCCCAGCATGCAAAGGGTTAGAGATCCTGTTACTTGTATTATTGTATGAAGACCAATTGAGCAGCGACATGCAAAAAATGGGTCTAATGTATTATGCGGCAAGCTTAGCTCCAGACCAGCCTGCACAATCGAACAGTCTGGTCAGTAAGTACACTCTCCTCTATAAAGTTACGCAAGGTTTCTCGGTCTCATTAGCAAATAGGGTAACTCCTGACCAGACTGCTCATGGCATGGCATAAGACCAAAGGCGCTGCTTTTGCCATGATATAAACAAGTTTTACAGTGATGTAATTTTTGTACTTATTTTAAAAGTGTGCTACATCATGCGAAAATGGGCCTCATGATCATACTCTGCCAGCATAGCTCCAGACCAGCCTGGGCATCCATGCAATCTGGTCGGGAGCTACGCTGTCTGCTATAGTGATACAAGGTTTGGTGCTCTTGATTAGGGGACAGGGAAGCTCCTTACCAGGCTGGTCTAGAGCTATGCTTGCTGTATATGGTGAAAGACCCATTTTTGCATGACAGGGCTAAAATTAGTTGAAAATCATCCAATGTCATATAGTATGTAAGAAAAACAATTGACACTTGACCTTTATGACTACATTAAACGTTGAAGAATTGGACATATATGCAACACAACGTCTCCTTTGAGATATAAAGTACCGGGTACCATTGAATTGATAATCCTGACATTTAATTTCCCTAAAAACAAAATACTAATGAACACAAACCTCGAAACATTAATAATGATAAGGCAATTCTTAAAATTTGGACATACAATCATTTTTAAAGAAGGAATAACAAAAGTCTCAACATGTGAACAAGGCTGGGTTTATTAATCTTAAACAACTTAATATAAAACGTTTTATTAAATAAAATCTACAGCAAGCACATAATTAACTCCTTTATACGAGACAGCTAATAAACTAACACTGACACACGCAATATTTCACAAAAACAAGCTCCTTATCTAAATAAAGGAAAATCATCCATCACAATCCTCATACTCCTAGGAACAAACAGGTCAAATGCAAAAAATGTATCAGAATGTGTTTAATGTCTTTAAGCGTGCTTTTCCATATGTAACCATCCACACAGAACAAGTCAAAATCAGTTAAACCTTTTCCATATATCTGCAAAGTTCATCCATAAAATATGTTTTCATAAATCTCATCAGTGAATGATAATAACAAGCAACATTTGAAGGATTATGGGATTATGGATTATGAAGGATTGATGTTAATGTAGTTTTTTCCTAAACCACCATTTATAATGCAATTGTCATACTTCATTTGCATAAATATTCACATACGATCTTATTAACATGTTAGAAAATTTAGTTCCAATGACATGAAGTCTTTTGTTATGAGAATTATATACATGGTCTAGAATATTCAATGGTAAATGGGAATAGATCTTAAACGCTTCCGTACACTATGCTTAAGAATAAAAATTAAAATGAGATTGCAGACATATGGAAAAGTATCTGTATCCCACCAACATTATTTGACCAGCCTCAAAAGTCATATTTATTAACCTACCGTTACGTTCCATGCCATTCGACAAAAAAATATTCAATGTCATTTGACCAACCCAAATTGAATGCAAGGCGTTTTACCAATGCCATTGTTTCAGCATCTTTAAGAATCTGATTTTGATCAATCCTTTAAGAATCTGACATTTAACAAATTCTTTACGAATCCTATTTTTGAACAATCCTTTACGAATCTGACATTTGACCAATTCTTTACGAATCTGATATTTGAAAAATCCATTACGAATCTGACATTTGACCAATCGTATAAGAATCTGACATTTGACCAATTCTTAACAAATATGACATTTGAACAATCCTTTAAGAATATCACATTTGACCAATCCTACAAGAATCTAACACTTACCAAATCTATAAGACTATCACATTTGACCAATGTTTTAAGAATCTGACATTTGAACAATTCTTTAAGAATTTGACATTGACAAATTCTTTAAGAATCTGACATTTGACCAATCCTTTAAGAATCTGACCAATACTTGAAGAATATCACATTTGTCCATTCCTTTAAGAATATCACATTTGACCAATCCTTTAAGAATCTGACATTTGACCAATCCTTTAAGAATCTGACCCATTCTTGAAGAATATCACATTTGTCCATTCCTTTAAGAATATCACATTTGACCAATCTTTTAAGAACATCACATTTGACCAATCGTACAAGATTCTGAAGTTTGAACAATCCTTTAATATCTGACTTTTGGCCAATTTTATCATTCTCAAGACAGAAAAAGAACAAGAGGGCCAAGATGGCCCTAGTTCGCTCACCTGACAGGAGTCTGTTCATTCAATTTTT
>VMBQ01001208.1:190886-202599 GCA_007657795.1 Dreissena rostriformis
GATTTTAGAACAACAATTAAGATTCATATTCAAATTCATTCCTATAAAATTCTAGAAAGACACAAAATCTGTACTTTTAATTTAAGTAACTAACCTTTCACGTGTAATGCAAATTGACTTGAGCAAACTTTAGCGTTTTGCACACGTAAAAAAAAACGAATGAGAGATTTTGCCGATTTGTAGGTACACGTATTTAATGTAATTCGGAAAATCTAATCTTGACTTGCTGAATGTCCTCTTCCGCCAATTTGAACGTTCGTTGTGGTCGCCCAGTGGTCACTGGTTCCGAAACTTGGCATATTACATCTGTGAAATCAATCCAAATCTTGTCTTCTTTTTTTGGCCAGCGAAACAGGTCTTTTGATTGTTTCAAAAACGTAACTTCGATGTCTTTATCTTCTGTATCAACCTGTAAGATTTTGCCAACGTACCATCTATGTCCATACGTAGCCGCTACAAAGTTTCCATCTTCAAATGGACACGTCTGAGCTTCTGCTGTAGGAATTTGTTTGTCTGACTGTGGAATTAGAGTTTCTAGCTCTTGAATGCGAGTTTCTGGTTCTGGAATGAGAGTGCTTGGCTCTGGAATGGGGGTATCAAACACTGGAATTGAAGTTTCTTGCTCTTGGTCAATTTGTTGGCTGGTAGAGATCGCAACTATAGTTTGTGGTTGCCAATGACGGCAGTTATAGATACCGCCAATACAATTTTCGCAGTAACAACTCTTTTCGCCTACTAAGACTTTGTTATTACCTTGGCCAACTACAGCGTGTATTTTCATGGTGCCTTTTATAGTTTTCAATTGAATTTGCCGTTTTGCTACTACTTGGCATTCTTGAGATGACACAAATAAAAATTTGACATTTGCCATTGTGCAATAAGGTGACTGAGTCCAGGCATAAAAGTCCTGTGCATTTTGAATAACGGTCTTCCCGGTTCGGACAGCCTCGTCAGCTAGCCGTTTAGTAGTTCCACCGAGGCCATCGCATGGCCCCTTTCCATGCCCTGCCTCGAAAAAATTCCAAACAGCTTTTACTCCGTACAAAGCTTCATGGTTGGCTACTGTTTGGAAAATTGACTTATTTCGGTATTGACTTGTAGGACTATCTGTCCAATAGTGAAATGTTTGGACACCAGGAACATTGGATTGGATCTCGGGTACAATTCTTTTCATGAAACATTGAACCGTTGTTGTATTATGGCCCATTTCATCCGAAACCAAGACTAGACTTTTGTGGTTAAGCTGGTTGTCTTCTTTTCCCCTGTAATAATAAACAACAGGATGCAGCGTTACTCCAATCTGAGACCAATATGCAGACTGAACCTCGTCAACACTTCTACAGGTATAATTTTCTGCAAAGTCCATTTGAAGGAGTACATCATTGGCTCCCAGATTTTCTGTTAGTGTTCTTTTTTCATTATACTGTTTACGCACTCTTTCTAAATGAGCAACAAACTCTTCAATTTGTTTTTCAAATGTTGGGACAAAAGTTTCTTTTGACAGTTCAATCTCAACGATTTTTGTCATCATCCTTGTTCTGCCTTTATGGTCCACCGTAACACGTTTCCACTGACCATATTTCAATTTCCCTGGCATGTTCATTCTCACGGTTCCCATTTGACTTTCCTCTTTGATAAATGTTTCAGAATTGAATGGAATATCTAATCCAGAACACTTCAGTGCTTTTAAACATAAAGCAACATTTTGGTGTTTTGTACAAAGACAACTACATTGAGATGTAAAAGACGTTAGTTTGATGTAAGTTGGTCTGATTCGACAAAACGAAGCCAAAGATAGTTTTACATCTGGATTTTCATTGATATATTTTCAATGTAGGTTTTTCAGGTAGTCGTTGAGAGTTCTTGTCTGATGGGTTTCACCTTTGCACTTGAGTTTGTCTTTTTTTCCCGGGTTCTGTCTAGAGTTGTCTTCTCGGGACATGAATTCTATCACCGATGTTCGGTACTTTTCAATTTCTCGTGGCCTTCTTACATTACATGATGAGGTAAATGTTATACGTTGGCGGCTTATGCCTGTGTTCTGACTGAATTTTCTTATGAGTCTGTATTTTTTCAGAAGTCCAATCGACAGCGATCTACTTGACGACTTGGACTTATCTTTTCTGCTTGCTCTAATTTCACTTAATACTGTATTTCCAAGGAGAAGCTGACGTTTAACATTTTGCTGTATCTTAGAAGCAGAACTCATATCTTTGAGTTGATACTTTGTCAACGTTTTTGGAGACATATTGGTGGTCTGGGTATCGATAGATAGCGCTGAACGTTGCATTCGTATTTTCATTCTCTGAATTGCTCTCATTTTGGTATTGTTTTTCTTTGTCACTTCAAGGTGGTTTGCCTGCAACTTTTTACACTCCTGTCTCTTCTTTCAAGAGCCTTCGTTACTCGCATTCTTGCTCCCGCCTTTCGTCTTGGAAACTGCATGTTAACCACGAGTGGACTATGAGTAACCGACCTATCCACTTGTTTTTGATACCAATTGCTGTTCTTCTTCGTTTCTTTCATGGTTGTCAATTTTCTTTTTTAATATAATGTCACTTTAGGTACTCTTTATTCTTTTGGTGCCTGCTTGTCTTTTCGTTTCTGCTGAGTTTCTCAACTGGTACAAAATTCTTCTGTTTTCGTTGTCAGGCTTTCAATAAGTATAACTCATACCCTGCTTTGTCTTGTTTTAGACATTCGCCGTACTGTTTTTGTATCTCTGCACATGATTTTGGCATGGTGATTACTTTTGTATCTGAAACATAAGAATACACATGAGTGAAAGGTTTGTTACCTTGATGGTACAGTACATTTACCATTATGTATATAATCTAAGACAAAACACAACATATTGAAATTATAATTGGATATGTTAAATGGTATATCTAAATAGTCAATAAATGAAATACCACTTTGCAGAAACTACCACCAACGAAAACTAAAACAACTGACTTTAAAAAAAAAATCCGGTTAATGACATTTCTGAGGTAAGAGTTAAATAAATACTTATTTCTTAATGTAAAGACCAAAATAAAGCCTTTAGTTTTACGCATATTGATAAAAAACAATTTTAAGCTGTTAAAGGAAATTGATATTAATTTATTTTCTACATAAGCTTAAGCTTACGTTTAATGAAACGTTTGTTACCGTAAGTAACGAACCTATCAACTTTTCATACACACAGTATCTATTTGCACATATAGTCAACATAATCAAATATGTTTGCCTTTTCAAGTCTAATGTATAAACTTCACAAAATATAATACAAGAATGTTAAGAAAAGTTCAACTTACCCTAATTTTTTCATGTGTATATCCACTGTTCACTCCAAAATGTCCAAGCGCAAGGTTAACAAAATCTTTCAAATTTATGACGTAGCAATATGACGTAATTCTCATTTATGATGTAATACGATAACATGCAAAACAAATTCTGACCCTTAATCTTCCAAATATGGCCTATTTGCATGTTTTTTGATAAACCTGGTAACGAACCTGACATAACAAACCTTTTAATCGACTACATTATAGAATTAAGAGCGCGCAATTTCACAATACGATTTTGTTTAACCGAATTTCAATGGTTTAAAACTCAATCTAAATTACATTTAGGTTTATAAGCATGTAAATGTAAGACTTAAGTTCAGATTAAGAGTAACGAACCTTTCAATGAAAAGTCAAAATTCGTAGTTCGAGGGAACAAACATATAGTAGTTGTGTTTCTTTGCATTTTTTCAAGTTTCTTGTTTTATCTTGACAGGGAACATGATCAGTACGTATGTAGTTCAAAGTTTAAATAGGTATCGATGTATTAAAGAAAGGAACTGTTCCTAATACCAATGTAATGTAACGAACCTTTCTTCTGATTAACAGACAAACCGTATTTTATATGCTTGTAGCAAAAACAAACATTGTCTCCTTTTGTATTTTTTAGGCTATATACAATATAAACTGCGTTTTAAAATCATACCATTTTCATAGGTGTACTTTGTTCAATAAAAGTAATGCGTGCACTAAAACATGACACTGTGGACTTACGACAGTAACGAACCTGTCAAAATGACATATTTAAGTGTAAATATTGATTTTGTTTTGTTATGCACCTTAAAAAAAACTAGTTAAACTAAGTTTCTATTTCGTTTATGTAAAATGTAAAGCGCCTAGATATTACATATTCCTTGCACAATTTATAGAAAAGCTAGCCGACATCGGGTACATGGAATTGTATCATGTTATTGAGAATGGGTGGTAAGCGTTTTATCAATATTTGTTCACTTGATTGTTGTTTTAAGCCGGCCGAGTTGATGTTTGTATATTTTTCTATTTTTGTTATGTGTCGCAAAAAAGTGATTATGAGTCAAAATGTGATGGTATTTAGGTCACATTTGCAAAAAAATTGGTCAAAATCGGTCAAGAAAGGCCCAAATTCAGTACAAAGATAGAGCTTTTCAATTTCTGTCCATTGACAGAAATGATCTAAATTTAAACATGCGCGGGTCACATGTAAAACCACGTGACCATTGCATCATTGTTTACCAGCCATTAGCCATGGAGAAACTGTGTTATTTAGTAGTTCTTCTTTGTTTTGAAAAGCGCCGAAGTGGAAATCACGTGAAATTGGCGCTCACGTGACCCAATGCGTGCAAACGTCACAGGTTAATAATAGTCTTGAGGATTCAGTTATGTACATGATTAGGTTTCGTATTTTTATGCTTTTGGCATTTTTTGGCACAATTTTTGCGAAAATCAGTATGGAAAAGTTAAGCTTTAGAATGTATCTGACGAATACTGATCAGTTGAGAAAACCAAATTGTTGTGAAAAAAATCAACTCGGCCGGCTTTAAGGCGTGTATGATTAGACATATTTTATATTTTATTTCATGGATTATGTATTTTTTATTTTATGCTTTCCAGTGGTTAACAGAAAAATATCAGTGAATTAAACCTGATAAGTCACTGTTTCAAACAGAGAAAATTAACAGTGAAAATTATCTATAATTTTCATTGTTTTACTGGAACTATTTTATTACAAAATACAAAAATAATCATTTTGTAAGCATAAATAAAATTAAAAGAAAATTTGTTGGATTTTGTCGAATATCGATTTTCATTCACTCGTGATCATGAAAAAAAAAATATTTCTTTGATCACTTGTGAATTAAAATCAATATTCTACCTAATCCAACAAATTTGGTAGGCATAATTTTTCAAGGAAAAATAAATATGACTACATATATATTGACCCTTCTTTACTCACGCTTAAAGTTTACTTGTAATGAATAATAGAGGTTAATATTTATGGGGCCAGTGACATTTTTTTACCTTCAAAATTACAGCCTCACACAGACTGTTGCCCAATTGCAATAATAACAAAAGTGCCAAACTGTCACAAGATACGCCCGTTTGAAGGTTTTGGATTAATTGATAACTTTACCATTTGAGTGGCAAAATTATATATTTTTGAAAATTAAGCAACACATAACTTTACCATTTGAGTGGCAAAATGATATGAGGAGCGTCGTGAGAAAACCAGGCCTAATGACAAAATGTTTGAATTTGGGATTTTTATAGTTTCTAAAAGTGCAGTCCTTTCTGAGCTTAACGGTATGTTTGTTTTAAGTATCCGATGCAAAACGGCGGAAAATGGGCATTTAATGACGTCGCATAATCTGCTGTTTTTTTAATTTGCTTACGTTATGACATTATATTTATGACGTCGTGTAATTTTCTTGTATTTCATTTCTTTCAATATTTATCAATACTTTTTAATCACTTAATTAACCGGTAACAACTTACAACAATATCATCAAAAGAAGTATATTTTATATTTTCATTATTTGTAACTACATTTTGTTTCCTAGCAACGATAGAATGTCGGCGATAAGACAAGCGTGACCTGTCGCGATTTTAGACGGCTTGTGGCCAATTTTGATTTACCTAAACCAGTCATAATTTGTAAAATCTTACCGACATAATTATAAATAAATGTATTAATTTGATGCAACTTTTAAGGCAAACGTTATTTTCTAAATCGTTATCCTTCATTTTACGACAAAACCAAATAGAGCTACCTAAAAAAATTCTTAAATTTGCCATTTCTACTTGACGTCGAGGGCAGATTGTAGGGTTTGTTTTGTTTTACTTTCATTGTTCCTTTAATGCATAATTCTTTAAAGGGCTTAAATATAATTATATATTATAATTATTATAATTATTATATTTTAAAACAACCAATGCTATAGTTTATGAATGTATTGATGTGCAAAATATCAGATACAGAGATAATTGAAAACAATGAAATAGCATTTGTATCATAATAGTACACAATATGCAGGACAGTCATATCTGTTTCTGGCACGTGCAGTCGCGTAATGTTCATTAAATACATTAACAATATGCACATCGTCACAAGTGTCAATTTCCAGAGAAATAATCCTTCGACGCTGGTCAGACTTATCGGCTAACGGATCGGCGCAAGTATTGCCGGCGGTCTGCACTCAATCCAGCAAAGGGAACCGAGTGTGGACCCTCCACATTCTGGAACCAAAATGTGGGGTTTTTCAGGATCTGCAATTCCTTCTCTTCTCCATTGTGTTGGATTTTTGCAGTCACAATACCCAGCTTACTTTGGTCAATTCTAAAGTAGTGATACTGCCTGAAAGGGTTAACAAAAACATTAATTTATGCAAATAATCATGACAAAATAATGTAAAAAATTAATGTCGACGAAAAGTGCTGGGTTAGTAACCGTTACGACATCCATTGTTAAAGTTTTCTTAACATTTGAACATTCAAGTCTGTTACACGTACTAACATAATTCCTGTAACAGGTTTGAAGTACAATTCCAGGAAAGGCTTCCATTGCCGCCATGTCCAGGTCGGGTACAAGACTGCCGTGTTGGTAACAGACGACTGGTCAACAAGCGCCGTTAGTTGTGCGAGAGTCTCACAGTCGTGGTTCCGGTATCTGTTTTTTATGTGCGCAAATCCGGAATCCACAAAACACCTTGCATGCCCTTGACAGAAAAAAAATGTTTTGATATAATTGCACTGATAATGATATATTTGAAATGTCTTAATAAAATGCTAAATGATGTAAAATACTTTTACGTTTTGTGTATCTTTAGAAAACTCATTTGTCTTATTATTAAGATGCGATAGAACATAATTGTAAGTGTTTTTGAATATTTCGGCCCGTATTACCCTTCAGAAAATAATAAAGGTATGGAATTGAGAAATGGTAACACGAAATTCCTTTTAAGAAAGTAATTCGACACTCCATTAAATTATTTTTCCCAAATATAAATAAAGAACATACCAGGAACTTGCATGTGATACTCAATCAAGCGATGTTGGCCGGTCATCACTCGCCACATGAAATAACCCAGAACCTATCGGTTCTTGTTCTGCCCTGCAATGTAAAAGCCCAGTGTGAAATCCTTATTTTTGCACTGCTTATATAACATACATGTAGAAATAAGTGAAAAAGCTGCTAAATGATTCACTTTAAAAATACTTGTGCGCATGCGAAATCAGCAAGACAACCGCGCACACACAAACACATGCACACGTTATACATGCACACACATACGTTCTTATAAAAAATGTACATACCAGGGCAATTGTCTGCATGAATGGAACAAGTGTCAGCATCAGACTCGTAATTCTGCAGGGTCCAATCAAGCATAGAAAGGACATCGTCCGGGCCATGTGTGGTCTTTCCGTCCATGCCAATCGCTTGGTCCTCGTCAATCAGGAAGTTCAGCTGGCGGGGAATACTGTCCACTCGAACGCCAAAGATCTGGACTTTCCTTAAAGTGAGGAAATAAAGCGGTCCTATCTGGCGGGAATAGTGAGGTAGACTCAGGTTCTGGCTAAAATCGAACGTGAAATGGACATATCTGTCTGGACCTTCATTCGCCTCCTTACTTCTCCTAATGCAATCATTGTATACATCTCTTTCCTGAAAAATAACGATCATTTTTCAAACTTTGAACAATGGAACAACGGCTGCAAAGTAAACGATTTAATAAGAGCAATACAATTGATGAAGCATTCATTTTGATATATATGATAATACAAATGTATCATATATATTTTGTTTAGAAGACGCTTCGACACGACGAACTTAAAAAAATATTTTGTAAAGCATATAATTATTTCCTATCTACTAAATGCAAAACTATATTATAATTATATGTCAAACATTATTACCTTTTGAGCTAAAAGAATGTGATTCCTGAGCGAGTCTGTAGCTGTCAATTTCTCTTCTTCCGTCACAGCATCCATGACACCCCTCCTTAGTTTTTCGCACTTGGCAAAAACGTCATCACGTGGACCAGCGATCCGGATGTGCGGTAAGCACGTGCGCCATATTTCCTTGAAGGCGGTAATTTCTATGACCCTGGAACCAGCTTCCGTGCATGATGTCTGGTACTGTTTATGCAGGTTGGTCTTTGTTGTGTCAGATGTTAAGTACACAGTCGGAACGTTGTCAACACCTCTTGGGGCGGCTGGCTGTGGAAGACCCCGTTCATCCGCATAATTACGTATGAAGTGCACAACGCGCATGACATCATCATAACAAAAAGCATGCTTTGGCTTTCTTCCACGGTTGCCATGAACTCTAGGCGTCAAACCATGTTCTCTGACATGTTGCTGTAATGACAAAAGCTGGTGCTTACCAATGTAAAAGAACAGCATAAACGTTTTCTTACATACGGCACTCCCCTCTACCCTTAACATTACGTTAAGTTCCTTCTCCTCTTTGGCCAGCGCCCTCATATCTAACAAATGGTTAACAACAGTATCAAAATTAAAACGTATAGCACACTCATGTTCACAGCCGCATCCGTCCGACAGAAACTTACGCATGTTAAGAAAGATGGCATCGTGAGCATCGCCGGTATTATTAGCATCCTCACCTTGGTCGCTTTTGTTATCTTCTGCATCTTTGTTGTGGACCAGGTAATCCCGGACCCTGGTAGCAATGAATACTTCCGGCTCTTCAGGATCAACTAAGGGCGTTTCATTACACAGCACTTCCTGTGAGTTGACCGGTGTCCGACCAAAATGGTCCAACAATAACGATTCGAGTTCCTGAAAATAAAGAAATGTGTATATTATAGGCCTAATATCACACGTGTTGAAAATTACTTCAAATTAAAATATGCAGTCCGAAAGTAAAAATTTGTTTGTGTAAAAATGAAAAGAGTAAATGTAAAATTTGTATTGATCTATGCACGAGGGGAAAAACGAGGGGCAAGTGCATTTGACATCATTTGTCGCTCAATTACACATGACGTCTACAACACTGACTGAGTGTACAAAGTAAGAGTTTTCAGTCAACACCATTCTGTTGGTTTATCATCAGTCAATATATTTCAAATTTGACACACTTATTTTATATTCTACCTTGTTATCTAACCTTGTTTTTTACTGCAAGTTAACATGGTATTTAAGTTATTATAACAACATAGCAAAAGATCTCTTAAAATATTTTTAAACACAAAGTGAACTTAGAAGATAAAAATGAAAACATTTTATTGGAATATCACAGTAAAAAAAAATTAAATAAATTTAAAAAAAATGTCATACATGCCAGACGTCCCGATCTCAGCGGAACAGTCCTGCTTTTGGGCCCTTTGTCCCGGCATCCCGATATGAGACNGTCATCAATGTCATTTAGCCCGGTTTTCTCACGACGCTTCAAAAATAGAATAACTATAAATGCCTATTTTATGCTTTTACCTGTAAAGATCAGTTTGCTATTAAATAAATCGGTAAACAATAAGACCAAACGAAACGAAAGTTAAAACCAATAAAGTAAAAAAGAAAGACAAAGACAATATTTCCCGGGTTTTAGGGTTTGCTTGATATTTTATAAATAGTGTTTTAACCCCATTAACTTTGTAAAAAGACGCGCACGAACGTCTGTTGAAAACTTGGCAAAGTGGTATTTTCTTTCATTGTAATCGATGCAGCTCATACATCAAATTATGGCCTGCTCTAATGTTGCCGTTTCCTAAATTGTTTGCAGCTTCTGGAGTTTCACTTCTTCATATTAATTTAAGAAGATGATTCTCGTCATACATCAAATACTTGCCACATTTCTGTCGTATTTTACAAATTTACAACGGACGAAGATTTCCATATTTGAAGTAATTTTCAAAGAAAAAATACACTCTTGCAAAAAAACATACTGTCTTGCACTGAAATAAATGCATTTCATTTCCATGCCTCAGCTCCTTCTTTTTGACGTTTGAACTTCATAAGATTTCGTATTTTTTACGGCACAACATTGGTGTCATAACAAAAAAGGTGCTCGTGTGAAAAACGTAGGTTTCTTCAGTTCTGTTGCTATTGGCTATTTATTTATTTTAATTAAATGTATAATTTATTCTCTATCACTGAACAGGCTAATATTCATAAAGAAGCTTAGTTTATTCACATACATTTCACATTATAATTTTAACGTGTAAGTCAATATGAAAGCATTTAACCATATCTTTCCAGTTTACCAAAAACAGAAACGAAAAGTTTGGAATTCTCCACTCGTTCATGTCAAACCATAAGCTCAAATAATACTTCACGTGTAAAAACAACATGAGTTATCACATTAAACTGAAGCATGCTTGCGTGTTCAATAGGTCTTCGTGGTTTAATTCAAACTTAATATATGGGTATTCGCAATAAAACTTTATGGTCATAATGTATAAACGTAATCTACAAGTGACGCATAATTACACGGTTGACACATTTACGCCGAATACTTTCATGGCGTAATTCTAATGTTGGATCGCCACTGCGTCGTTTTAGTACCATTGTAATGTTGGTTTACTGAAATATTCTGGACAGTGTCATTAACATTAGTATATACGTAAGTTTGAAGTTATTGAATGGTTCGAGAAACTATTCTCGATCACATTTTCCCATAAATATTCAATGTTGCAACTGTTCATACACTGTAAATGAATTATGAAACATAAAGCAGAATATATTGCTTGTATTTATAGTTACACTATTGCAATAAGGAACGCCCTGGTTAGTGTTGTAAATTGAAATTTTAAATGAAAAGATACGAAAAAACTATATTTTATTGTTATTGATCGTATTATTCAAATGCATAAACATCGGTGATACTTCCGTTCCGGAAATAATCACATACACAAAACACACATGCCGTATTTACTATCATTCTATTTTTTGTTTCTATTTTAGTGGGTATCCCGGTTCTTTATTTGTTCCTTCATGGCCAACCCTTTATCCTGGGCTTTCATTGCGATGACCCCTCCATCTCCCTCCCCTATCGACCAGACACCATCAGTACGCCTGTACTTATCGTCGCCGGATTTGGAACCTCTATCTTCTGCGTAAGTAGAAACAACGTGTGTTCTTAACTACATAAGTTGGTGCGCCCGTCATTTTTATGCATTTGGTTATTTTAGCTACACCATAGGGCATAATGTTTTGTTTTCTTTCAGGAATATACATTTTGCATAAGTATTCCCAATGACCAAACGATGTGTCTCATACGTGTATCATGCATGCCTGACATGTCAATAATCCAGATATAAACGTAAAATATCTGGAGCGAAACATTCATTTCGATGCAAATCTTTGCTTATTAAAAATATTTTTTAATAGGTCGTTATTGTGGAGGTTTTAAACGCCATTAATCGGAAATGTCTCCGCGCATGCTCGACATGGGA
>VMBQ01001209.1:0-129499 GCA_007657795.1 Dreissena rostriformis
TTATAGATAGTTTCATTGCAGATATATATCGATGATCTATAAAATATATTATTAAAATGATAGGAACATGTACATTTATATATTCAAATGGTTTAACAGATGTCTTTTACTTATACATTTTTTTCCAATTGTATGGTTCTAAAAGAATGTTCTAAAATTCGATGTATTTAGATGTTACGTTTGAACTGCAATTTGTTGCGATGTTTGCTTTCGGTCATTTTTTAAGTTTGTATTGAAACTTGTATTGGCCTAAATATTGCATTTTAATATATTATAGATTATTAAAGATGGTCGTGAAACACGAAGACATTAAGCAGTTTTAATGAAAATCTACGAGTTGCATTATTACAAAAGCCATCAAAACAAGGTGGTGGACCTATCATTTCGTCTAATTCTCACGTACTATGTTTATTCGTTCGTTGCTGATAAATCCTTAAGATAAATCATAATGGAACAAATCATCAAAAAGCGGATGTTTGTCCATTATTTGAACTGAACATAGTTTGATCAAGTACATTTTTGCAATGTGTACACGTAATATAGTTTGGAAAACAATTATGCTTGAAATATTTTCTTTTACCGTCAGTTAAAACCCGTGTTGAAGAAAAAGTCTCATTCAAAGGTATCGTTTGCCAGCCGGAAGTAGGTTCCGTCGGATCTATGGTCGGCTGCCAAAAGATCTCGAACTTGACGATGCCGTGAATGTTCGGGATCGCATCCCGGGTACGGGGTTCCTGGTTGTCATCTAGTTCTTGTGGTACAAATCTGCAAGATACAGTTAAATGTGGATAAAATCACTGCGTTTGTGTTTAATGTTGTATGTATTAAAATACACTTCATTGTTTATGCAAATCAGTATCAATTGAATTATAAATACAAGCTTTATCTAGCCTAATCGATGATATAAAACTATAAATATACTGCTTTGAAAACTCGATATATAACACATGTTAATGTAAAATTTAATTGGAATTTTCTTAAACTCAACTGATGTTACACGAATGATGTGAACTAACATTTCAGAATAGGTTCATTTCGGATATTACTCTTGCACGATGCTTATATGTAGTGTATGTTTGTGTGTGTGTGTTTGCGCGCGAGTATGTTTGCGTGTTTGTATGTGTGTATGTGTGTGTGCGAGTGTTTGTGGGTGAACAACGTATTTTAAATATGACATCGAGCCCATATATTGTTTTCACTTTTGACTGTTCAGAACTCCGTCGTCTTGTATCTGTTTAAACTGAATCGGATACTGCTCGATTTCCCCAAGGAAAAGACCATCTTCGTGCACGTGGTTGACAAAATAATCCGGCCAAGACACACTGACTGTCACCTGGTTACCTAAAATACGCAGTTAACAAATATTTGACGACTTGGAAGCTTTACTTTCACTTCTTTATATTGAAAAGCACAACACAGTTTAAGTAACAATACATTTCGTTTTCTGCCAACGTTTATCCTTACAGATTGAACACCACGAAATGATCATTGTTATATTAAATGGCAGTTTCTATCCTTTTCGTTGAAAATTGTATAACTTGATGCTTATTTTCACTTTCTAACTGATCGATTGTTATAATTGTTGGAAAACTGATAATGTGTAACGTATAATCCTGTAGACTTATTAAATGCAAAGGAATGGAACGTGCAGAACGTGTCACTATCCGTGATTTTCCAATTTATACACTAGAGATATGATAAACAAACTAAGTAGAAGACTACTACGTGATATTGCATATGAAATATGACACATATGTTTTTTTAAAAATAACACAGTTTAAAGGTATTATGCTTATAACGCTTATATTAACCTGACGATCCCCGGGCGTGGCAAGTTTTAACAAAATGGGCATTATTAAAACGTTTCAGAGGACGGCTATGCAATCAAACGTAAAAACATACTTAAGCTCAAGCTAGAATGATTCAAAGAGGAATTTTTTGTTAATTTAATCCTTCGGTTTTAATAAAAAATGTGACCACTACTCATGAATTGGCAAACGTCATTAGAAGAACAATTTGCACTCTGATGTCCCTTACACATGAAAGCGCGCCTTCTAATTTCAGAGAATAGTTGTGGTGTGTTTTGGTATATTAATATTGTTTGGTACTTTCATCTCTCGAGTCTTGTAATGATTTGAAGGGCAGGATTTGAACAAACTTTGTAAAGGAAAACTCTGCAATATACCTACTATTGGGCTTGTCGTGTTAGAAAAGGTTGTTAAAAAAAATTATTTTGCTAATTATGTCTTAATTTGTGGAATTGTTACAAAGAAGATTTTTAAAGTTACTCTTTGTATAAGTTCATAAAAATCGTGTCACTCATTGGTGGGGGAAATGTTTCACCACTGGGACATACTTCGAACAACTTGGAAGAGGACCACTATACGATGTTTCACACCAAATGTTGAACCTATGACTCATAAGGTTACATTTACTTTTTAACGTTTTCCTCGTGTTTTATTTTATATTTTGACATTATTTATATAAACCTGTGGTAGCTGGGGTTTGCCATGTATATCCTGTCTCCTTGATAGCAGACGACACGTACAGTTTGGCGGTCTCATTGTTCAGAGATATAGAGGAGGTGACGTCGTAAAGCACAAACCGGCGGGCAATACGGGAGTTGTAAGAGAAATCACGTACGGAAACAAGGACGCTAAAACAAATGTCTTTTTAAAAACTATAAAGTGAATTTAAGCCCTTTTCATTTAATAAAACTATATTATTTTATACTTATTTCAGTCGAAATATGCTGTAATGAATAACCATTTAAAGTCGTCAAAATACTTATGCAATAATAACATATTTTGGACATAACCCTACTGGTTGCTTTTCTCTTTTATAATTTTCAGCCACACATGCTCAATTATTTAAGTGTACTTTCTTAATTTAAATCAAACCAATACATTATTTTTTAATTGGAGTTAGAGCAAAGGCAAAGATCGAATCGATTATAAACAGGAGTTAGGGTACAATGTCACACACACATCAACAACAATATTCCAACGGAATTACGATTGATCTTCATTTGATCACATGTTTCATTTTTTTTACTAAATGTTGCAATTAAGATTTTCCAAAGCAATTACTAACTATATGAAATCTACTATAAATAACATGTTCAATTTTGCTACATATCTTTAACAAGACTATAATATGTTTTGACGTAAACGATAATTTAAATCAAGACACATAACACCATTTCCAAAACGATTAAATGAATGTGATAAGGTTTTTTTTGCAACGGTTTTAATGAGCACGTTCGTTCAAATATGTGCTGTTTGCTCAAAGTGTGTCCTCACCTATACATTCCGGCAACCGATGGTCTGTATTCAGGATACTGAATTGTGCCGTTTGTATGTGGCACTGTTGCATTGAACTCGGGGTTCAATGGGGTTGTCTCAACAAGCCGCTCGTCCCTGTTGGGCCCCAGTTTGAACACTTCCATGTAGTATTGTTCAACCCCAGATAGTTCGTCCATCCACCCGAGCCAACGTGGTTTTATAGAGTTCTAGGTTTTAAAGATATTAGTATACAAAGAAACATAACCCATCGATAAAAAATACTAAAATATGAACTAAATGATGTTTTAAAAGAAAATTGCCGTCAACTATGGGTCAAAACGATCTCTCATATGTTTCATCAACGTAAAACATACTGTACAGCTAACAACCTCTTAAGACTGATTATTACATTATTGAATACATGTACGGAACATATGTGTATGATAAATCAGTTAGCATGTTGACCAAGACAAATTGATGAGAAGGAACACTTATCAACCCTTGTATTTTAATGTATTGGTTATGGGATTGAATTGAATAGTGAGGTAGTTAAGCTTCGAATATTGTCTTTGTTATCTTTATCTCAGTTTAAATAAACAATGTTAGCACGCATATCATTTCGGGATTGATTTCTTGAATTGTATTATTATATAATTTTACTCTTTATTTCCAGTAAACGGAGAGCAAGTCATTGAATATTGAGCACATGCGTTGATGCCATATGGTTGATTACTTAAAACCTTTGTAACATACATATGACATGTAAGTACCTTTGTATATACTTCAGAAATGTTCAGTATCGTAGCATTATATGGACATGTACCCATGTTTACTTCAGAGCAGTGTTTTGGAGCTATGAAGTCGAACCGGAACTCAACCTATTTTCCAAATTAATAAACTTATCAGCTAGTGAAAAATCGTATAATAGCTTTATATTTATGCATAGCAAAAAACTAAACAGTATGATACATTACACATGTAATAGACAACACAAAACACGAGGGTCACCACCTTGGAACGGTCACACCTATCCGAAGTATAAATGCGGATATTTAAATCCACTTGCGGGCCATTAGCATACCGCCAAACGTGATGAATGGTAATCGAAATTTTTTCCGGTCGGTTTTAATATTGGCGAATGATATATACGTCCGTGTGGGCTTTATCAAACATGTGTAAACAAATATAATCTACAGTTATGTGTTTTGTTTATCAAATGGTACAATCTCAAATTAAAAAATCGGAATCATTATGATTACTTGGACGCTACACTGTAACGCATTAAATAATGTATGTTAAACCTGTTATTAATGCGAAACCGAAATGTACATTTCAATCGATAAAATTTAATGTGTTCACAAATTTTTGTTATTAAAAATTAGTTAAAATTTAACAGTTCCTTTTGTATTAGAATATAATTTGGTATCCTAACGCCTTTTTGCTCTTCGGTTATTTCCATTCGTAGTCAATATATTGAAATATGCATAGATTTTAGTGTTATACAACGATTAAATGTATGCCATAACGTTTATATCTGTAAGAATAATCATTAACTTAATAATTAAATGTCAGACTGTATCAATTAGTATTTGGTATTTTAAACTATGCATCTTGAGTTATGAGCTAAGTATCGCCGTTTACAGTGTGTGCTATTGTGTATGCAAACTAGACCGTATGTGGCTGTTTAGCTTGCGCGTGTATGTTCAGCTAAATCTAGTGATTTGTTACACATGTGACCGTCTAATATACTTCGAGGTAGTATATTTATTTATCCGGGCTTTGCTAGCGCACGTGTCGCATATGTAACCCGTTCATTAAGGTTTTTCTTAAATTTTGTGTGTACACGAACTGGCTTGACAGTATACTTTAAAATTATTGTTTTTGCTAGTCATGTTTGTACAAAAGGCTCATATGTTTGGTTCAATGTTTACCTCCTGGTATTGCAAATAAAGCTAATTTAAACTTCGTTTGTCTTGCGGCTTTCCCTCGGTAACAAGACACCATTCATTTCATAAGAGGAAATGCAAAATGGTTAATTCACAAGTATAAAATACACGTTTGATCAATACGAGTGTAAAAAGCAAGAGAAACCTTATTAAATCGCGTGATATGTATTTATGACAGGGAACCAAAAGCCAAACAGTGTTAGACAGAACGTATTCAATATACTTAACACACACTCACACACATACGCACCAAACAAAGGTTGTATCGCTATTCGTAATAAAGAAAAGAATTATCACTATAAATATCATGTAAAGTTATCACTTTTCCAGTGTGTGTGTGTATTGCACGAGTAAATTGTCCCTGCACAAATGCACGTGTATATTTGATTACACAACGTATTGCAATTTCGTAAGCAGTATTGTAGTATATATCTGACCTGTGAACGTTGCACTGCGATGTATATGAAAAAGTTATCTGAATTGTTCAATTACCTAAGGTAGCACATGTTTAGCATGAATTACCGACCACACAACCTAGTTTCGTCCCAATATGTATAATATGGGTCGGTAAATATTAGATTGTAGTACAGTAAGTGACGTCATAACCTTGTATTTGATTTAAGATAACCTCAATCGTTATTTATTGCTGATGTGTGAATCATATGCTCACGTTTGCATAACAAATACAAAATCCCCATTTTAATATACATGACGAAAGATAGTTATCTCACCGGTACGGATTGGTTTGGGAGCATGTGACAGGCTGAAACGAATTGACTGTGTAGTCTTCGGGGTGGTTACGGTATTTTTATCTGAATGGGTTTCAGATTTTACAAAATGAAACGGGCGAAACCGGTTTAACCAGTTAAAAAAACCATACTTCCGTGGTTTTAAAACACTCATGTACAAGAAAAACCCGCAAACGTATATAAATGGTTATTAACATGCATACAACTATGACTGCAAATATGTATTCTCATTTAATTTTAATGCATATTATGCATAATGCGATGGGCCCTTTTATAATTCATTATAATTGCGATATCACAGGTGGGCTACGCCCAAAAAGGCAATATTGGATGTAAGATTTGCCTCGAGAATCAGAATATTTTCGAAATAAAATACGTACAGTCTTGATAACCGAAAGACCCTTGTAGTATTTGGTTGCGTAAGGTATGCTGCCGTGGTCAATGTTTAAGAGCTTCTGGAAGCCACCGCTTGTAGACCGGAACTGTACAGTTAGCCTGTCACGAAACATGTGAAATCTTAAACAATGAAAACAATATGATGTATAATATATCGGCTGTGGTATTTCTTTATTGTAACCACTTTTAGAAAAACATAACGTGTTATTATACTTTGTTTTGGACTGTTTAAACATGATTTATTATACTTTTGTTATGGTTTTAATGTACTGTTGATACTTGCTTGAACAGGAAACTCGTGTCAAAGGTCGTACGTTTAACGTGTATGTTTGTTTGAGAGTTTAAGCTAAATGTATTACACAACACCTTTACCAAATCATTATATGCACGGTATTTCAAAGATTGTCGACACTGAATGTTAGTTCTTAACAAACAATACTGGGTTACATAATCGTTTACCAGTCGCCGTGCTCAATGAGGGTCAAGAACTGCTCGTCGTCGATAACACAAGTAGCTGACTTTTCCTGTGGACTGTCCATTGACCCGCCTTCTTGGCACGCATATTCCTTAAATGAGCCAACGTCCCGGACATGGCCACCTTGAAATAAAGCGTCTGCGTTCTTCGTTCCATTCATATTAAACTAGCAAAATTTAACATGTTATTGAAATACATTTGTTGGTGTCGATTTTGTGTCGATTTCAATTTACCGGTGTTATGTTATGAAAAATGAACAATTAAATATGTAATCAATATAAACCCATGCGTGCAATAGTTACCATCTCCCACCATAATTGAAAAACACCTTCCATTTCATTTCAATTCCATTGAATAGCTCTGACTTGTTGTTTCTATATTCTCTATAAACCATATATCAACAAAGTATAATCATGAGTCTGTTTGTTGTATACGACCTGATACTCTAACCAAGCAAACTATACACACACCAGCTCTTACCTTAGAACACTTTCGAAGATAAAGAGTTTAGTGTAAATATGTATAGGATAACGCTGGTCAATATAAAAAAACCATACCATCTCTCGGAATTTTGCTGACATTGGCGGTGATAATGTTTTGTACGATGCCAATCGTGTTGTCATGAACGTACACAGGGCGATTAGGCAAGTTTTCAAGGCCATCAAATATGGCCTTCATTTCAAACCTCATGTTGTTAAACCGCATCTGGTTGCTTTTAGGGAAAAAAGGGCTTAAGTTAAAACAACGGGGTGAGAAAAATAGACATTGATCATCACAAGAAAATTGTTACATTTAAACCAAACGTAAATAATACAAGTTAAAATTGTTATATACGAATGATGTTAAATATTGTTCGACCAACGGTAGATTTTACTTACATATGGTGATGGTGTAATCATTTGCAGTTTAAATATGTTGTGTTTATAAGGACTTTTTAAAAATGTTATTCTTTTTATTTTTGTCTATGCTTACCCAGTGTATTTTGCTAAGTAAGACAATAGCTTTAAGACTTTGTTGTAACTTAAACTCAAATGGTTTAACATCAAATGTACAATTAAGGAATGTGCTTGATAAGATTATTGGTTATATAAAAGCATTTGACTCAAACTAAAATGTGAGTAGTACCTCCACACGATCGAAGAATTTGCATCCATGACTTCTAAGGCAAACATGAAGTTTATTCTTTTGTCGAGTCTTCGAATGTTTTGAATGGTGACATTCGCTTGGATTATTTGTGGCTGCAGACGTGTTTCGCTATCATTGACTGCAAACAACGTGGCATGTGTAAACACTAAACATACATACGTTGAGCTAGTATTAAAATGGTTTTGAGTTAAAGGTCCCCATACCATAAGACAGGTCTTGACAAAAAAGGTCCCTTTTGATCACTCAAAGCAAGCCGACAAAAAACAATAGTTTTATTTTTCTTTGCACAATTTCTTTTAATATCTGGGGCAATACTAATATTAAATTGTTTATAAATGGTATCAAAAGACTTTAAATGACAGAAAGAGATATGATCGAAGTTTTTTTCGACTCTGCTTTGATATGGCAAGCATCAAGCCTTCGAGTAATTACATATTAAATAATTAGGTTGTCTAGTATTAAGGTTATTGTACTTTCTATTAACTTGTTTTTTATTTAATCAGTGCCCATATTATTTGAAACTACATATAAGTACTGATTGTCGCGTTTGATAAACGCATTCAATTGCATTGAGTTATATATGGGGTAGATCATGTGTTGTTTACACGGCGAATAGTGTGATGGTCATTGTTTACATTCACAGATGTTATGATCACCTCAATTTGAAAACGTGATAGTCCGTCCAAAATTAAATGATAGTGAAAACAATGCTTAATATATATGAAACTACTTTTGTATTGATATTTGATTGCTTTGAAATGTATTTGAGCTTACAGTTGATGCAGCCGTCGGATGGATTTCTATATATGAATCCAGTGAAACAGTTGCAATGTGTACCATCCCGACATGCTCCAGGGTAACATGGGCGCTGGTAGGAACACGTTGCTGGAGTTAAGTCGATATTATCAACAAGGTTATACTACATGATCAATATCACTCATAAAACAAGAACATCATCGCTAGTTTAGGAACGTTGCATTTCAAATATAAGAGTATGTAACATTACATTATTTAAATGAATAAACACAACTGGTCCGACACATTAAAACACTAACAGGATAGTCTTTTTTCAGCTAGACCTGAATAATAAAAATGATCAATATGCGATGCGATATTGTTCAAATTATCTTACATGTTTGGCAGTTGGAACCACTTGAGGTTGATGGACATCTGCATGTATTGGGGCTTTCACAAGTCCCGCCGTTTGCGCATTCTGGGTAACATGTAGCTAGAGGCAGAAAATAACGCTGATTTATATTTAAATCTATTACATTCTAAGAATTAGAACAATTTGAATGTTATGATTTCTTTTAGTCGCGTACTCAGTATTGTACACGAATGGAAATTAGGTTTATGGGGTATATATACGGTTAACAAGGTAATGCAATTTCACAAATAAGGTTATTTTGTACTTAATATTTTTTGAATATGTGCTCAGCATATATGTCTTGTTTTCATAAACGCTCGGTTTATATTTAAAAATATAAATTTTGTCCCAAGGACGCTTATCGCAGGAGCGAAAAAGTAATATTAGTGGAAACAAATCTTTGTGAACGTTATGTGCGTACGAGTCAACTATATGCGTTGCGCAATGTCGATAACGGTATTGATATGTATGTAGTAAAGCATTCGGATTAAAGTAAGCGATTTTTCTAAGCGTGTGTTCAAATCTCATGAGAGAGGTGAAGATAAATAGATTTTTTTTCTAGTTTATATAGTCAGTCGTTTGCAACATGTTGCAGTAGTTCGATTCACAAACATTTAAAATGGTAGATTCCAGTCATTCACATCGCTAAGGTAATGGGATCATAACTCAGCAATTAATGGATCACTGCGCAGGAAAATTGTTAGAACACTGTTTTCCAAGTCTTAACCATGGCCGGTCGCACGATTTGATGCCCGTAAAACCGCTTTTGCCTACATATGCTTGTAAATAAAATTGCAAACATTATGTAATATTTATTAAGTCATAATTTATAATTTAATGCGTTCAAACTTACGGATGATGCAATTTTGGTCTCCATTATGTGTCCAGCCTGCCTGGCATTGGTAGAAGTAGTCGGTGTAATACACTTGATTCCAACCATGAACCCAACATCCACTATAAAATATTAGCGTTATCATTTGACATTAAATGTATTTGGTTTGTCGTTTCGTGTCGACAGAGTTAAATTAACAAAGCGATTATCAATATAGTACTTTGTATGAAAGGAACATTGGTCAAAACCCTTATTTTCTCAAAAACAAATGCTTCTTGTTTGATCTTGATAAGGAAAATCCCACAAATCACACGAATTGATGAGACATCGGATTTGTTCTTTATCGAATCCTGATCGGAATTTCGTCCAATGATGCAATTCATATTTTTAACAGTTTCATGCAGGTGATATAGTGACCTTGACCTTTGACCTAGTGACCCCAATTTCGATAGAGGTCATCTACTGTCCAAGGCCCATGCACATGTGAAGTATTAAGTCAATTGGTCAATTGGTTGACGAGTTATAGATCGGACACCATTTTTACACTTATTGTGACAGGGACCTTGACCTTAAACCTTGTGACCCCAATGTCAATAGGGGTAATATACTGTCCAAGGCCAATGCACATGTAAAGTATCAATTCAATCGGTCAATTCGTTGAAGAGTAATTGATCGGAAACTATTTTCACACTTATTGTGACAGTGACCTTGACCTTTGATCTAGTGTCCCCAATTTCAATGGGGGTCATCTACTGTTCAAAACCAATGCACGTGTGAAGTATCAATCCAATCGGTCAATCCGTTCAAAAGTTATTGATCTGAAACGAACTGGTCTATCGACAGACATACAGACCGACAGACAGACCGACCGACCTTCATCCAGCAAAACAATATACCCCCTCTTCTTCGAAGGGGGGGGGGGGGCATNGGGGGGGGGGGCATAAAAATGACCTAAGCCTCATAGTCCATGGCATTAACGAGTATAACTATTGAATATAAACTATATATTTGTGAATACCACCAGCGTATGTCTCTGCCCGACGACAAAGGTACAATTCAATCAAACGGCCACAAACCATAGTAACCGTCCTTCATGCATCTCATTTGTAATGCATTATATCATTGTCAGTTTTACGAATATTCAAAGTAAACAAATATGGTATCAACATGATGATACGAGAAAGGACTGTATGTATACACACTTTTTACTAACCGACAGATACATAATCGCATGGATATAAATGTGAACGTAAAACTACTCAATGTCATTTTAAAACTTTTTTCGAATTAAAATAGATGCAGTATTGGTTATTTCTGTTTTGAATTGAACCTCAAAACTTAATTTAAAACATGTTTAGAGAGAAAAAGTTGAATACATATAATGGAACTACAGTCACCATGTTGTATATGCTGTTCAACGATCAATAGAAGTGTGTGGTATTTTATTTTTTTTGGCCTCTATATTTTCAAAACAATCAATATTAGACGTAAAAGACGTAATTTGAAGTAGCAATTTTAATAAAGCTTTCCTTTACAAGTCAACCTTTTTAGTTTTTATGGTAAATTTTAGTTTAATGTAAGAACATTTCCTTTAAAGTGACAAAGACAAAATTAAAACTTGTTTATAATATTTTTAATTAAATATAAATTAAGCTTCCTTCTTGGACAAAAATTAAAATCGAACTCTCAGTTGCCCACATCTTGGCAATCCCAACGTGTATTAAACAAAAACATGTTACATTAACACTCTTTTAGTTTTCCTATTAAGCAAATTCACATTTGAGTTGTAATAACAATTTGTAGCTGCGTTTGTGTGTTGACGGATAGAAAAGAACATAACGATGAGTTGTTAGCCAATTTAAGTAATAATACTAAGCGATAATTTGTTGAGGATCTTTATTATTTTCTGCGCCCAAACTTGTAAACAAAATAAGACAATTTGGCTTCTTAATGCAGTGTTACTTATATATGTTTTATATCATTTAATGTTTCAACCATTATTCGTAATTGATATAAATAGACTTGTTCGTATACATAAGTAAAAGTAAATCACAAATTATTAATTTCTAACAATCTTTTTTATCCAAGTTATACAATTAAATCAAATCTTCTTTCATTCATACTTATACATATATGCATATTTGGTTTTCTTTACTAAATTTCTTTCATTTTAACATAGTTGTTCGTATTGTTGAGATTAACAATGCTGCTTTGTTTTTTTTCTGTCCCATATAAGTAGCGTTGTTCTAGTTACCATCTTACCAGTGAGTTGTCATTTTTTCAATAAATCCAATAAATCGAAACGTTTTATCTTTTAAAACAATTTGCATTGAAAAGCGATGCAATGAGGTTTATAAGTGTTTACACTTAAATGAATAGCAAATAAATCTGGCTCAACTGTGAGGTGTATGTACCCTTAAACGACCTCAGTGTTATCAATTGGCGTTTGTTTTCGCCATGAATTTTGTCAATTGGTACACTTGCTTTAAAATAGGGACCTGGTAGTCTAGTGATGAAAATGGTCTTCTGTTGATGTAACTGTTTCACTTTGTCTATATTTGAATACCTTAATGTGATGTGTACTGTGTTGTTGAAGTAGTTCCAATATGCGTACATTTTATCATTGTTTTTATATGTTCACTCATTAGATGCTGTCAGCAGTAGAATATCATCTTATTATGACAAGAACATATGATTTAATAAATATATTGTACTTCGATGATGTTTATACATTTTCTGGGCATATGCGGCTAATTGTGCTAAATACTTACGTACCTTTTTATTGACAAGCAATTGTAATGTGTATCAATATAATTGCAATCGCGTTGTTTTCGGTAACATAATGTTATATCAAGAGGTAGTGTAAATACCTATTGCAAGTAGTGTTCAATCCTAAATGGCTATGTGTGTATGTTGTTTCGTATTGTTTCGCACTGTTTTTGCAATTGGTCACTAGCCATAAATATAGGACCACGAATGTGTGTATAATAGGAATGTAATACTGCTGGAGCAACTGAAGTTCCATTTCTGTATAATGAGCAGTTTATGTTATTGTATAATAATACATAAGTTAAACATAATTTGCTCCGAACAAATTAAACAAAATGATTATATAAGTGGGTCTGAAAGCACAGTGTCTTATCCAGTTCAACGTACAATCGGTAAACTCAAATAAACAACTCTAAATCTTATTGATATGTAAAATCTGTATTAACCATAATTCTCCAAAATATTGTGTAAATAATTGTTCATTCCTGTTCAAGCAACGTGTTGTTTATATCGTGGAACGAGCATTCCTATGAGTCTTTGGCTAGAGTCGTAGCTATTTTAAAGCTTGAAAGGTTTTCTATTTTTATTTATGAGTATAAATTTTACAATTGTATTAATCAGATTTAATAACATTGGCTATTAAGTATTTAGTTACACGCAATTCTAATTTTACGTTTGACAATTAAACGCCTAATCAGTACCAAGCTAGATGTGTTGAAGAATTCGGATTGATTAACTGTAAACATGCTACTTAGCCTTTATGCTTTAATTCTATATTTTAATGCTGTCAACATCTCTATGGTCAGTATTATAAACGCATTTGTTTTTTTAAAATAAAAGTATTACAAAATGTATTAACATTGACATCGTAACTTAAAACGTGAGTTAGGTCGAATATTTATAGCAATATATTGTATTGTTCGAAAATGCAGGTAAAAACAAATTATTTAGTAACTTATGCTATATTGCTTCTTAAATGAATTTATAATAATTTAAAAGTGGTTAACGTCAAACTACTTTTTCATAATGACTGAAAAGTCCCCACCATCTACCGATTCACTTCAACTTTTTGAAAGAGCAAATGTTCATGCATGAATATGGAACAAAGATGATGCATAAACAAAACCTGTAGAAACACGTAATGTATGGTAAATCAAAGGAATTATATGTGGTTATAAAAATGTTAACAATTGTACCTGATGTGTGTATTAAACGTAAATGATGTGGATGTAAAGCCAAGTGCGACTAATAATTATATATAATTATAAACATCAGACACACTTTAGAGAACTATATTTATGTTTTTTTTCTATGCTTACTTTGCACAGACTAAAAAATAAAAATTCACAATAGTCATTACGTGTATTTGATGACGTTATCTAAAGTTTCTTAAGCATTAAAACATTGAAAATAATATACATTAAACAATATTTTATTAGAATGTGCAATGTATTATAAATTAACGTAACAACTTACAAAATCCAAACTCTAAAAATGCAGTATTTCTCATAATGGCAGCATCGCGTCACTGGAATAATTTGATAGTGTCTGAAATAGCAAAACATGATTTAACTAGAACAATATTAAGGATGACATTTTTTATTATCATAAGAATTCTTTTATAATGTTTATTTGATTTTACGGGAAGATGTTAACGGTTATCGATTGAATATCATCAACAGAATACATGTATATTAATTGCAGACGCGATTAAAACTAATTAAACAGAAAACGCACCAGCATTTCACAAATAAATGAACGTGCACAGTGAGTTTATAAATATAATTTATACATAACATGAATGCTAACTTATGTAAGCCGGGATCCTAGCTCAACAGGCATATGCATATATGTTTGATAATGATTTGGATCCATTGACAACTATCTCTGGTAACTGTAGTGCAATTCTTTGACGAAGACTGTACAATATCATTGCCTCTCCGAAGGTGTGCCTGTCCGTTCGTTATAACGGATAATACAGTTACTATTTTTAAATATGTTGTCCATTTAAGAACGAGACTAATTACACCACATGAGTCTTCTTTCGTATAAACGCATGTATGTGGTCACTCGATTCGTTTGCATTTCTGTCCGTTAGTCCATCTGTCCGAAAAACTAGATCCTGCTATCATTATATTTCAATAGTGTTCAGAACATTGTTTTCTTTACAGAATAAAATAAAGCACCTTTTTTATAGCATCGTTTTCTAACCACAGTTTCAGTACACGGTGTCTCCGTTTTGCTATATTTTGTTAAGCCGTAGGTTAGGTTGACATTTTACAAAGAAATTACAATATACCTCTAAAAGATGCCACCAAAATTGTTTGTTGTTTGTAATGCGTGTATAATACACGAGATGCCTTTCACCAAAAACATAATTAAAGCATTCATTCAATATTAAACATTGAATTACACAGGGGTATGGTTTGCAATTTGTATGTCTGACATGTGCTGCCACTTTTCATCCGTGCGTCTGTCTTTTGATCAACAGAAATTCAACTGACTCAAAAAGTAAATAAGATATGATCACGAAACTGTGTATACATGTCAAATGATGACTAAAAATAAGAATAAAGATGTGTTGTTCTGACACGTTCTTTCAAAGTGACCGATTCTAGCTGGTAGATACTTTGGGCAAACAACGTGTGTGCGCTATTATGTAACACATGTAAAACTGGAAAACTTTCAATCACAGTCGCAGTGTGCAATATAATTAATTGGTCAACACTATGTAGGCACATTTTCTTAACTTTTTTTACATTCAGAAAACGCTGAGAAGGAAAGGTTAAGTAAATAATATATATTATATAAAAGTAGGGACAATATTTTAGGTTAAAGGTTTAAAGTTTTTTTGTTTTGTTTTTACTGACTTTGATATACTTTTTATATTGAAGAAGGGGAATCACCTCGTGAATTTTTAAAATCGTCAATAAATTTATTAAAATACGTGGAAATACTTAACAAGAGTTGTATTAGATGAAGTTACTTGTTGTACACGTTTAATGCAATAATACTTTTCTATCAGATTTATCCATCCACAAATACGAGTTTGTATCAAAAGATACACTTTTACGAGGTTTGAAAAGTCTTATCTTGTTCAATTTAAAATATGTCTAATCAAGAGACGTGTTTGTCAGAAACACAATGCCCCCTACTGCGCCGCTTTGAAAAAAAAGTGCTGCTCCATGAGATACACATGCATGCCAAATATCAAGTTGCTATGATCAATATTGCAAAAGTTATGACCATTTTTCGAAACCTAAACGCAAGTGTGACGGAATTTCAGAAGGACAGACAGACAGACGGTCGGAAGGACGGACGGACGGACAGACGGACGGACAGACGGACGGACAGACGGACAGTGCGATCACTATATGCCACCCTACCTGGGGCATGGAAATCTATAATTTATGTTTACATAGAAAGTAGAAAACAATCAATCGTAGAAAAGAACAACCGATTTGGAAGCGAGCAGCTTATAAGAAAATTATAACATCCAACGGGAATGCAAGATTTGCTACCTAAATGTGTGAGTTTTTGTGTCGATAAATAAAAAACTAATCACAAAGAATCAGTCTATTTAAATAAAATGTATAGTTTAGTTAGCTAAATATGTTTTTTGAAAAGTTTTGTTTAAGTGGATTTAAATGAAGCATTACAAAAGCTAACGGTATTGACTGTGCACTCATAAGCATAAGAACATTAACCTGGGCTCGTATTAACCAAACAATTCTTAGACTTAAGTCTAATATTCTCTAAATTGGAATAATCAAGAATTGCTGTAATTCTGAGTCAAACTTGAAATAAACTGCCTCTATCAACATCATTCTTCATGTAGAACATTCTATTAAGTACATTATCACCAGTTGCTTGGTTCTAAGTCTATTCTTTGTTCTTAAGTCTAAGAATGTGTTGGTGAATACGGGCCCAGTGCCGTTATTTTTATTGTCCGATGTAAAATTCACACGATATGTTCGTGCAGAACTCTACTGGGGTATGTGCTAGTTGGTATAAAAACGCGTTTGTCGTATATGCACTATAAAGTTAATTACTTTTATCGGCATGTTCTATTTCAAAGAATGAAGGTTTTAGTAACCGGATACATGTACTTTTACGGAATGTGTAAATGTATGAGGCAGAATTACCAAACGTTTATTTGCGATTGTCAACAATAGTCCTTGTCAAACATGTTCGACGAAAATCGGCCTGTGAAATATAGGTAGTCAAATTTCTCTGAGAATTTACATAAAGTAATAAATTGGGCTACATGGAAATGCAGTTTTAGTTCCTTCAAATGCAAACTAACAATTTTAAAAGAATTGTGTTGTATTCAAAGAAATAATTTGCAAATCAATTCACAGATCAAATCTTGCAATTATGAAATGAAATATTGATAGACGAAAAAGTACAGAAACATTAAAAAGATAAATTAAGAAAACAATGCAAACAGATGGAGATTGCGTTTGTAAAAATTGCTAAGCTTACCCTTGCCAAGCGTAAGTAGGCACCACAAACAGGCACGTCGTCAGAAGCAACAAGCTTGCAAAATGCCGATCCATGGCAGTCTGCAGGTCACAATGGTATCAGTGAAAAATCAACGAAAATTCCGCTCACTGATTTGCAAATATTACAAACTATACTATAACAGTCAGCCCTTTTTGTTTGTTTGCTTTGTACTGATTCCCGGGCAAAATGTTGCGAATATATCTGTACGAACACGGAAGTTTTGAACGGCGCAGCTTGAGCATCCGTTATTTATCGCAGGGATACGGAACGTCCTATATGCCCAAATCAGTTCTGTATCTCATTGCCCTTTATACAGATAACCGATAATATCCGTGATTTGAGAGGCTGTTTTATCTTGCACCTTATTTAGCACTGATTTACAACGCTTTCTTTTTATTTGAAGCTGCATGTGCTAATACAATTTTACTCCCCCTTTTGCGACAATTAATTAAGTATTGATTCACATTTATTATTATCCTGAAGCTGCGACCTGAAGTCAACAGTATATATCAAACATAGACAAGAAGCTGAAGAGACAATTATACTTGGTGATTAGTATTGTGATTGAGCACAAGTACAAGGTAATGTGTATTGTGGTTGAACAAAAGATGAAACGCAATGTTATACATTCGTCAACAGACTGACATGTACTTTCTTACAAAATAAATAAATAAGACAATAATCAACATTAATTGTGTCATAACATCATTAAATGTAATCTTCAGTTCATTCTGCACAATTGGGTCATTATGCTTTGGTGAAAAAACTTTAACAAAAGAACGATTTTTTCGGAAAGTTATCCCCATGATCTCCGCTGTCTGTACGTCCGTCCGTCCGTCCGTCCTTGCCACTATCTCCTCCTACACTATAAGCACTAGAACCTTGAAAATTACACACATGGTAGCTATGAGCAACAGAGCGAAGGTGCACTATTTTGAATTTTAATCTGACCCCTGAGTCAAAAGTGTTGGGGCGGGGCAGTTTTCTTTATATGGCTATATAAAACCTGGCAACTATCTTCTCCTACACTATTAGCACTAGAACCTTGAAACTTACACACATGGTAGCTATAAGCATATGTGCGACAGAGCACTATTTGGAATTTGGTCCACGGGTACAACTTCCCCGTAACCCCCAAAATACCCATTTTTTTTTCGCAACCAATTTTTTTTTCGTACCCAAATTTGTTCGTACTCAATTTTTTTTTCGCACCCAAATATTTTTTCGTACCCAAATTTTTTTTCGCAACCAACTTTTTTTTCGTACCCAATTTTTGTTTCGTACCCATATTTTTCGTACCCAAATATTTGTTCGAACCTAAAAAAAAATTCGTACCCAATTTTGTTTTCGTACCATAATTTTTGTTCGTACCCAAATTTGTGTTTGTATCCAAATTTTTTTTGTACCCAAATTGTTCGTGCCCATTTTTTTTCCTACTCCTTTTTTTTTTGGTCCTACCCACATTTGTTTTCTTACCCAATTTTTTTTCTACCGAATTTTTATTTTGGAATCCTAATTTTTTTTTTTTGCATAACTTCTTCATTTTTTCACCAATTGACTTAACATTTATACTGAACATCTCTTATAACAACACAGTCTTTCTCGACCATCAATGTCCACATTACCCACCCCGGGGCCCCACTAGCATGAGCCTTGCCCACACAAAATTGACTTTTAATATAACATCTATGCGGCGTTGGGATACGCGTCGGCATCTGCCGCCCAATTTCTAGTTACTTATTGACTTTATATTTGTACATAATCGCGATGTAAATCTTTAATAATACTGTTTGATAATTAAGTGTTACACTTATCAAACCAAATCACCTAGTACAACTCATAAACAATGTGCTATGTGATATATTTGTTCAACATGTCGGTTCATAAATTTATCAATAATCAACTGCAACGTCCGCTATCTTGTTCTAGTCACCGGCTGATAATATGATTAATGATGTCGTTGTCTAATTGCTATATGTTTATATTCTCCTTGACATAATTTTAGTGATCCAAAAGCTCATATGATGTTTGCTGTGAAAGTTGAACTCGAAATTGAATATCTTACAACGGGGACAGTTCATATTTGAACATTTAAACTATACTAAACACATAGCGTAGGTACCCGCAGTCATTATTATAATTTTGGCATCGTATGCATGTCGCATTATTATTAATGAAACATGTGTAAAAAGATTGTATCCTTTCACATGCCTTTAAATCAGCCTGATAACCATGTAACCTAATAACCCAAAAATTATTAGGCTAGTTAACCACGTGACCTCGAATATCCGTCAGTCTCTCTCCGGTGAAGGACTACTTTTTTCTAATAATAAAATACCAAATACATGTAAAGTACTGTTACCTTTGAAATTCATTTAGACGCATCACGATAGTTATCGTTTATATTACATATCATCCTATTTTGTTTCTTCTTTAAAATATATATCCGAACCAGCTTTCCGTATTTTATTTTCATCACTTGATTACGCAATTTATGACGTATCTCGTGTGACGTCATTTCGGTGACGAAACATTTTGGGAAAAGAATATGGATGTGGTGGTTTTTTAACAGTAAAATAATTGTTTAAAGCATCGAAAGAATCCAAAACGTATTTCGAATTGTGTGTTTGTCATGCATAACACCTTAAGAACAGACACTGGAAGTGTATATCGTTGTTACTGTATTGTTATTAGCATTGGATTAAAGTTGCCATTGAGGTAAGAGTGTCGTTTATACTAAATTTAGTTTTTTTATGACTCCTGTCGAAGTTTAAATAATGGCATAAATCTATTCTACAGCACAGTTTCAGCTGCAATCGATATTTTAATTATCCAAATAATGCGCTACGTGTAGTTATACTTATTTCCGATTTTTTTTATTTGGGGCTCAATTTCATTTATATCCGTTGAGTTACACTGAATGTGCACACCATTTTGTTCTATTGAATGTTCAAATAAAATCGAGTTTTTGTTTTGCGGTTGCATATTTTTTTCAAATTCTAACAATAAATAGAGAATATTTGTTCATGTCATTGTAAGAGTGTTTGTTAGTTCACGAGTGATCATAGAAAATATTTTCAAGGGTGGCGCCTTCGGCTTACCCGATAAATTCCTCCGTCTTGCCAGATAACCATTCTCCATCCACGTAACCAACCTTTTATTCTCTATATTCGAGCAAAGCCTCATTTCTCAAAGCACCAATGGTGATGGTATTTTATTTTTATTTCGTACCATATAAGAAATAAATCCTGAATATTGAATCATCAGAAATATTCGAAAACCTTGTATTTTAAGTATTAGACAGTCTACCTTGGAATTTTCGTTTTCAAAATGTCTTATTAGTTGAAATGATCTGTAGTATACACGTATAACTTCAAAGTAGTACTCGTTTAACGTCTCATCATGGTGAATTCAAAGTAACATAAGTCGCCGTGGCGTAGTAGATATGGTGTCCGCCTAGCGATCGGGAGGTCACGAGTTCGATCCCCACAGTGGGGCGTTCTTTAAATCTCCCCCAAAAGACACCAAGTACTGGTAGGAAACGGACTCGAGAGCGTTTTAAAATAAGCCTTAGGCTTACGATACAATCGAGCTTTAATCAATAGGTTTAAACTAAACTTAAGTACATTAACGATAGACTAATATTCAAAAGAGAGATAATTTTACAAGATTAACAATTTTGTTCTTTACAACAAGACACCGAAAATCAGCGTAATAACAATTAACGTGATTTTCAGTCATCTTTGCTGATTGTAAAGATGCTCGTTGTAAAATGACTTCATGAAAGATACCGAGGCTTTTCGGAAGTCATTATAGTGTTTAAACACTTAAAACGAGCCCATACAAATAGTGACAAATTGCACAACACTATTATTAATTTATTTAAATTTTCCATATGGCAGAAATGCAATACACAGTCAATGATACATGTTGGAACGCGCATTGTTATGACGGTTGCTACTTGTACATGTTGATAAATGCACATACATTATATTTAATGTATTAGTTCGATCTAGCCATAAGTGAATACATTACAGGGAAAAAAACAAACACAAGGGTTATTTTTTAAACTTGCATAATGAAAATATATTTAAGCTTGATTCGTTTGTTTTTTTTCTATTGTATTTTTTGTTGTTGTTAAGATTTTGATTTTGTTTGTATCGATGGTCGATCACAGTTGTTGTTTGTTTTTTTTTTTTAAATCTTATAATTCTACAAATGATTTGGAACGTCATATAAGCATATACCACATGCGTAACATAAAAGTGTCTTCAATTAATTTTCTTTCTTAACCTTAACTTCCGCAAAGTACAAAACGTTCACGGAAAATAAATGGGTAGGTCAACAAATAATTAAGATCACTTGGATAATACGCACTAATAATCCATTCACTTTGAGTCATATGAGACTTGTATTTGATTTAAATATGTTTATTCACACTTGGATTAAAACACGACTGACAAATAAAATATGTTTGAATGTGCAATTACTTACAGAAGCCACATAAGCCATATTCATTAAACTGGTACACATATCTTTTGAAATGTTTAGAACTCAACCACACATGAATGCACCCTGGCATCGTGCATCTTGATATAATGCAAACATATCGTTAAAAGTTCAACAATTGTCACGTTTGGTAATTATACATCTCTCCTCAAACGAAGTAAAAGAAAACCTCTACCCTAAAACGTCCATCCGCCCATCGGCTTCAATATGACTGCTCCAAAAGTAAACATTTGTTAAAGCGAAATAATGATGTACAGTCTTAAAGACATATATTAAGTCAGAGAGGTTGCTTAACTCTTTCGAAGCGGTAAGGAATAATTGCAAGTTCTTTTTATCACGCAATGAACGATCATATTTGGGGATAAAATGTCACAAATATCATTTCGAGAGAATAGAAATTCATAAATAATAAATCAAATTAATGTGTTGTTTAATCGCAACCTATGTCAAAAAAGGCATTACTATAATTACTATCTCATTAATTGTTAATATTTAGATAATTATTAAAATAAGCGTTTAAGTTAGACATTATTTACTATGACTTTCTGTTCGAATTGCATAGTTCAGTATGTTTGTCGATCAGCCAGGAAAATTGTCCGTCCGCACTCCTACTTGCCCAACTGATTTAAAAAATAATATATATATATATTTGATTGTGTGTTACGCGCAAGAACCATGTTACTATATTCAAGGCAAAGGCAAAACGTTCAGGTCAAATTTTAGAGTAGAACACTTATTTTTTTTTTAAATAATAATTTAAAGGAATGGTACTAATGTGAATCTGTTTGAGTTGGTGTATTGCAAATAAGACTAATAAAGGGCAAGGTCATACTCAAATTTGAACGTCAGACTACAGTTTGTTTAATTCATAAAGCCTGTCTGCTCTATAACTGAACCATACATTTAAAGGTCTCTTGGTTTGTGTCTGAATATCTGTCAAATCCATATGGTAAAAATAAATCTCAGTGATATATATTGTATTTAAAAGGTATACTGGAAAAGGTAGACAAATCGCATTCTTGTACTACGCATTAACAACGTTTATCAAACCCGCAAATGTTATCTTATAAATAAAGTTATCATTCCCATTGCAAACATATTTTTAAAAGCATGTTAGAAATAGAATTATGTTCGCCAAAAATGTACTTAAGTTTGTTAACCCGTCTTTGTGGTTCGGAAACATGGCTTTCAGACCATTTCTGTTGAAATTCTAAAGCATCTGAATACTTATTTATTACCCAATAAAATACATACCAACACAGTGAAAAAATGTCTCGCGACTACTGTCTACGTCGATAAAGAGATCACTTTTATGATATGCAAATGGTGGTTAAAGGTTTGTATCATTTCCAATTGAAAAACAAAAACACAGCTAAACTTTAAAATGTTATATCAAAGAAACACAAAACAACACAAAACTAAAGATGTACCACTCCTATATACACATATAAGTACATAAATGAGGGATTCTTTGGTTTTATTTTTAAAAATATATCAGCACTTCGTGATTTGGATTTTTAATTACATGTTATAAGTGAAACAACATCAATAAAGTAGTCTATATTTTATAACAGTGTAAATGCAATTTATATGAGGCATTTAATGTAAAGTTTAAGAATACACCCTAGGTAAGTGTTTGCAATGAATAACACACTTAATTGAAGGAAGGGCATTTCCCACTTAATCTACATCTGAGTACACAATTACAAACCCAAAGCATCTCGACAATGTATTATAAAAACATAACAATGTGTACTATGAAAAGCTCTACTGTTTAAGTATAATGAAATAGGTTTACTCATTACACAAATGTTCGTTGAAAGGACTAATGTATGCATAATATAAAACTGCATCAGTAAAATATGTTTAATAATCGTAATAAAAAAGAAACGTCCACTCAACCGCGTGCATTCCTTCACAAATGTCAATGTACATGCTATCTCATGTAACACCCATTAACAACGAAACAGTTCATCTTATCGTATACACAAAGAAAAGATATAAAGGAGGAAAAATATAAACACACGCATATTTTATCTCGTTCATAGGTAGCCAATCCATAACACAATATTTAAACTCACATATATGCTATGTGGGGCCATAGGTTCATAGCAACTAACAATGCATGCAAACAGAACAATGTAAGAGGCATGTATTGTCAAAACAAGAGTCTACTCTACTTTGCTTTTGAACTCTGGAAGTTCACTATTCCAGTGTCAATATATCGGTTTGATTGTGTAGTAGTTCTTCATAGTAACAATAACGGAGCAAACATTACGTCCAGCTCACTTCTGATCGAAGCAAACAATTGGTCGATTATTCTGCTAATTAGCCCAGCATTTGTTCATCACATAGTACCACCTGATTTATCAAGACACAAACGTACACGTATCGTTAATGTTGTTTGCATACCATGCTTTAAGGACTAATATCAAACCGAATAGAGTTAGTATTATCACCAATTCATACCGCGTGTGAAACCAACGATAGGCAGTTATATAATTGCTCCGTAGCGTATACGTAACCATTAGACCCATACACACGATTAAACAATACTATGTAACCTTATGAGGCTTGTTCTGAAAAAACTGGGCATAATGCTTGTGCGTAAATTGTCATCCCAGATTAGCATGTGCAGTCCGCACAGGCTAATCAGGGACGACAATTTCCGCTTTTATGGAATTTTTCGTTTAAATGATGTCTCTTCTTAGCAAAAATCAAGTTTAGGCGGACAATTTTGTCCCTGATTAGCCTGTGCGGACTGCACAGGCTAATCTGGGACGACACTTAACGCACATGCATTATGCCCAGTTTTCTCAGAACACGATACATATGTTCTAGAAAACCAGCTTTAAACCCAGAAAGCAAGTCATATACTCATCATATGACCTGCCTGACCACGCCATTAAATAAAGGAACGTAAAACAAAACATTACTATAAGTACTATAACATTATTATGTTGCGTGCCGCCAGGCGTCCGTGATTTATATGTACCAAATTCGCGCGTTTAAAGCATTTAGAGTTTATAAATATTTTTATTAATTGTCCAATTGCTCCAATCGGGTCACACAAGGTAGCGATAATGTTGCATGACAAAAGACAACCAAATCGTTGACCCATAAACGAAAAGTCCTTCCACGTTGATAACAGACTCAACAGAATTGCTTAACAATAAACAATCCGGATACATAACAAATACTTGGTTTCACCTGACTTTCGCGTCTTTCTTTTTCGCCGGGTGGACGATTTCATGACTATATTTCAGAACAAGGAAGTTTTGAACAGGGCACTCCATCACGTGATACATAGCTGGATATACATCGCGGAGCATAAAGGCAGCGTGTGGGTAATACAGTTGTTTGCCAATTGATATAAACATTTGATGCTTAATTTAAATGAGTAAAATAAAGACGCATTAAATGCATGTTCTTGGTAAAACATGTTCTTGAGTTGCAGTGCGTGTTAAATAAATGGTCATTGCGTTTGAATATGTGTCCGCCTTAGCTAACCGGGATCGAAGCATGATCCATTACGTAAAAAAATTTAAATCACGAAGAGAACTGAATTGAGGACATATTGAATTGGCTCATCTTTCACTGCGATATAAAGACTGCGAAAATGTGTCTCGAGTCGCGATCTGATCTCTTTTAAAGGTCTAAACGTGTTGTTCGGCAGTAAATAAACTTTTTTCAGAGACATGTACCATTAAACATAGGTCCAAAGTAATATTCAGGGGCAAGATTATTTGTTTTCATTATCTTAAAGTGATTTTAGAGGCATTTTTCACTGTTGAATTGAGCTGAAAGGAATTAACAGGTCAAACGAGTTAGTTAAAATGTGGTTACTGACCAATTATCTGCAACTCATCTTGCTTCCAGTTGTTCATAAAAAAATATATATTATATTCAATATTTTACGTGACTAACCCAGTCCTCTAAGGTAAGCCGAGCGGAACTGCCGTATATATCACTCCCACTGAACTACGTTTTAATGAGAGGTGCGTCTGTACGACAAAGTGATACGGCGTCATAAATACAACGGTTACAGCGTCTTGAAAGTTGTAGGCATACACACGCGTTTACACAGGTACATTCTTTGTTAAAACTTACACGTTAAAAGGGATATGGCATTGATTTTCATTTATTAATGTTTCTTTACTCGCTACCTAAGCTATCGAGACAATTTCTAGCGTGAAATCATGATAAAAGAAAGAAGTTCAAGCTCAACACATAGAAAATCGAATTCATTCGTTGTTTCTGGCTTGCAGTTTCTGTCACGATGATTATTTACAATGATTTGTATCAATTTCAATCTTTTACAAACATGTGATGCCCATGTGTTTGCTATTATTGTCGCACAGACGCACATCTCAGTGAAACATAGTTCAGCGGGAGTGTGTATAGTCCCATATTTTAAACTTACCAAATTTACGTCAAAAACGAAAGTACGGTTGATATTCAAATGCATTATTTTTATCTTTCCGGGATACTGTTTTAGTATTTGATGCTGCATTAACAAATATAAGTGTATATGTAGTGAAAACACCAAAAATAAACAATGGTTGCGATAGACACCTTTATTCTGTTAGATGCGTCTAATATCACTTTAAATGGAAATAATTATTTTAAAATGGCGTATTATGGCAAAGTTTTTAGATTAGAATAACTATATCATTGTTAATTTCGTAGACTCTACTTTGCAATAAACAGAAAAGTATCAAATGCTGTAACCTGCAAATACCATGTAGAGTCTACTTAAATAAAGTTATAATACAATTCTTTTGAAGCATTGCACTACAATAACTTGTTCTACAGGTTACCTGTTTAAAATTTAAGTTACATAAACCGAATAAGCGGTTATTAAATATTCGGTTGTTTATGCTGCAGCCACAATAATATGTGTGTACGTGTAATCTGTATGTCAATAATAAGCACCTTAAATGAAATAAGAACGTGCGTTCACCAAGCAGGTTCAGCAAAACAGTTCGCCTTTACCAACCTCTAGGTCACATACATTTCTGTGAATGTAATTAAAAACGCGTATTTATCTGTTTATTTATGACCAACTTTTAATGACATCATTATTTAACTCCTGTAATTGTAATATATATAAGGTGTGTATGGTACAGATATTTGTATCTGGACCTCTTCCCTGATCTTTAGCTCTTGAACTACGTCCTCCAGCTCCGCGTGGGTTTCCACCCTAGAACCAGGTCCAGGGTTCGACTCAACGCCGTGCGCGGCTAGGAGCAAAAATAACGTCACACGAATGCACAGAGATATACTGGAACCAATAACAATCAGAATTTGTTATGTTGTTTTACATTTAATAGAATGCGTGAAAAAACCTATTCAATCACGCAAAATTTAATACAGACGCCCATAACGAGCTTGACTAAGTTGCGCATTATCCAAGTTTATCGAAATATAGATAAACGGAGGTTTTACACAAAACCTGGTTGACCAGATACACGATAAAAAGTATAGTACGTGTAGTGTTACTAAAAATAGATCATCGACACCACATGCATCAAAGTTATTTACAATAAAGTTTCTCAAAAAAAGTCTTTCACCCCCAGCGTTTTAATTCCCTTTTATTACTGTTAAATTTGAGTTGCAATGCTATGAGGTTAAATTTTATTTACACTTATATGTATCATGAATATTGCTGGGCCAAGTTTGAGGTTGAGCGCTCATTAACTGGTTTAAACCCCCAATGCTTAGCATTGACCGTTCCAAGGCGGTGACCCCAGCTTTATTCTACTATGTGTATATGTTGTTTCGTTTTGTGCCGTACTGTACCGTTTTGGCAATTGGTTCCTTGCCATAAATAAAGGACCACAGAGGTGTGTATGATAAAACTGCAATACTGCTGCAGCTTCTGGAGTTTCACTTCTTCATATTTCACCCCAAGGTTAAAAAAATCAGTATAATATAACCTTTCATATATTTACACAACTTAAATTATCCGTCTATATATCGCAATTCACAGTTTAAATCACTTTTTCTTTCCGCAAAATATAAACAAACTTTCAATCAAGGGAAATCACTCAATATTGATGATGAAGTAGTATAGGAAGTTAATCATAGATTATCATGGATCGCTTATGAAAAGATGGGCGCGGGTTTTGCTAAGTTTTGGAAAGTCGTTTTATTTAAGAGGACAGCGATCTTATTAAGCTAAATATTACTATTTGAATGTTATATCATTATACAAAACAAAATGGTAGCTTAACACAGGTAAAAGTCTTCATTTAACAAAATTAAATGCTTACTTTACAAAAAGATTGCTAGCATACTATAATGTCGTTCTGTGTTGTTGTTTATTTCACTATTTGACACTGTAAAGTCGTTTTAGATGTTTTATAGCGTTTGTTACATTATCTTAATTACCACGAACAGAAAACAATATGTATATATTTTTTAAATACATGCTCTGCTATATTTATGTTGTTTTAGTTAACACGTAATATGACATAAAATGTCTGAAAATGTAAATGACTAATTATTTAGAAAATTAACCTATACAAGAGTATCAAGGGTCAAAACTTATTCTTTTTACCAAGTTTATATCATTAAAAAAAAGGGCAAAACGCACACAATTAAGCTCAAAGTTTCTTGAAGTTTGTACCTCATGATGTTTTTTATTCTGAAGTGGTAAAAGCGCAGATAGGCGTATGTAATGATTCATGATAAGAGGCATTGTTTGAAAACACTCGCTGGTTGAGAGGCTCAAGTAGAGTGGTATACACTTTTACATATAGAAACATCTCGAATATGTTGTACTCTTCATACATTCTTAATTTCTTTTGTTCATCTGCATATTAAAACATTTGTACTGAGAAACTGAAATCATTTAAACTCTAGTCGTGTTTGATCAAAAGAAGCTTCAAGCTATGAGTCGCGTTCTGAGAAAACTAGGCATTATGCATGTGCGTAAAGTGTCATCCCAGATTAGCCTGTGCGGACTGCACAGGTTAATCTGAGACGACACTTTACGCACACGCATTATGTCCAGTTTTCCCAGAACGCTGCACATATGATCGACATGGTAAACAAAGATCTGTCTAAATTATTTTACAATTGATGCGTAGTTATTTGCAATAAGTACATATTTGTGATGTTTACGTTTTTTTGGTACGTAGAATGTAAGATTATTATTTTTTTCGTTAAGACAAAGGTCAACAATGACACATACATACTATTATAAATTGCTGGTCATACGACCGCTTAATGGTTTTATTTTCAATAGGACTCGATTTTATTTAATGTTGCTCCTGATGGTGTCTTATTTCAATGCGATAATACATTACAGAGTTTGACAACGGTTAATCTGAAGTGTTCCATTTCTTACTTATCAAAGTTTAAAATTAAACTTACTATCATTTATCACTTAGCATGCACTAACATTTAAACATTTAGATGAGTTTGCAACTGTCTGTATAAAAGTACTTTCTGTGTAATAAAAAGCAAAGAACTGGTGTAATGTATTTATAAAAACGTGTTTTCGGTTAACGGACAGGCTTTTGCATGTGAAAAAGATGTCATTTAAACTCGTCATCTGTTTATCCTTTTTAATTCATATTAATTCAGACAATGTAGACGAAGAAAATTGACCTCCAGTAGTATGTGCACCGACAGAGAGACCACGTTATTCATCTGTCCATGGAGAATTACTGCGCTGCTGAAATTTCCATTTAGTTCTGTGATAACATGCACCAGCATTTCGTCAATCTTGAATCATATCAGAACCTGCCATAGGCCATCATGCCAGATGAGGCCAAAAGCTTTCTTAAAGTCGATGAGGTTTGTGGAAGAGCTCACGTTGGTGATGTAGGTTTTTCTCGAATAAGAATCTGCAGTTGAAGATCGTCATTTAATTTGGACTCGCCTGTTTGTGTGCATGCATTTCTGACGCCATTTACTTGCGTTCTTACGATGACCAACGGCGGTTTTATCGATCTAACCGCGTCATGGGTCGCCGTTAGTGTGCAGAAGGATAAGCAGCCCGTTCTGACAGAGGTATTAAGACAACTACTTATGACAAGTTAACGGTTCGGTTATGCTATACCGCCGCATGATCGTCTCGATGACGTCAAAGACGCGGAAGCAACACTGTAAAAGGCAAAGGCCGCAGTACTGTCGTAAAAGTACGGAATACCGTTAGAGCCATCGTGGTAACACATTACAATCCAGAGGGCGAGAACGCGAGTACGATGGCGACAATTCGACAATACGATGAGGACAGTGCGAAAATACGATGGCGACAATAAGATAGTACGATGGCGACAATGCGACAACGCGATAGTACGAAGGCGACAATGCGATAGTCATATCGTACTGTCGCCATCGTATCATCGCATTGTCGCCATCGTACTATCGCATTGTCGTCATCGTATTGTCGCACTGTCGTCATCGTATTGTCGCATTGTCGCCATCGTACTATTGCGCTCTCGCATTCTCGCCCTCTGGATTTTAATATGTAACCAAGATGGCCCTAACGGTATTCCGTATTCAAGAGACGCCGTAATGTCGGTTGGTCATATCTTGTATGGATCGACCGATACCAAACCGTAATGTCTAAAGAATGTAAAATCGACCCTGAGCCTCTCTGAGTAGATGGCGTCATACTTCAACACGACTGAACTATTGCACATCGCCACATCGTCATCGCAACAAAGTTAGATATTGGCCTTCTGGAATATGATCTCGTGAATGCTCCTTTAAGCCACGACTTTTAGACATTCATACACAACACTAAACTAGTGTATTAAATTAAATCCCATAGGAGTCATCACAACTTTAAAGCGTAAACATTAATACACATTCCTGGAACACATCACAGTTCTATACACTCAGTGCGGTCTCTGTATGTTAGTAGTGCAGAAGGAGTTTAAACGTCGAGCTCGCAGTTTAGTCGGATAATACTCAAAGAGGGGACGCCGTAACGTAGACAATGATCGAAACGTGAGCGCCGATGATTAGTAATGCAATGAATAAGCTTAGAACGGGGTTGGAACGCCATGTAGAAGCAAAAACAAAACATATATCATTTACCCAGCACGATTGTTGACGTTGTTTTGATTTATTTAAGAACAACAACATTTAATGTCTTACTTTGAAAATCGTCTCTCTAAAAATTGACTTCTTGGCCTAAGCAAGGTCACCAGTCCAGTATGTCGGGAGCGTAACGTTGATGTATGTGGCCATATATGATTGTTAATGATAATGATAGCGCCTAAGCCTATACATGTTTCCATAATATGTTTTATTTATTATGAAATAGAGAACGACAGCTTCATTGTTATATTATATATTTTATTATAGTGTAAATTAAAGTGTACATACTTACACAATGAGACAGTGCTAGAAACTGCAAAGCTGAATATATAATAATATAAGCAGGCAGGTAAGTTAGACGAGTGTGAAATTAACTGTAGTATACAATCATAAATTGAAACATTTCATGTGTTCAGAAAATCAAACATACCATACATCTCGCTTAACGCATTGCATTTTTTTGTAATATTCATGCATACTTGTAACATTTTAAGATAATCTTGTAGAATAATATACACGTTTTAGTGAAACATGAATGTTAGTGCATATGTTGCGTCTTACATAAAGTTAGTGTAATATCAAAGTTTAAGAGTAACAAGAATGGTAAAGAGTTATTTAGGTTAAGTAAAATAATGGAAACATAAAACGTCATTCTTACATTACTGTTACTGCGTAGCATAAATGTTCTAGCGTTACATTACTGGTTTCGTGTAATTTAGATTTAGTGCAAAACACTTAGCGTTAATGTGTTACATCAATATATAGTTCTAGATCAGTTGCTATGTTTTAAATTGATTCTCAATATTTACGGTTAAAAAACATGCTCTGTCTTGGTTTTTTTATATTTCTTTTTAAAACACATGCCCTATTTGTTACACATAATAAACTAAATTTAATAATACACAACTGCTCTATGCCACTCAAATGTAATAATACACTATGCCTCTCAAATGACAAATTAATAAAATACCAATCTCGTTTATATTGAATACATTACCATCATAATCCAACTGAATACTATAACTTCGTATGCTAATAGTACGAAAACCAATATCAAAATTATTTCGTTTCGAATGTGTGTGTGTGTAAATTTCTTCTCATATGTCAAGATGTATGCTCCAAGAACCCCCTTTATAAAATTATGTACAAAAATAATATTTTTACGTATATGCAAACATCCTTGAAAAGACATATAAAAGGATGCGACACCAAAAAGGATAAAGCGATTGCTTTAAAATAATTATGTAGCCACGCTGTAACAAAATATTCACAGTCACATGTTTCCTTTAAACAATAGCTACATACTTACCGACAACGCATGCATAAACCAGGCTATATCATACATGTACTTCAGTACGAGAGAATTTGAAAGGCATATATCTTCAAACTACATTTCTTAAATACTCTTTTTTCTAACTCTGGTAGTTCATTACATCGGTGCCTATATACATGTTTGAGTCTTAAGTAGTACATTTCCACAGTAACAATACTTCTTTTAGCGTTTACAGTAGTAGTAGTTTTCGCCAGCGGAGGTAACAAACATGGTGTCCAGCTCGTTTCTGATTTCAGCAAACGTCGGTCGCTTTTTCGGCTGATAAGCCCAGCATTTGGTCATGACGCCGTACCACCTGAATAACCAAGAAATCACATATACGTTTCGTTAATGTTCTTCTCATTCCATGCTTGCACATTAGAACCCAAACTAAATAGAACTGATATAAGAAGTTATATTATACATTCTTGCCGCTTGTGTAAGCCAAACCCCAACGATGAACATTTTTATCATTACGCAAATAAATAAATCAGACAGATTACTGCATGCCCATAATGCAACCTGCCTGAGCACACAGCAGAATAAAGAAACATTATTTTCAAAATGAGATTACACGCAATAATATTAACACAACTAAAATATAGGAACAAATAGCATAAAATGTCGATGTACGAACACTTCATCGCAATGCTCCGGTTTCTGCAGACGAACATTTTTCTTCAGTCTGTCTGGAAGATCTCGGTGTTTCACGTTTTCGTAAGGGGTCCCTCCTGACGATGAAAACATGAACAAAACATTTGTTATGGAAATATGGACATAAAGAAATCTTATATACGATTTGTTTTTTGTAATCTTTAAACTTTTGCATGTGATAGTGTATGAGTTTCTATTTAACTATATACCTTGAAAGAAATTATTTTATTCTTGTTATCATTTATCGTAGGTAAATAAAATATGTGCCAAAATCATTAATGGTTTTACCACAAAATTTTAAACTTAACATATTTTACAGTAAACCTTGTTTTATCCGTATAATAATCAAGTTAGTTGCCTTACCCATAGACAACACTTCCCAGAGGACCACGCCAAACGACCAGACGTCACTTTTTTCGTCTGCATCTCTCGTTGACGTCATACACTCGGGCGCCATCCACTTGATTGGAATTCTCTCCTGTGATGAAAGCACAAATTGTGTTTTATACCAATGAAACTACAAATGTAAATAAGACATACAAATACACAAAAGTATGTCAATACAAAAATGAAAATCAACTTAAGAGCCATCAATGGAATATATAGCAAACCAAGAATTGAGGATTAAATGTAATTTGGACACAATGGAATATATAGCAAACCCAGACTTGAGGATTAAATGTTATGTGGACACAATGGAATATAAAGCAAACCCAGACTTGAGGATTAAATGTTATGTGGACACAATGGAATATATAGCAAACCCAGACTTGAGGATTTAATGTTATGTGGACATTAGAGTATCTTTTAATATAAACGGCTGTTGGTCATAATGGTTTCCCTTTGTGTTGCTCACCTGTTTGCCGCTCTCTGCATCCCCGTCAGCCTCTTCTTCCGGTTGCGGTCCGAAGCCGTAGATCTTCACTTCGTATAAGAAGGTCAGCAGGATGTTGCGTGCCGCAAGACGCCGGTGAGTTATCTTAAAATAAGAGGCCGCGGAATTAATTCATGTAGTGTTTGCTCATTTATATATATTATTATTCGTCACTTGCTGTTATTCGGACACATTACGTAGAGCCACTGATGCGTGAAAATGGCGTGACTGGAATTGTGCCTCCTTGCACTGTTGGTAACAGGTTGGTAAAAAATAAATAATAATAAAACATCTTATCAGTTGTTCGATATTGTATTTTTATTTGATAAACAATACCATTGCAGTTTATCTTGCCATTTCATCAAAACTTACAATTATGTGCATCATGTGAATACAGCGTGTCGAGCTCAGAACTTGTATTCCGAGCTCTAAGGTCTAGTTCACGCTCATTTTATGTAAGACAAACAACAGCATGAATTGCATTCTTGAAGCCGGGCTAGACATATTTCCTTTATACAACTATCTGTACTATATTTCCTGAATAAGACGTGTGTAACATTTTGTGTGAATTACCCCTTTTGTAGCCAGGTACTCCATGCCCTTGGCGATGTCGAGTCCAAAGCGGAAGAGCGTCTCCTGTATCGCCATGGTAACGTTGGACTTGTGTTGGACCAGGTACTCCTTCAACGTACCGTTCTCGCAGTACTCGTACAGGATGAAAGGTCCCACTAAAATGCAGGCAGGCGATCATACGACATTTGGTGTTAGCCTGAGAACATGTCTTCGGAAATATACAGATCAGTCTAAAGACAGGTGACATACTCTTTATACTAAAGGAAACATAGCTTTTCATTTGCAACGGCAATAACCGAAAGAAAGTTGTCACCATAACCGTATAGGAGACTTTATATCATTGCAATGACAAGAGCAGACTGTGGGTCGAATAATTTTCGGGCGTGTAGGTCCAAACAAGGCGCATACATGTTTTAATTTTTAAAGGAGACTCACTGTTCGTGTCATCGAGGATTGATCCCAAATACTTCAACACGTTGGGATGGTCTCCAACCTTCTCGGATGAGAAGTTGATCTTCGCTTTCATGAGAAACTCGTCTTTTGTTGCGTAGTTTTCTAAATCGTTATATAATACTTGGTACATTAATAACATTTTAACGATTTAAACAATCTAATTGAGTCCTGTTTGTCTTACAATTACGTCACCATCGTATCATTTTAAGGGTTGACAAGCTTCGCTTGTTTCCAGGTCATGAGTTCCCAATACTAAGAACCAATGCAATTCCTCTATAACTACGTTTGTTTAAGTTCTGTTGTACAGCGGTTCTTATATTGGACTTAACATTATTTTTTAATAATATATATAATAATACTCATACCTTTGAGTGTTTTTGCCACCACATTTTTTCCCTGATGCTTGGCTTTGTAGATGTTAGCAAAGTGCCCGGACTTGATGACCGACTCGAACACAATATCCTTGCGACTAAGAACCGACTTCGAGGCGTGCGTGTCCATTCCACCGTACAGGTATAGTTCATCGGCGGCCATTGACTTCTCCCGCTGTTTCTGATGAAGTAAATGTTATACATCAGTACACTTGAAATACAGTCTCAGCATATGCACCGAGTGTTTATTCAGAAACTGAATCATCGGTGTGGGCAAGCAATTTACAGTACACATCAATAATTTAACTGTTTGTACAATATTTAAATACACCCACACTATATGACGGGTTGCTGTGTGCCTCGCCTCCCACATTATAAGACGGGCTACTGCGTGCCTCTCCTCCGAACATACGGCTTTGACGAACCCGCTGAGTCATCCTTCGCCCGATCTCTCGCGCGCGTTCCGGAGGTCGGATCACTCCACGCCGGATGAGCATCACCATCACTACCACAACGATTGCAACAGCAGCCAAAACTCCTGCAAATTCAATGCAATTTAAGTCTTGACCTATTAACAATACTGACAACATATAGACCATTCATTTTGTCGAATATTCTGGTAACACTCCCATCGAAAACATTGCATATTAACACACGGCGATATAATGTTTCAAGAAAACAATTACGTCAAGTAAATCAGACCTAGCAACATTAAATTCTGATTGGCTAAACACATTGCCAACTGTAATTTTTCAATAATATCGGAAGGTCATAGTGTTATATATTACCAGACAGGGAATGACACTAGTATATGGATTCAAAGTTAAACACTAAATATGAGCACAGAACAATCGTATCCAGGAATGGCCGACATGCCATTATTACCTAGAGCAACTCCAACGATCACGCCAGTTGTGACACCACCGCTCTCCGGCTTCTCTGAAATAGGAAAGCAGTTTATGAGTGAAGAAATAATGTTTTTCTGGCGTGTGAAAGTCTTTTCACTCAAACATTATTTTGGCTTGGTGCTGATTATTATTTTTAAACTCACAAAATCATTAATAATTAATTGTACATTTAACTGAATTTGAAGACCTATATGCTACTTCTAAAAGACCTGTATCATGTGTATGAAACACACACCTGTCTTTGCAGTCACTGCTAGATCAGTTTGCTGGGCACTTCCTCCCTGTGATTGAATTTTCAGTCCAAGAGTGTACTCCGTCTCCGGGTTCAGACCCAGAATGTCAAAAAACTTGCTTGTGCCCGGCGTAAAGAACGTGTGGAGCACTTCCTGACCGCTTGCGTTCTACATATAATATTGAGTTGTCAAATTGCTATGTCATTTTTGAAAATGTATTTTCCATTTAATGAGCAAAAACAGTAAGGCGGTAACTTATTATAAGGTATACATAAACATATTTGTTTTTTATTTGAAAGTTTTAAGCTAAATTTAGTGAACCAAAGCGTATTTCTTGCACATTGTCATATTGTAGCACAAGTACATTAATTTTACCTTTGGTGGGCTACAAATTACTTACATATTGCCGTTGTTGCCCTCAGGCAACTCTCATTTCAGCTATTTGTGTAAAATGCACTAACCTGGCGAGACAGGATAATTACAATGTCCGCCCTTCCGTAGCAGGATTCTCGTGTTGGTAGGTCCCATTCAAGTCTAAAACCAGTCGGGGTCTTGTTGACCACTCGAAGGTTCTGTGGCCCGTTGTCTAAAGAATTGTTTTAGTTTAACTAAGCGTCAATAATGACAGCTAGCGTATTATGTTGTCGGAAATATTTAAGGTTACAATATATTTTTATCAATGCTTTTATTTGCAAAACATTAAAACACGCAATCATCAGATAAACAATGCAACATCAAGAAACAGAAAACACATCGTTTGTCTAAATACACATATATTAATTGTCTTGTCAATTTTAGTAATCAGATTAACTTACATTTCTCCAGCCCATGTAGGCTGTTTATAGGACCAATCTGTAATTGAAAAGCCAAACACTGCTGTGGTTGTTGTTTTCATTAGAAAGCTATATATTTTCTAATATCGTGTTAACATGACGTTAAACATTACATATCGCATCATGTTTATGTCTTGTATGCAATATATTCTTGTGAGCAGAACAACTGCCGATAATTACAGAAGAGAACGAAATTGTAAATGTTAACATATGAATAACGTGACTTACATCAAAGGAGGTCGTTTTAGAGAGCAAGGCCTGATTAAACACAGAGACCTCCACCATGGCGGTTGCCGTGTCAAGGTCAGACTTTGTGACGGTTAGCCAACAGTTATCCAGGTAGAGGGTCTGGTCGGGCAGGAAACACACCCCGTCAACAGTCTTGCAGAATGGGTTCGAAAGGTCTGCCTCCTGCCGGGAGAAAAGTAAACTAGTTTGATTCACGGAATATGTAAGATTTGTATCTGCCATAACCTGACATAGAAAAGCAACAATTACATAACGGTTATTTCATAACAACCATAAATATACATCCACATTCTGTGTTTATTTTGCAAATTAAATGTGAAGCTACTTTAGAAAAATGTCAGTTTATGTATATGTACAAGGCCAACAACACTTATCGGTAAAGGCTGTTACTTGTTTGTTTCATTTCCGCCCTATTTTAAGAGCGTTGCAGTCAAAGCACATATTCTTAGTCTAGCTTATTCGATCTCAGCGGTTTCAAGAACATGTTTTTACAAAGAACATGTGCACAAAAGTTGATCCACGTTGACCCTTACCTGCTTGTTGGCGGGTGCAAAATTGCTGTACAATTCCTTGGTTACTCCAGACTTCGTCTTTACAATAGCCCTAAAACCGATCTTATGGACTCCACTGCTATCGTCCGAGGCAGCGAACGTTATTCTGAAAAGGAGCCCCCGTTCTGCATTTAACGTTTGTACTTAAATAACATAGTACGTCCTTTATTCATATTCATTTATACACGTAAGCATAGTTTAGCAAAATATTAATACTAAACTAAATGTATATTGATATTATAGTAAAAAGGGTCATCTTTTCAGTATAACTGACCATATTACTACTTGTTCCTAAAGTTAATGTTCATTATTTACATAAACGTGAATATGTGTGAATATGATTCCCACAAAGATAACGATAAATGAAACACTATGTGGATATAAATCGCACTTGGAGCTGAAGTTGTATGGTCCGTCTGCTATGTTCCGTTCTAGGCCATAGTTCTTCCCTGGGAGACTAGTTTGTAAGTTTGGCGGTGAGCCGTCTATTTTGACCACAGTGCTGTCTGCCTTAGTGTTGCCCATTATGTCCGTTGCCCGAATCCAAACACGCAGCGCGTCACCTTGAACCGACAATAATATATCAGTTTATATTGCGCGCTTTATTTTAACGCAACGTTTAACATTTAAGTCATGCACGTATACCTATATTATTTATATTGCATTGAAAGATGTTGAAGAATGTCTCCACTGTAGAAGTCAATTGTTGAGTAGTGCCTGGTGGTTTTGTGAGGGATTTGGAGCACACAACTGGAAAGGTGCGCGCATATGTTTTTAAAGTATGGGGAATAATGCAAAAGGGGTCGTTTATGACATCCCGTCTAAAGCACGATACAGCAGATACTTCAATAGTTTGTTATACAACTGTCTACCAAACACCCTCATAATTAAATAAGTCGATATAAAATATGTAAAATACATGGAGATGGCATAAGCAAGCTATCAGAAGTTTAGATCCTGCACTTTTTTGAAAACGAATATAAAATTGTATTTGTTATAATGTATACCAAATGAAATATATTGTTAATATACTTATTAAGAAGTAATCATTTATATAGCCGTTACCGTCCGCTAGTCTTCTTGTAATTGAATAAGACTCATTCAGTGGTATGGCTTGCCAACCGGAAGTGGGTTCCGTCGTATCTATTGTCGGCTGCCAGACGATCTCGTACTTGACGATACCGTGAACGTTCGATATCGCCTTCCTTGTTCGGGGTTCATTATTATCGTCTAGAACATCTTCTACAAATCTGCAGGATAAATGTTGATGTACATTATAAGTGTATGTTAGTAGGACAAAGTAATGACGTTAGTTGTATTGACGGAGAAACGCTTGTTTACTATAATATTTGATAAGGAAGCCTAGCAATGTTATATCATTTAATCGATAAGAAATAATGCCCTAGCCTCACAGACTGGTAATAATCTTTGACTTTATGTAACTGCAATGTTCTTTTCTTGTAAATCACCCTAATTGATTCCGTGAGTTATTTAAATATTAAACATACAATATGTTATATTTATTAAACATTTAAGTATTTGATATTTAAGTTAAAAAGGTAAAATATCACAAATAATTAATTGTGTTTATTACTTTTGACTGAACAGTACTCCGTCATCTTGGATTTCTTTGAACTGAATCGGATACTGCTCGATTTCCCCGAGGAAAAGTCCGTCTTCATGCACGTGGTTCACAAAATAATTTGGCCAAGCAACACTGACTGTCACTTGATTACCTATAATTTTAAGTTGAAGTGTTTTGGGGTACAGCACAAGTTTCAACTTTGATATAGCAGAAAGTATAAAACATGATCCATTATCAATATAACGATGTTTCTAGTATAAATGAACGCCGTTGTTTACTTTTCTCCTTGATAATTGATCGCTCTTATGTGTTAATTTACATCACAATAATCTAATTTGAATAATAGTGTTGCCTGCGCATGTATGCTTTTCTTTCAGTCTTATTGTATATTTCAACATATATTTATATTGACCAGTAGCCGGTGTCTGCCAAGTGTATCCCGTCTCCGCGACTGCTGACGACACGTACAGTTTTCCGGTCTTGTTGTTCAGTGAAACCGAGGAGGTGGCGTCGTACAACACAAACCGGCGGGCGATACGGGAGTTGTTCGAGAAGTCACGGACCTCCACGAGGACACTTCGGAAACGACATGAGAGTGTAAAGTCTATTCGCAATCAAAACATGTTAGTTAAGCAACGATAAATGTTAGTTTCAATACGCATAAACGAATTTATTTCGAACATAAAAAACAATTCATATTACTTATAATGAACTAACTATAAAAAAAGATTATGGGAGCATTCTTTAGATCTCCACCATAAGCAGCAAGTACTGGTTCTTATCCGAGGAAACGGACTCGAGTGCGTTTCAAATAAGAAGTAAGTACTTTAAATGCAATCGAGCTAAAATAAATAGGTTTAATCTAAAATGAACTAACTGAGAAATGGTGTCCATTTAAGTCCGATTGGCCTTTTGAAAAACGTTTAAATATCGCACATTATACGTTGCTTCCTCTTTACGCAATACCTGTACATTCCAGGACCCGAGGGCCTATATTCCGGGTACTGAATGAAGCCGTTAGTATGAGGAATGACGGCAGAAAACACGGGATTTAAAGGAGTCGTTTCCACCAGACGTTCGTCTCTGTTGGGCCCCAGCTTAAACACTTCCATGTAGTATTCACCTACCCCAGACATTTCGTCCGTCCAGCCGAGCCAACGCGGCCTGATAGGATTCTGTAAAAGATTCAAGATAAAACTGTTATACTTTTTAAGAACTGTTTTGTATGTTTTGGTTCTTTACTTTAATTCCCGAAAAAAACAATCCTTCTTAAAGTCAAAACACTAGTTACGGATAGAACTCGAACACCTAGTTGGGAAGACACAAGTTCTGATTGTTATCCGAGCAGCAAATTATATTACACATAAGCTACCACTAGCCTAGTGCTTTAATTCCAGCTATAAATGTTGATTGGTCGTGTATTATTATCGTTGTTAAGCTTAAAAATAGGTAAGTAAAAGTAGTGTACGACCGTGTTAATGGTAAATTTTGTATGTATGCTTATGAATATACCAAAAAGTATGGCTTCAGCTGCGTCAGAAGGAGGAAAAACTTATCATATGACGACATCCTTTCTTAAAAGAAAGAGACCGCTTTCCAATTGCCAAACTGGTTTAAACAAGATAAAATCACTAGCCATCAAACATGCACGCAACAGAATAAAACACAATGTGAAAGATGAAGGTCGCCGTATTTGAACGGTACTTGCCCAGCATTGGGATTTAAACCGGTTTAATGGAGCGTACAACCTCACACTTGGACCAGATTAGTTTAAAAAGTTAATAAACCTAATTGAAATTCAAAGCAAGCAGGAATAATTAAGAATAAATTTTAATAGTATCACCTTTGATCTAATCAGTTGTTGAACGTTAACCAGAGCTTTATTAGTTTGTATACATTTTATGTAATTATACAAAACAAACTAGTGCATATACCTTTGTATAAACTTCCGGTATGTCAAGAATAGTAGCATTGGTTGGACAAGTGTTTACATTCACTTCTGAGCAGTGTTTCGGAGCTATGAAGTCGAACCGGAACTCCACCTACGATAACAACATTTAGATTTATTAATTTCAGCCAGGATAATCATATAAGAAGTCAACAAGAAGACAAACTTTGGTAAGCACTTCTCCCTAGAATTTGGACAAATATGAAAATATAAATACATTTTACGCTATATTCCAAAGTGTATTTACTTCTAACAAACATACGATCATGGTTTCTTTCACAAGTTGTGGTATATGTATTGAAACATAATTATAATCTAATATTCAGATTCAGAATGCTGAAACTACACATAACGTAAAGACATAATTACGGTATACAGAGCGGTCAATCGTACCAGGCATGCATTTTATAATAACAAATATTTTATATTTATTGTTTTTACCGTTTTGATTACCGATAGCCCTTTGTAATACTTTCGATCCAAAAACTCGTTTTGCCGATCAATATTCATAAGCTGCTGGAAGCCGCCACTTGTAGATCGAAAGTGGACTGTCAGCCTAAAAAGCAAATACATAATACACTTACCTTTGTTGATATAAAAATCTTAGAAAACGATATAAAATGTATATCGGTCCGATTTTGCCCAACACTTGTGTAAATAAATCAATTAGGCAGCAATAAAATACCATTTATATCAAAAACAAAGTTTTTCGAAATGAAAAAGTACAGCTTTAGTTGTTTAAACGATTTAAGGTCCACAATTACCAATCTCCGTGTTCAATAAGAGTCACAAACTGGTCATCATCGATGACGCAGGTAGCGGACTGCTCCTGCGGACTGTCTCTGCTCACGCCCCCTTGACACTCGTATTCCTTAAAGGAACCTGAATCGCGCACTGGTCCGCCTTAAATAGCAAGCACAGACAGCGCTTTAAACGGCTTTATAGAATCCAGTTTCCAATCAATAACGTTCACAAGTTACACTAACATGATGTAGGTGTAAATGCAAATATGCTAGTTGGTTTTGTTAGCAATTAAATCAATCTAACAAATATCCTTATGATCCCAGTAATAAATATGTAAACAATTTGCTCTTTTTATTTGAAGCTGAATACAATCAATGTATTTGATGATGGAAAAGGTTTATTAAATGTCAAAGGGAATCTTCAGAAAGAAGAAGGTGGGGTTTTTACATACCGCTTCGAGGTATTTTGCTAACATTTGCGGTGATGATGTTCTGTACAATGCCGATCTTCGAGTCGTGAACGTAATTTGGGCGATTCGGTAGGTTGTCTATGCCATCAAACACTGCCTTCATTTCGAACTTGAGGTTGTTAAACCTTTGTTGGTTGCTATTAACGACAATAATTCTTTGGTACAACAATGCAGGAATTATCTGCTCTAAATGATCGTCCACTTGATTTAACAAAAGTATTAATGTATTTCAAAGGGATTCTGCAATTTAGACATAACTACTGGTTTGGAAACACGGTTCAAATGATATGTGTTAACGCAAAAATAGCGTCTAAGTATTTTAAGATAAAAGTTATATATTATATGTGTTTTGAGCGTTTGTCTATGTTCAAGTAAATTTTTTGAGCTCATTATTATGGGATATGTTTAGATTATGCAAATATTTCTTTTTACAAATCACGAAAACGTTGTTTGTCAAAGCACTGTATTTTGTCATTTCTTCAAATGGCTCCTTATAGTTCGAATATCACTTAAGGCTTTATTATTAAGCGAAGTTATCAAGCTCCCTCATATTAAGCTTATATTCTCTTGTGTTATTTACTAGCTTATATTCATTTATGTAACTGTCTTAAAAGAGCTTTTTCAGTCAAAAGATTAGGAAGCCATTTGCATATTTAAAGCAGTATTTTAACAGTGATGATTTCAATTGACCACCACTATACAATAGGTAAATGATACTATAGTTTCGGAGAGTGGATCAGGAGTGTTACATTTTAGTACTTGATACGTTTGATTTCTTTTAAAATTGCAACGTTTTTATTACCGTTGTTTATTTTATACCACCGGAATTGAATCCCTAACAGGATACAAATGTATCGCATAACAGCACATGTAGTGTAAATGTGAAACATACTATTGTTGAAACGCCTACCTCCATACTAACGACGAATTATCAGAAACCTCCAACACAAACATGAAGTTTATCCTGTTGTCGGAACGACGGATGTATTTGATTGTGACGTTGGATTCGCCGATCTGAGGTTTGAGGTGGGTTTCAGTTTCAACGACTGAAAACAAAAAAAAATACATGAAGACTAATGATATTGGAATTTGCATAAAGTGTAATAAATATGAAACGCACAAAAACAAGTCTCATATCCATGAGAAAAGAATAGAATTTTAATCCTGCCCGTTGAAACTTACAAGCCTTTTCTTATAAACTGAAACTTTTGAATACTGTAATATATATAATTATTCTTTCGTTATCAGCGTACCATCGCGAAGTTGTAGTGGGTTTATGTGTTGAAAAGATCGAAACTATTGAAAGGGTGTTGGGACACTCTAGGCAGCAAAACATTATATTCTGATTGAATTTTTGTATTGTAAGGTAAGTCTCCGACGTTTCACATTAGCTGCAATTGACTAATTTGTCTATAATTTCATAATCATACATGGAACATTATTTTACAGTTTATGCATCCGTTGGCGGTGCTGTTCAACAAAAATCCCGGTGAACACGAGCACGAGGAGTCATCCAGACATTCTCCGGGGTAGCACGGTCGCTGGTAGGAACACGTCACTGAAATACACAATTAATGGTTTCAAAACATGATCACCCTTAACGTGTACCCAAGCCGGAAAATGTGCAATTCTATAAGAATTGTTTGAAGTACATACACCTTTTACCTTAACCCTATGATCTCTTGTATAGGTCTTACATCCCCCAGGCTAACAAGCTAACCATCATGTGGGAAAAAGATTAAAATGATAAAAGCCCATTAGGCATTTACGTTTGATCATTCGATATCAATAGTGGTCTTTTTTTCTTCAAAGTCGCCAGTATATCTTTTTACATCATCAAAGGTAAATGTTCGTGAGTCATTGGTAACTATCTTTAATCTTAATTACACCTGTGATCATGACCTTTGATCTTTGAATTTGAGATCATTGGTTTTCATTACCTTACATGTTACCATCATACCCACTTGTATGATCTTACGTCTTATCCTATTTAGATATCTTAGGGAAATGTAACTCTTCAAAGGACATACAGACCAACATACAGCCCGACCGAAAAAAGGCAATATACCCAACTTGTTCATAGGAACGATATAGTATGAGCAATTTTATTGAAAACGTAGGCAACTTACTTCTAGGTTTATAGAAGTTAAAACATCGGAAGATATGACATCAGTTGATAAAGAAATCAACAACTGTTATCGTATGTAGTACATTACAACTATTGATTTCGATTAATTAACATATATCATGTGCATACAATGACACAAAATGCACAAACACAATGTCTCTTTGTAAAATATTAAGACAAACAATTTGTATGTAATCAATAAATATTTGGATGCCTTAAATGATAACTACAAACACATATTTACATGTCCGGCAATATGGCCCACTTGAAGTAGAAGGACAGGTGCACGTGTATGGACTGACACAAGCCCCGCCGTTGGCGCAGTATGGGTTGCAGATGGCTTAATTCAAAATAAAACGGGAAGGGATTTTATATAAAAGCTGAAAATATCATTTTTCCTATTCGAACAAGTGTGTACATAACGCAAAACGTTTTGTTACACAACAAAATATGAAATGAATGTTAAATATGTTAAACAAATTGTTGGCGGCACTATTTAGAAAACAGAAACAACCGCCTGATGCTTTCCTGATTCGGCGTTCAGGATTAAGGGTAGCGGAATATTGTTTGACAAATAATATAAGTGTTGAGGTTTTACTCTCCAAATAAATTATTTAAAGCGAATTATAAGTACCGGCCAGTATTGTATCAATTTTGAAAAATATGAAATATAATTACTTGTGTTAGCATTGAATCGTGATGTTTAATTTGATCACTTACGAATGATGCAATTCCGGTCTCCATTGTGTCTCCACCCTGCACGACATCTGCTTTCGTAAGTGTAATAAGGCTGCGAGTAGAAGCGCCAATACGAACAACCCCTTGGAAAGTATGTACATAGCTTCATTAAACGACGTTTTAAAAAACAAAACAACACAATATCCATGTCAATGGCATTTTTTACGACGTTTTCGTCAATTATGTATTTACAATTAAATCGTTGAAGTTTAAAAAAAAACAACATGCTCGTCGTGTGACAAAAGTATGCCGATGTCGTGTGCGAGCATAGGATGTTTCGTACACGTATACAAAAGCATATTTTTTACAAACATCACTTTAAGTCGACACATAAATGTTTGAAGGTGAGCTAATGGGCGTTAGGTTTTCTTCTCTGTGTCGGTATTTTTCTGCCTTTTGGTTGTTCTTTTTGAAAAATCGTATATTATGTTTTCTTTATAAAGTCAATCGTTGAAAAACAATAATACATGGTTCACACCAACGGTGCTTTGATGGCGCTTTTAAGCGGCGTGCAAAGCGGCACCAAAGCGTAACAAAGCTTGATTAAAGCGTAAGTGTCGTTGTAGATCGTGGGAAAGCTTGGAGTTAAGCGGGACATTCGGCAAGAACGCCAAACATTTTAAACTGTTTAAAAAATTTGGGCGCTCTGTCACAAATTGATTAAAGCGCCGAGAGCGTATCAAAGCTTAAAAAACAGTAACAAAACTCAGCAAACCTTGACTCAAATCGAAGGAAAGCTTAACAGAGCTTGGCTCAAAGCGGGGACCCCAGTCTTCACGGTCTGTCACCACTTGACACGCTTCGTTAAGATGTCTCAAGATTTGCTACGATCTGGCATGAAGACCTGACACGAGGTCAGACGCTTTGTTACTCTTTGTTACGTTTTCATGAAGGACTCTCCCGCTTTCCCACAAATTGAGACGCTTTGATCAAGGATTGACACGTTTTGTTAGGCTTTGTTACACTTGGCAAGTTTCCAAACGAAGAAGAAGTATCCTGAACCTTACAAACTACTAAAAACACAAAGATGGGACCCAAGAGAGGTAGAGGTGCAGCAAAGAAGAGCCGGAGAGGGACAGGCATAGGCCAGGTGGCTGAAAGAGTCATGAATGAAGTCATGCTGGTTTAAAAGCCAGAGCAGCCACAGCCTTACCCTGCAGAGGATCATCTCCCAGTCATCACAGCAGTTCCAGCAGCCGCCGCCAGCAAAAAGCGTACGAACAAACCCTACTACTATGCAACACTAAAAGAAGCGCAACAAAAAGAGGTCATTGACAAGCTGAAGACAATCCCTCCATCTACTAAAAGATAATGACATATTATAAAGACGCGCAGAACAAAGAGAAGCTATGTGCGGACAAAGCTGCTGACATGGGTGTTGAAGTGGCAGCACTCCAAACCTTTTACAAGTCCAACCGTTCCCAGATGAGCCGCCTCAAGAGGACTGTGGGAAAATCGGGTGAGGGTTCTGAGACAGTCGAGGACATGTCTGCCACGGACAAATGGGTGTGGGAGAGATTCTCCTTCCTCAAAGACCACATCGAAAGTGTTGAATTCAGAAACGTGGTGAGCATCCGTAACAGCAGGTTTACAGAGCCCCCCTCTCATAGACTCTCCACAGAGAGTGTTGACTTGACGCAAAGTCTGATGAACTTTATGTCTGGCAAGAAAGGTGGTCCCTCCACCTTTGCCAGACATATAGATGACGGTCTAGCACAGCTTCCTGGAGACACCAAACGGGCCACACAGATCACGTCTATGGAAGTGCTACACGAGGGACAGAGGCAGGCTGAAGAGGGCCAGTAGATGTTCCAGCAGATGCCCACCTTCCCACAGCAGCAACAGCAATACCTACCAAGCTCTACCAGTTGCCAGTACCCCCCAAGAATGGTGTCCCAACGTCACCAGTGGCAGCCTCCACCATCACAGTGGTCGACCCTGCAGATGCCATGTCAACAGCCCACCATAGTCTGGGGCTCCTAAGACTATCATTACATGAGCAGCCAGTACCCTGCCCTGTACCCACAACCATAATCACAACCATAAATGATCTCCACCAACATCCTGGACCTGGACACGGGAGCAACTAGAGCCATGACACCCCTAGCAAGGTTATCACCTTTACTAACAGCTACCCGCTTCAAAGGTTATACTGCTGCTGCTACTGACAAAATCACAAACTCCTTGAACCTGAGTGAATTTGTGAGCACAGCAATGACCGCTGCAGGGATAACCACCAGGCCACCATCTGCAGTGACCCATCTGGGAACTCCTCAACCTCCACCTGAAGATGACATTTGAATAACCTATGAAAGACATGATAATGTTATGACCCAAGATTGTGCAATAATTTATATTGTGTGAATAGTTGACTTCGCCATGGACATCTTGTGATTTGTAAACAGTGATAACATTTGATTTTTTGTTGTTTTTTTTTTGGTTCAGTTTGTTGGTTTTTGTACATTTTGATAATATGTTTCTTAATAATTAAAATAATGAAAGAGAATTTGCTACATTTAAAAGAATGCCTTCTATTTTCAAAAAGAATAAAACATACAAGACAGATATTAATTGAAAATAATTAAACAATACAAAATACACAAAATCATTAATGGTACATATCTAAATTGTCAATTCTAAAACTTGATTTCTTTAAATTTTCAATCCTAATTTACAATAACAATATTATCTGATATTTCATTTGATTTTTTTTTATTAAAGTCTTTATTTTAAATAATGACAAGCAGATGAATTACATATAATAACAACAATAACATGAATAATAATAGCATATTACAAAGTACACATATTTCAAATTTCAAAGTCAATATTACAAATTAATTTTCATAATATTCATAACACATTATTCTTCACCTTCAGTCTCCATCTTCATCATCAGCCTCTGACCCATTCCTCTCTTCAACTGCAGCAGAAAGCACAACACCAGCCATGTCTTTGCTGCAAGTCAACATCACCCACTGGAGAAACAAAGTAGTCTCTAAGATGATCTCTCTGATGTCTGGCATCCACAGTGGCGAGGTTCCCCCTCGCATGTGGCTGTGGAACATCTTCCCAGTGGGGTCCATGTCTCAAGGCCCCTGGTACGAAGTTGTGCTCTTCATCCTTGTGGTCCACCTCATTGCATAACATCATCACCCTATGCCTCAACAGGTTGTGTAGCACCACAGCAGTCTCCACAAAATTTCTGACGTTCTCTACCTTCTGTTCCATAGTTCCCAGCAGGCACCTGAACCTGTTGGCCAGGATGCCAAATGCATTCTCCACCACTCTTCTACACCTTCAGATCCTGTAGTTGCAGATTTTCTGCTCATCTGTCATCCCTCGTCTACTGCCCTCTTCATCGTGTAGCTCTTCAGGGCAAAAGCATCACCACCCAGGATGAAGTATGGAATATCTTGCTCAGTTTGCCCAGGGAGAGGGCATGATGGGGGCAGCCCTATGGACCCATCTTCTAGGTATTTAAAGAGCTCAGAGTCTGTGAATATCTGGGAGTCAGACATGTGTCCTATACCTCTCAGCTCAATCCAGATGAACTTGTATTCTGCATCTACAATGGCCAGCATTGGTATGGAGAAGAACCCCTTGTAGTTGTGGTATAGACTGCCTTTGTTTGCTGGCTTCTTGATGGCTATGTGTTTTCCATCCAATCCACCAACTGCATGGGGGACATTCCACCTCTGTTCAAACTGCTGGGTAAGGTGTCTCCATGCGCCAGGTGGTAGGTGCGTTGAAAACCTCACCTTCACACGCCTGTACAATGGCCGTGCACACTTCTGGAATCAGATCTATTATGGTGGAGATACCACATCTGAAACCATATGCCAGTGACCTGTAGGTGTCCCAAGTGACCAAATGTCTCAAGGTGATTGCCAGCTTGAGGCCAGCTGACACGGGGTGCCTGTAGTTAGTCTGCTGCTTCTGGATGACTGGTGCCACTCTTTCCAGGATATCATCGTACTCCTCAGGGTTTAATCTGGTGAAGTTTCTGAAGGCAGCAGGGTCTTCTAATCTGAGTTGTGTGTCCAGGAGGCTAGTGTTATGACCATATTGCTGTCTTATTTCTTCAGTGAGCCATGGCCTGGTCCAGCAGCTTCTGATAAATGGTCTTCTCCCTCCTGCTGGTAGGTCAACCTCCCCTTGTCTTTGCTGTTCTTCCTCTCTCTCCTCCGACTCAAGGGCTAGGATATAGTTATACAACAGGGAGACAAACGTCATGTCTTCTTCAGGTAGATCATGCTCTGATAAAGTCAAAGATGCAATGATTTTGTGGATGTGCCGCATTTTTATAAAGGCCCTGGATAAAAAGCGGCATAAAAATCGGCGATCTCGACATTTTCCAATACGTAACAGAGCGTAAACATACACAACAGAGCTTGGTAGTCGTATCAGAGCCTGATTTAAAGCGTCATAATCGCATCAAAGCGTAATAAAGCGTAATAAAGCTTATCAAAGCGTGATTTCAAGCGTAACAAAGCCTGATCAAAGCGGGATCAAAGCGTGAGGAATCGTAACAAGTCGGGAAATATTTCGTCCCCAAAGCGGCAACAAATTCGTATCAGAGCGTATCAGAGCTTATCAGATCTTAAGAGATCGTGATATGTTTGGAAAAGTAAACACAAATGACGGCGCTTTGCTCGCTGATTTAAAGCGCGGCATTCGCCGTTGGTGTGAAATAACAATAACAGAAACTAGTTTTAATACAAGATATCTCAGAAGGGCTACTTACCACCACCAGTACCAACAAATGCAGTATCTGATTAGCCGTTCTCGTCGCACAAGATACGTCTCGTATTGTCTGAAATCATACGTTAAAGTTAAATGACTTATTGTACACCCTTTTTACAAAAGTATTTTAGCTAACATAAGCTATTGTGGTCAGTCTATCTCTCCCGCGTGTATCGCCAAATTTTCATTGTAACCTCTCCAGAGGCTACACATATGGCCAAACTACACGTCACTCGGCCAGAATATCTAGGCCTAGACTGAATTTGGGTCAAGTAAGGTCGAAAACAAATTAACTGTGTCAAATAATATCAAATCGATAAAACCTTTTTATCACGTTCTATACCTTGTTTTCAATGTAATACAAACATTACGTTTTTTTGTATATTACACATGTGTAATACAACATTTTTTAGCGTTTTCNTTGGAAACTATAGACCTGTTAGTATCTTAAGTATCATATCCAAAATCTTAGAGAGAGCAATTTATACACAACTGGAGAAATATTTAGTAGATAATAATTTATTGTATGAACTCCAGTCTGGGTTTAGAAACTCATATTCTACTGATACCTGTTTAGTCCACTTAATGGATCATATTAGAAATAATAATTCTAAAGGACTCTATACTGGCATGGTAATGTTAGACCTGCAGAAAGCGTTCGATACAGTGGATCATAATATACTATGTGATAAATTAAAATTGATGGGTATGGATAATACTGATTGGATTATGTCTTACTTATCTGGTAGAAAACAAACTGTATGTGTCAACAACATCTTCTCAGATTTTAAACCTGTGACTTGTGGGGTACCCCAAGGTAGTATTTTGGGACCCCTTCTATTTTTATGCTATGTTAATGACATGTCTATAAGTATTGATCCCGACTGTAAATTGATCCTTTATGCTGATGATAGCGCTATTCTGTATGCACACAAAGATCCACATGTTATATCTGAAAAATTAAGCAGGGTCATGGATTCATGTTCAAACTGGTTAGTTGACAATAAATTATCCCTTCATTTGGGGAAGACTGAATGTATTGTATATGGATCAAAGAGAAAGTTAAAACAACTGAAAGATTTTAATATTGAATGTAATGGGCATAAAATCGAACCCACAACTGCTGTCAAATATCTTGGTGTTAGTATTGATAACACATTATCTGGTGAAAATATTGTAAACAACATTGTTAGCAAAGTAAACTCTCGTCTTAAATTTATGTATAGAAATGCAAAGTCTTTAGATACAAGGACTAGAAAATACTTATGTTCTGCCTTGATTCAGTGTCACATTGACTATGCTTGTTCCTCTTGGTATCCAAGTTTAAATAAAGGTTTAAAAGACAAATTACAGATATGTCAAAATAAAATTGTAAGATTTATCTATGGACTGGGTCCTAGAGAAAGTATTAATCAATGTAACCTGTCAGATATGTCATTGCTAAATGTTGAGAATAGAAATAAGCAATTAAGATTAAATCATGTTTTTGAAATTGTTAAAGACAAGTGTCCATCATACTTGAAAGAAAATTTTGTATATGTGAAAGATACACATTCATATTCAACAAGGGCAAACACATACAATTTTAGAGTGCCCATATGCTATGGTAAAGGAAATGTTACCTTTTACTACTGTGCAATTAGCGATTGGAATGCTTTGCCAGATACAATAAAGAAAATTGATAATAAACATCAGTTCAAATTAGCTGTTAAGAACCATCTATTGTGCTTAGCTAAACACTTTAATTGTACTTTTATAATATTTGTGTACTAGTCATCATGACAAATATATTTTAGAAACATGATTGTAACAACTTACATGTATACTCAAATGATCAGGGACTTATTGTTCATATTGTGTAACTTTCTCACAGAATTATATAATAGAAAGTATAACCTAAACTGGACCCCATTGGAAATAAGCTTTCGGGCTTTCATGGACAATCCTAGGTTTTTACAGTATATTATCCAAGTTATTTCTTTTTACATACTAAGTTTTCCCTAAAGTTGTGAATTTGTTTCTATCATATATCAAATAATTAGTCTGTGCTGAAAATATGTGATAACAAATATATGTGACATGTTTAACTGTGATAATCAAGCAATATATTATATTCCATTATAGTAACATTAAATCATATTTTAAGTGAGGCAGTTGCTGATCTGTTCCCTTCAAATCTAATTTGAGGTGATACGCTTTTTTAAGACTATTTTATATTGTTTCACTTTTGTGTTCATTTTCTTTGTCAAATCATATTTTATATTATTTTATGGCAGTTTGTATACCATAGGTTTTGATCAGCAGCAATCTCACCAATGCTTTTAGTTAAAATTGTTATGACATTTTTAATGATAACTTGTATATTATGTGTTGTAAAACCTGAATAAAAATCAATCAAACATAGTTGACATTATCTCTATATATCCCATTGAAAAGCATTCACGTACGTTTCAGCAATCGCACTTTTAAAGCGTTCAACTGAAATTATAAAACGAGTTACAAAACTCGCTCCTACAGTGTAATGAAACCATAAAATATGTCGGCCTATTTGTATTGTAAAGCTATTAAACCCAAGTGAGTTTGTTTTAACACTGTATATGTTTTACTGCAACGCACTTTGGTGTCGTCCAAATATAAAAGCAATTTTGTGTTAAAGCGATAAGCTTATGTGAATGCGTTACCTATCCAAGTGTGAAGAGCGTAACTCAAGGTGGTATTTAAGAGTGTCATTTAACAATTATAAAAGAAACCCATATTGTATAATTATTCGAATAAATTCGAATGTTTAAAAAAGAATTTTGTCATTACACTTTTAATTACTTTTTTAAACGAGAGTTGTGTCATTACAAATCATACACTTATCTTTTCACCTATATAGTTTCAATTCAGAACGGCAAAATAAACAAAGGCCTGATTCGTGTCAGGGTAATATTTTGGTACACACGGTTGTCGCCAAGGAGTGTCTTGTAGTTTATCTTGTATGGTAAAATATTGAGTTCCTTTCAATTTAACTTTGGTCTTAAAAAATATACTGTTAAATCTGCTATTTTCTGTTTTAAATTCGCTAATCGAAGTTAATATACATTAACTTCCGCATCGGGTTCTTTAAACAAAAAAGTCAAAAGGGATTTTGTCTGAACACATGTTCATGCCTGTCAACGCATATATACAATTTGACTCGCCTGTAGAAATGAGAGAAAAAACCGATTTCATTGAATAAACATCGTTTACATGAGCTCTCTTTATATCCCATTCAATTGCATTCACGTTTCAGCAATCGATCTTTAGATGTAAAGTATTTAACCGAACTTATACAAAACTGATATGTCTCGGTATATTTGAATTGTAAAGCAATAGTTTACAGTTCATGTATTTATTTAAACAGTCAAGCACGTACTATGAACTGTGTTTTGTGTGTTTACGCACTGATCTCTGTTTGCATACACTACTTAATATGGAAGAGTTTCCGGTTTAAGTACTTTGAAGTATGTAAACGCACACCATGTTAACCTCTGTGGTCGAAACATAGATATCATGTTGATTTGTTGATTCTTTCGTTGAGTTGTGATTTAATTGTATGTATCACCGTTGGCTAAGACTGAAAGAAGATGACATAGTGTTCAGTTGAAGCCGCGCGATCCGATTCTATTCAGATTTGAAACATCGACCCATGGGACCGTGGTCAATGTGTTACTATTTATAGTAAGGATATGTAATTTTGATTATATATTATACAATGTATTTAACGTTGGTCTATCGTAATTATTTCAATTGCATCGAAAACACGTGTTGTCACTCTAAACAATAAAAAAATGGCATACAGCGCAGTTTTGTTTAATATTAAGTTATACCGGTTTATATAGATTTAAATTGCACTTTATATTGGATTGATTGTTCTGCTCTTGAACTTATTGCCAATCAAATACTAGAGCGTGTTGGGCCTTTATTTAAGCAATTTTTAACGAACATTGAATATACAATTTGGCACATCTTGAGGAATGTAAAAATACTTCCTTAAATAAAACAATATTGGGCATGATGTCTTTATGCACGATGCATTCAAATACGGTTCAACATTCAACAAGAACCACTTCACAGATAAAGTGATCAACTTGAACGTTGCAACGAGCGACACAACTCGCAAAATTCAATTTAAGCCACAACTTTTGTCTCGGCCCCAGATTCATTGTTAAGTTATAATTTCTCAAGCTGTTATAAACAGTGAAATACAAAATGTGGATGGTGTTTGGACTGTTGGTCCTCTTATCGTTTGCTTCTTAGTAGGAAGTGCGAATATTCTCCGTTTTGGCTGAATGGGGTCAAGGATATAAACGTACACCATGCTTACCACTCTATGGTACAAACATTTGTATCACACAAGATTCAATTAAATATTTAGCTTGCTTTTTTTCGTAAATTGCTTGGTATTTTAAAAAGTTTAACGTATCGGCGAACCTTAGCTTACTTTAAAAAAGATTAAATATTTAGTAGCATACTTAAATTTATATCTGCATTCGCATCTTTCTTTAAATAATAAATAAAATAATTATAGAAAAGCTCCGAGAGTTAATGTCTTGCACAATTAAGGCTTAAAATAAACAAAATACATACTATTTGTCTTTCCATACTTTTCTAAAAAAAAAATAAAAAAAAAAGATAACCTTAATTTCATGTTTTATTCATAGCTTCGATTCTATGAAAGTCCAGGTTAACATGTAATAGAGAACTCTGATGTTTATATGCGGTCCTTTATTTATGCCAAGGAACCAATTGCGGAACAGTGAGAAAAAAAACATACAAGACTAAACATACAAGTATTAAACACACACTATAAATAAAACTGGGGTCCCCGCTTTGGAACATTAAATCAAAAGCTTTTGGGGTTTTTAAACAGTTTTAGGAGCTTAGCCGAGAATTTATCATACAACACAAAGGGGTTACAAGACATAAACATTATAGCATCGTCCTTCACATTAAGCAGCAATGAAACCTCATAATAATTCGATAACATTCCGATTTCATTATTAGATGGTTCAGATTCACCAAGGCAGGGCAATTTTATCATTTCATGCACGATCAAATAATTTAAAAAAACAACACAAGTATCAGCTAAATCACTTTTTGTGCACGATTTCAGAATGTCAGGTGATATAGTTCAAATTCCAGATCATCGTAATCCATCTCAGGAAGGAGTTACATATAGTATATGTATATGCATAATACTTGTATTATATGTACTGTAATAAACATCCAGAGTGTATAAACAAGATGACTCTGAGTATCCTTGAACGCACAGCTACTAAACTGTAGCTTATGTGTTAAAATACCATATATCCCTTGTTTGGAGATATTTAAAACAACGGGGGAATAGTTTAAATATGTATTTTGCTATATATGTCCATATTAAGACATTAACTTCTGTGGCGTGGTCAGCTTTTACCCAAGGGGCACGATTGAAAGACAGAGGACACCCAGAGTATGTAACACAGAATTTTACAGCTTCACTGTGTGGTATTGTGTAACTCGATACTAGGTAGCAATTTAAAGCTATCTGGATTCAACTATCCTTTTCACAATCTGTATTATATTATTTTAGCCAATCGAATTGTGTGCATAATTATTACATTATCATGCGATGCGGTTTATTCAATACATAACGCATTCTAAAACGTGTTGACTGAACAATAAAAGCGCATCGTACACATTTATAATAACGTTTTCCTAATTATTTTTACCGCCGAAAGGTTAATTGAAAAATATACGATATTTAAAAAATACTAATGAAGATATGCTTAAAGCCCCATAAACACTTAAAACCAACGAATATTACGTAAAATATTTCATAAAATAAAGTTAACACATACCCTGGTAACATAGATTAAACAAGATACAAAATGCTCTTTTTTTGTGGTACAATGTATTCAACATGTTCATGTACTAAGTAAGTGTTTAGTGTGTCGTATGAATAGATATCGTTGCGGGAAATGTAAATGGAATATATATTGTATCACAAAAATAAAAAAGAGCATTTTTTATCTTGTTTAATCTATGTTACCAGACCACATATTGCGTTGAAATTTTGGCTATTGCTATAAGGAACACTGATCTGTTATGGGTTAAATTTATTTAACGAAATATTTGTTGATTGTGAGTGTCTATTGGGCTTTAGCCGTGAAGATGGTATAAAAGGTCTTTTTTTATTATAGTTTCACCCCTATTGAAAGGGCCAGCCAATCTGGCTTATGAGACACTTTTTGCGTGTATACTATGTACCTCCCAACTCCTATTACTATGCCAAGCTCCAGGCGGATAGAAGTCGGTAACCATTCATGTTTAACGCTCGCGGCTCACGAGCCGGCCATATCGGAACAAGTCCCATGACAAACATTCATCTTTCGACAAACGCTGCCCATGGGGCTCGAACCTTCGACCTCCCGCTCCCGAGGCTGACGCCTTATCCACTAGGCCACGGCGATCGGTTATATTTGAATGAAGTACCACGCACTTTTAAGATAAAATGACTATATAACTTGATTGCTTACATAAGAACTGTGACTCCCATTGTTTATAAAGTATGCTTTTCCGCAAATTTTGTATAATCAGTGGTAATCAAGAATTACGACAAAGCAATACACTTTAACTTCCTTATTGGAATCTTAAAAAAAATGAAGACAACATGTGTTCGGAAGTTGCTCTCACATTATCAACAGACACTCACTTGTGGGAGAGTGTCACCGGAAGAACATGAGTACATAAAGTGGTCAACGTTGGATTTATGACGACTATGAAAGTACAAATATTTTTTCCAGTGTGACTTCATTCTTTAAGAACCCGAAAGTACAATAAATTGCTGACGATATATGCTTAAAAAGGCATTTCTTTATTAGCAATGTCGTATTTATTAATATTTGAAATGTTGAAAAGAATCAGGTTGCATAGTTCTTCAATCAACATAAGAGAGATCATATGTTATAAAAAAGAAGTAAATTGTATACTCTATTAGTTTGTGAATTTTAATATCTGCAATCGAACAATAACGATACAATTATAATTTAGTGTTTTTTTGAGAATAAGTATATTGTATAATCCTAAATGTTAGAACATATTTGTTTACATTCTTAAAAATATATGTCAATACAACTTTTTTGGTACTTTACCTATACCCTTAATATTTACACATGTAACTATATTCTTTCCATATAGTTGAAACTAAGTGAAATGAACATGTTAATTCATTTTGCAGAATAATGTAATTAAAATGCAAATGATAAGACGTATACCTTGGTTGGAAAGTTTTCTTCGAAACTTTGAAATAAACAAATCTGATTACGTGTTTGTCTTCATGGTGGATGTTTAATTATATAGTAACATGCACGACATTGAGTACACAACCTTAAGTTTAAACCTATTTATTTTAGCTCGGTTGCATCGAAAGCCTAAGGCTTATTTAAAACGCACTCGAGTCCGTTTTCTGGGACTAGAACCAGTTCCTGGTGTCTATTGGGGAGATCAAAAGAACGTTCTCAGAGTGGGGATTGAATCTGTGACCTCCCGGTCGCTAGGCGGACACCATATTCACTACGCCACGGCGACCTTAGTTGAACCATTATACCAGTGATGTCATTATTTCTCGAACCGTTTATCCAACAGACAATCACTAAAACCATTTATATACAATGCTTCGCAAAATTTGCTCACAAACATGCGTCTTATGATGTCCGTAAAAGGTATATTAAAATGGTTCCGATCAGTTACACAAGGTTTCCGCTAGGAAGTAGGGTATTTTACTTTGTATTGCTATATTGAACGAATGCAAACAGCAACTGCTTAGAAGAGTATAATATATCGATGTCTCTAATAAAAGCCCCATTGCTATTTGATCGTTTTTTCCCAATACAAACACGGAAACAACTGGATCATTATTTCTTATTCTATAAAATCATACTTAAAGTTTATAACCACGTTGTTTGGCTCAAAGCTGAATTATATACTTTAAATGTTGAAACAAAGCAAATAATTTGACTCTTGAATTGTTAAATTCTACATGCAAAAGGCTTAAACAATAATACATATCATTTATCCTGATTGTGAACATTAAAAGCACACTATATGTCGCAAGATAATTTTAAGATGTTTTCATCGGATCATTTCCAGTAACAAAGATTGTAAGTTGGCCGTTCAGATGATATCATATTCCACTATTAAATAAACCCTCTTGCGGTCTTAAAGTCAATCACAAGAACCGTGTTTAAAGCGGTATTAAAGGTTGTGAAGCGAAAAGAGCTAATTACAATCTAGAGCAATCTCAATGCTGACTTATTTACTCCACGCTATTAAACAAACTGTAGATGATACAGTGTACTGTTCCTCATTCTATCGTCTTAATTTCATCCGCTTAAACTACAATACTCCAATCGTAACAATTTAATATATATATCGAACTGAACAAATCAATGTATACATTGTACCGTTTCAAAAAATGGTTGATATTGATATCGTTCATGAATTGAATGACGTACACATATAACTGTATTGTTTGACATGTGAACCAATTATGATATCATGACAGAAATTACAGGACATCGCTAAATATAAAAATTAATACAGTTGTGGTCACCGCCTTGGAAAAGTATATGGAGTGTCAACCGTTGCAAATGCATGAATAACCTCACAAGTAGTCCAGAATTAAAGTCAATGACATAATAGTGCAAATCTTAGTACAAGAAAATCTTAAACAGTTTTCAATAACTTACCTATATAACTGTTCTAATGTTAACTGTCTTCACGTAGCACAACGCCAACTTGTATAGTTTATTAATAGTAAGTAGCTATAACTTACAAGACGCATTCCTGATTAAAAAGCATACCTTCCTTTCCTTTTGACGATGTTAGTGTAAACAAATTTGTTTATGGCCTAAGTATACAGATTTATCTTTTATAATATATATATAAATCATGCTTATTTAGAATAAAGTCGTCTTATATTTTGTTCAGACTAAAGCTTGACTGCAAATAATTAACTAACAATTGCGGTGATATTCTCATACATGTAGTCACTTCATTTAAAATATCAATATGATGTTAATAATATTGGCACGCCAAAGCGTGAAAACTGTTTATGTGAATGATTTTGCAAAACCATTGTACATGCCAGTGCAGTCTTTTATTTTTAAAAAGATAGGCATACTATTGATTGCAAGCATGCCATGTGTGACGTTAATAGAAGTTAAACAACTTCATGTGGCTTTTACAACTCATAATAATAGTTGCGAATGCATAATAATTTTAACTAGGGTTATGATGAACATGGAATAAAATGTTGCAAAATACAGTAAGAAAATGAGCAGAGGCAGATACATATGTGTATACATAAGGGCACATGGAGGCAACGAGAATGAAACGATATTAACTGAAACACAGGATATTGCTTGTTATACGAAATGTTGATTTTAATTTTAAGTTTCAGTGTCAAAGCTATTCGAAACAAAGTCATGAATTATACATTAAAACAATCGATATAGTATATATATTATATTACAAACATCGTCCTTCAAAAAAAATGTATTACAAATCATAAGTAAGTTTTGTTCAAAAGAATTTCGTCTTACCCTCGCCACTGTTGATAGGCGTCATTTGGCAACACAAACAAACACACCACCAGGAGCGTGAAACACGCAATACATCGCACCATGACTGCCTGCAAGCGAATATAAATTCAGTAAGTTCCTAACAACAGTCCTCTTAATGATTATAGACGTTAACAATGTATTTTTCAATATTCAATTCGGGCAAACACGATGTTGGTCGCCCTGGTACTTGCATCGTACTGTTCCGCTGAGCGGAAGATTGTGGATTTATAGAACAAGGAAATTTAAAACGGTACGACGCGAGAGGGAGTTTTTATAGCAGGGGGGGGGGAAGGTTTACAAATGCATGTTGATTTAAAATAGTCTATAATTGTGTTTATACGTTGTGTATTGCGTTAAGTTCTTGCGGCGTTTGTGTGGGGTTTTTTTGTCGTTGCTTTGTATTCTGTTAAATGTCGTATGATATTCTTTCTATTTGTTTAATAAATTTCCTAACATAACGTTTATATATTTGACGTGTATAGTAACAAAATATGTTAATTCGGTTTTTGTAAACAGCTTGATGTAAAATTAGATTTTTTAAATGTAAATAATAAAGTAGAAAGCAAACTATATCGCAAATAGCTCATATTGATACGTAAGACACATTTAGCCTTGATATAGTTAAAAACACACATGCTGCGATGTTTAAATCGAACTAAGCATCCTTGGAATTAACAAACGACAATACCGGTCGTTTAGTAGAAATGAATGTTGAATTTCCTGCAGCCACTTGAATATTGTACCATACGAGTAAGAAATCTGTAATACAAAATATTTCAAAAACACGTATGTGAAGATTAATAATGATATGCGCCACTGTTCAAAATAAGCTAGAGAAGAGTGGCAAACAATAATTTAACATAAACTTAAGTCGTGCATTTTTAATAACCGTTTAATAAATTACTTATTGATTTGATGTATCTGAATTTTACCAGTTTTACTGCGTGTGAAACAGCTATCGCCTACATTCTTTTCTAGTTGGATCAGAACTAGCTTCATAAAAGAATCGACGTGGTATACAGAGACCATGCTACATTGTCTGACAATTACTTTATCGTTTTTTACGAAAGTACGATTTTACAATTGCAAGTTTTCATTGTACATGTCGCAATGATATGTATGACTTCCGTTTTAGCAAAAGTCAATACAAATCGATGTTTGCGTATTATACATTATTTCTCTGTGTCGATTGCTTCAGAATACTTCGTTCAAATATTTGCGTTAGATCGAGGCTTCAGTTATTATGATTTGGACGAAGACATTTTTCTTCTTAGCATCTGAAGTGTTATATTTCTATATTATTTAAGTTAACAACAAAATGTCGTTTTTCATGTGCTTATTATAAAACAATTACGCATCTTCCTCTTATAAGCCATTTTTAAAGTGTTTTAAGTATTAATAAAGTATCCACAGCATAACCGTTTCTTGATGCTTGACAAGAAGTTTACATGTTGTGTTTCATAATGTTGCGTGCCGGATGAATGTTATTGAAAGGAATTCACTTTTCTAGCTTTTATAACTGTAGCCTTTACCCGACTGGCCCAAAATGCGATCCCGCCTGATCAGCATGTAAGCTACCAGCCCTCAAAAGTTCATCATATACCTCCATTATTACTGAATTTATTTCAAAGAATCGCTTTATCTATTTACGCAACAGTGACCTTGACCCAACTGACTTCAACCACATGTTCTCTATGCTGGCTACTATATACAACGCTTTATTAAGGCTTGTCAATGCAATCTACAATTGACTCTTAAACAACACAAACCTTAACCTAAATTGTATAATACATATAGAGGCATTATTCTGTTAAATTGCGTGTAAGTTGTTGCAATCGTTCATTTACCCTATGTAGTTAAAAATAAGACAAACATTGATATCTAATTAAATATCTGTAGTAGAAATGGAGACATTCAGTTGTTTCACCTCGTTGAAAACCTGCAGAAGTTGCTCTTAAACCTAATCCTAAATTTCATGTTGCAGTTACCGATGCAAGCAATAGATCAAATAAATATATCATCTAAGAACCAAAAGGGTGAATATTCTGCTGGCCGTTATAATTACCAAAGGGGTCATAATTATGCTTATTGGCTGAAAACAGTTGAAGATCTTGGTCAGTGACTTATCATTTATGAGGAGTATACAATAAACGGCTACAATAATGACGGTGATATGGATTAAGTGCAAGACTATTACACAGACGCCGACGCCAAAGTCGATGAATGGATGAAATGTATATTTCGAACTGCTTGGTAAGACGTCGAGCTTAAATTAAGATTAATGTCGAATACAGATAAATGTAATTTATCGGTTATCCTAGCTGGATTGGTTTAAATAGTATGTTGTATTATGTATATAACTGATAACAAAACAAAATGTTCTATCCTGGTAGTGTTGAGTAATTACTATATTGTTTGAAAAAAATAATATTCTTAATGTTCATGAAAATGAGTTAATGACAACTTTTCCTGTTTGTTGTCGTGTCTTCAGTCGTGATGATTGTGATGGATGCTAGGTTAACGTCTATACTAATGTCTATTTAATTTAACCTATTTTCTTATCGATAATCAACCAATAACCAATCGGTATGTATACATATACCGCGTTTTGATATTGAACGAACGTTAATTCATTTACATTTGCTTGATTTATCATATTTATAGACATTTTTTAGCTATATCATACCTAGTTCAGCACAGTGTTTTTTTACCTTTAAAACGCATCAGGTTTGAATGGTTCTACATACCGATATTGGCGTCGATAAACACATCGTGTATATGCAGTGTTTACTGTGCGAAGAGAATGTAATTCATATCACCTTAAACTATGCTTTGATTGCAATAAAAACGATTTTTACACAGCCTTTAACGGCAAGGATGGACAGAGCACGTATGTGAATTAATAATACCGATGAATCAACGACACAACAACAATAAGAGTTAGTATATTAATATTTACAAATACAGGTATTAATGCTTGCCTTGTGTGAATGATTGCAAGAAAATGAAAACCTTGTTTAAGTATTTGTGTTTTGGAAGTATTTGTGTGTTTTTTTTACATTAGTAATTTTCGATAATTATGGTACTTTTTACTTTCATGTTTTCAGTGTTTTAAAGGAAATAAGCATACACATACGTATCAATCGCTTAGCACACCTTGTACATAAATGTTTTCAAATGGACATTTAGTCGTGCGGACATCCGTCGTTGCGCATGTCAATTTGGAAACACACTCAATTGATCTATGTTATTCTTCTACTAAAACAGGGGCATCTCAAAATTATAATGTCAAATGTCGCTGTTTTAACATCCCGTTTACGTTGAGAATCATCGCGTTGATTCATCTTTTTGTTGTGTTATCCCTCATTATCATACTCCGCTGTGCATGCCGGATGGACAAGGGCCGGTGGTAATAACACTATTAAAAACATTTCAGTTCGGATAACGAAGTACTGAAAGTGAGTTGATTCAGTTTTAAATTGCAACGGCTGGTTATCCAATCATCATCATCATCCTTGTTATTGTGTAGTTGTTGTTATCATCATCTTGATCATCATCATTGTCATCACCATCATCATTATCACCACACGGATAATTTTGAAATCTTATATATTCATTTGCTGCTTGTTATTGACCATATATGTAGTAAATAAAAAAATAAACTGTTCAATGTACTTGTAGGAACAAAAGTGAGTTTTTTTATTGATGATAAGCTCTGTTCTTTCGTCATTTCGATATTGATATACCTGATATTCTAAGTTGTTGTTGTCTAATATTATTTGTACTATTTAACTATATTTAAAAGGTTCCTCTTGCTTGCACATCACGAACTACATTGCTTGAATATTAAAACACTTGTTGAACAAGACCAAACCTGCGTGTCAATCATACTTTGACATTGATATTGCGGCCATCTTGGTTTTGATAAATTATGGTGAGCAGCAACAATCGGTAGTTTTTGATGTTATAATTGATTTGACAAAATTCTAAATTGCTGACTGACATGGATATTAGATTTTAAGTATTTTAGTAGTTTCATCAAATTTTAGACCGTTCATCAGCATTAATAGGAATACTACATGATGAAGAGTGTGACGTTTGCACATACTTAACAACACAATTTTGAATTTTAAAACACATACAATGTAAAATCTACACAAACCTTTAGTTGAATATTGTTATGGTCAAATTAACATTGAAATAATTTGATATTCATCCTCTACATACTGCAGAAGGAAGTTTTAAATACCAAGTCATGCCTGCAAACTAAAACCACTGCTTGAGAACTGATAGTGTTCTTCCTAACAAGGAAGATTAAGAAATGTCGGGAACGCTGCGCTGACTCAAAAAAACAGACAGCATGCCTCGGTGCGATGTGTGACCGTATTTCTTTGAGAAAAGAAAAATTGGCGTTCTCGGTGCGCTATGAAGGTAGCTTAATGTACATGTCTGTCACCGTATACGTATTCATTTACACTATTTGTAATGTGTTGTGTAATTTATTATGTAATATATAACGAACGCTTCATGATAACGCTATATATTTTATTACAGTGTAAATGCTAGTAATTACAAAATGAGGCAGTGATATGAAATGCAAAGATGAAGATAGGATCACCATAGTTAGAAGAATAAAAGCTAAATTTAGTAATCAAGTAATACAATTGTATACTACATATGACCACACAATAACACATACTTTAACCTAGCATGATTGTTTAAGAGTAATATATACATTCTATAGTAATATAAACCGCTCTCACAAAAACCGACAATAACACACATGTACTTTAGTACGATATAATGTGAATGTGTGTGTATTTTAAAACAACTTTTCTTGTCTAATCTAATTTGTAACTCCGTTAGTTCATTCTATCAGTGTCAATAAATATAATCGAGTTTGCAGTAGTACTTTACACATTAACAATCACTCTTCTAGCGTTTATAATAGTAGAAGTCATCGCCAGGGGAGGCAACAAACATGGTGTCCAGCTCGTTTCTGACTTCAGCAAACGTTGGTCGCTTCTTAGGCTGATAAGCCCAGCTTTTGTTCATCACACCGTACCACCTAAATAACCAAGACGTCAAACTAAACGTTAAATATTCTACCCATACCATGCTAGCACAATAAAACACAAACCAAATACGGCTACTAGTAGAACTATATTGAACTATTACTGTAGGTTTTAGCAAGAGACCAACGATTACGGTCTTTTGTATACGCAACCTTGAGACCATAAAACGTATTAACATAATAAGGTCACCTTTTGTTTAACAAAACTAAAAGATAGAATCAGAGGGAAATGTTTTTGCTCATCATGCTACCTTTATGAGCACCCAACGAAATAAAGACACGTTTTGTTTAATATAAGATTACATGTATTATAACAAAACATAAATAACAATATATAGCACGAATGCAGTCGATGTACGTACACGTCATCGCAGTGCTCCGGTTTCTGCAGACGAACATTCTTCTTCAGTCTTTCTGGCAGATCTCGGCTTCTTACGTTCTCGTACGGGGTCTCGCCTGATGATGAAAGCAAAATCAATTGTTTAAACCCATACTTAAACTCAAAATCGACAAATATTTCTTTTAAATATTTAATAAAATAAAATTAACCCGTAACAAAATCAGTGTTCCTTATAATAATAGCCAACATTTCAACGCTAGATGTGGTCTGGTAACATAGATTAAACAAGATACAAAATGCTCTTTTTTGTTTTCTGTGGGACAATATATTCAACACATGTTCGTGTACCATTTTAGTATTCAAGTGTCGTATGAATAGATATCGTTGCGGGAAATTAAAATGGAATATATTGTGCCATAACAAAATAAAAACGAGCATATTGTATCTCGTTAAATCTATGTTACAAGACCACATTTGGCGTTGAAATTTTGGCTAATGTTATAAGGAACACTGATAACTTTATTTTGTGAAATATTTTACGAAATATTCGTTGATTTTGAGTGTTAATGGGACTTCAAGCAAGTATTGCAATAAAATATCAATGGTGTATATTCTATATGTTTCTGTTTGACTATATAGCTTGAACGTAATGGTTTTATTATTGTTATCGTTTATCGAAAGTAAATAAACTGTGTGCCAATAGACATTAATGTTTTTTCCAAGAAATGTCATACTAAACAGATTTTAGGATAAACGTGTTTTATTAGAAAGATAACCAAGTAAGTTTCTTTACCCATAGAAAACACTTCCCAGAGGACCACGCCAAACGACCACACGTCACTTTTCTCGTCTGCATCTATTGTTGACGTCATACACTCGGGCGCCATCCACTTGATTGGAATTCTTTCCTGTGATGAAAGCAAAAACTGTTGGCTTTTGTATACCAATTAAACTACAAATACAAATCACCAATGAAATTACAAATACAAATAAGAAATACAAATTAACAAAAGTATTTAAATAAAAGAATGAAACTTAACGTAGGAGCTTTAAATTTAATGTATAGCAAACCCAAAATTAAGGATTACATGCCATGTGGACATTAGAGGATCTTGTAATATTAACGACTTTTGATTTTAATAGTATTGGTCATTATGTATTCCCTTTGTGTTGCTAACCTTCTTGCCGCTTTCTGCATCCCCGTCTCCCTCTTCTTCTGGTTGCGGTCCGAAGCCGTAGATCTTCACTTCGTTCAAAAACGTCAGCAGGATGTTGCGTGCCGCAAGACGCCGATGAGTTATCTTTTAAAAAAAAATAGGTCATGGAGATAATTCGGTGTTACTATTAATATGCTTATTTATATATTTCATTAGTCGCCATTTGCTGTAGTTGGAACACATTTAGTACAGACACTTATGCCTGAATATGACGTTTCTGGAATTGTAACTTCTCACGCTATTGGTAACAATTTGGTAAAAATAAATAATTATATAAAGTCGTTTCAGTGCTTCGACACCATATTGTATTACTTATTGATAAATATCCTAAATAAAACTATCTGTTCTATATTTCCTGCCAAATACGTTTGTTGTTACATTTTGTTTGAATTACCCCTTTTCCAGCCAGGTACTCCATGCCCTTGGCGATGTCGAGTCCAATGCGGAAGAGCGTCTCCTGTATCTCCATGGTAACGTTGGGCTTTTGTTGGACCAGGTACTCCTTCAACGTACCGTTCTCGCAGTACTCGTACAGGATGAAAGGGCCCACTTGAATGCATGAAGAGAATAACATGATTAAGCATACGGCATTTCGTGTTAATGTGGGAACATGTCTTCGAATATCACGTCAACAAGAATTCTTATATAAGTCAATATTTGGAGGTAGGTCATATTACTCGGAATAAAAGTAATCATTTTTGTCAAATAGAATCCGATCCATCAACACAAACAATTGTATACCAATATGTTATATATTTGAGACACAAAAAGCAAAAATAAAATATATTAATTGAGAGTGTTTATGACGTCATTATGAACACTTCAAACATCATCTCACCTCACCTGATATATGACAAAACGATCAGGCCGTAATCTTTTTTTGTTAATGTAAATACGAGTGGCATACTCGAAGTCTGTGTTATAAATGAAAACATCGTTATTATTGTTCAAAAACAATAATGGAAATAAATATTTTAATAGTAACCGTATAAGAATAAATATCGGATTGAAATGACAAGAGAAGACTGTAGTTCGCTTTTTTCGGTTGTGTACGTTCAAACAAGCAGGACCAGGGGAAATGTTTTAATTGTCAATAGCGACTCACTGTTCGTGTCATCGAGAACTGATCCCAAATACTTCAACACATTGGGGTGGTCTCCAACCTTCTCGGATGAAAAGTTGATCTTCGCCTTCATGACGAACTCGTCATTGGTGGAGTAGTTCTCTTTATATAGATTGGATACATATATAACATTTATGACTATTTGAACAATGCCGTTGATTTCCTTATGTTTAACAATAACGCCACCATTGCTTCACTTCCAGGATTGACTTGTTTGATTCCAACTTATGAGTTCACAATAGGACGAACAATGTAATGCCTCTATAAGTACGTTTGTTTTAGTTGTGTTGTTCAACAGTTCTTATATTTGACCTAAAATTAACTTATAACAATATATGAAATAATACGCATACCCTTGAGTGTTTTAGCCACCACAGTTTTTCCCTGGTACTTGGCTTTGTAGATGTTGGCAAAGTGCCCGTCCTTGATGACCGACTCGAGCACAATATCCTTGCGACTGAGGACCGACTTCAAGGCGTACGTGTCCATACCACCGTATAGGTATAGTTCCTCGGCGACCGTTGATTTTGCCCGACGATTCTGATTAAATGAGTGTAATACATCAGGATACATGGAGAATAGTTGTATGGTATGCACTAATTGTTAATACAAAATCAAAAACATCTGTGTCGACAAGCAAATTACTGTGGAAAACCGTAATTCAACCTTGTATTTTTACCATATAAAAATGCACCTACATCATATGACGGGTTACTGTGTGTCTCGCCTCCGAACATACGGCTTTGTCGAACTCTCTGAGTCATCCTTCGCCCTATCTCTCTCGCGCGTTCAGCAGGTCGGATCACACCGCGACGGATAAGTATCACCAGCACCACCACAACGATGGCAACAACAACCAATACTCCTATGTGGTAAATACCGTATAAGTTAAATAACTTCTTGACTTATGAATAAAAAAGACAAAATATACCACATTATTTCCTTGTAAATATTTTGGTTATACTCCTAAAAAAAATGATACTTTTTTTTAATTGGTCTATACTCCTGCCTATATAATTTCATACTTACTTATAAGTGAAAAATGTTTTAAGAAGACAGGTACGTCAAGTTAATGAAACCCATCGACATAGCATGATGAAAAGCAAAACACATTCCCAATTGATAATTCTCAATCATGTCGGAAGGTCATATTGTTCCATTATCAGACAGGGAATGACACTAGAATAGGGATTCACAATTAAAAACTCCATATACTTTAAGAAGAACACAGTCGTATCCTGAAATTGAAGACACTCCATGCTTACCTATAACGGCTCCAACGATCGCGCCAGTTGAGACACCACCGCTCTCTTGCTTCTCTGAAATTGGACAGAAAAAGAATTAAAAAATACGTTTTTTTCTGATGCAATTATATCACTTAAACATGTATGTTGGCTTGTTGTTGATTTGAATTTGATGATTTTAAATGGGTATATTTATTTTATTTTATTTGTTATTTATCTGAAGGCCCATGTGCTACTGGTAAAAAAAAATGGTTGTAATTGTCCGAGCCACATACCTGTCCTTGCCGTGACTGCTAGGTCAGTTGTCTGTTCACTGCCTCCTTGTGATTTAATGTTCAGTCCCAGAGTGTACTCAGTCTCCGGGTCGAGACCCAGAATGTCGAAGAACTTGCTGGTGCCCGGCGTGAAGAATGTGTGGAGCACTTCCTGACCGTTTGCGTTCTAAATTCAAAGATGAAATGGACGAAATGTAATGCCATTATTGAATTCGCCTTTGTAATTTAATATGCAAATGCGGTACGGTGGTATCTTACTATAAGGTATTCATGAACATTTGTATTTGTTTGCTATGGAATATCGTTAAAGAAACTTAAGGGAACCAATTCGTAATTCTTGCACATTGTCATATTGTATCATACGTATATTGTCTTTGGTTTGAAACAAATCACTGAAAAATTGCCTGCATGAAACTGTCATAATCGCCATGCGCGTAAAATTAACTTGCCACGCGAGAAAGGATTATCACAATTTCTGCCCTTCCATAGCAGGATTCCCGTGTTGGTAGGTCCCATTCAAGTCTGAAGCCAGTCGGGGTCTTGTTGACAACTCGAAGATTCTGAGGTCCGTTGTCTGAATAATTATATTTAAGTTGAACTTTGTGTCAATAATGGCCAATAGTATACTACATATATGTTGTATATAAGTTAACATATCTTTTATCACTGGCTTTTATATCCATAACTTCAAACCAGCAAACACGCAATACTCAAATAATCAATACAACATGAACAAACAGAAAGACATAACTTGTAAATAAAAATCAATATTGATAGCGTATATTTTATTGGTCTTAATACAAATATTGTAATTGTCTTCACGATTAAAAAAATTTGGTTTACTTACATTTCTCCAGCCCTTGGAGACTGTTTATTGGACCAATCTGTAAAGCAAAACACAGCTGTTTTTGCTGATTTTTGCATTAAAAAACTACAACTTTCCAAGTGTAGTATCAAATTGACGTTAAACATTAAATACCGCATTATGTTTAAAAATTGTATGTAATATATTTTGCAAGCACACAACTGTCCATATCCACAAAAGATATGACTCAATTTTGTTGGAAACTTATTTTTTTTTTAAAGTTATCCTAGAAATAAAAAGTAACTTACATCAAAGGCGGTCGAAGTTAAGAGCAGGGCCTGGTTAAACACGGAGACCTCTACCGTGGCGGTGGCCGAATCAAGGTCAGACTTGGCGACTGTCAGCCAGCAGTTGTCCAGGTAAAGGGTCTGGTCGGGCAGGAAACACACACTATCCACTATCTTGCAGAACGCGTTCGAAAGGTCGGTCTGAAAGATACGCATACAGCTAGGATTCATGAACTATTTCAGAGTTGTCTCTGTAGATGTCATAACATTTCATATGACAGCATTGATTACAAAGTAGTAAGTAAAAAACAAAATGCAAATAGTTTTGTGTTTTGCAAATTAAATATTAGGGCTCTTAAAAAAATGTCATTTTATTTATCTGAAATATGATAATAAAGATGTATTTGTAAAGCGTTGTGATGGTTTGTTTCGAATGTGTTTAGTATAACTTGTTATACCACGCGCATATTCGTAGGCTAGCTTATGCGATCAATATATTTTCAATAACATGTTAACACCGAACAGGTACATAAGAGTATATACATGTTGACCCGCTTACCTGCATGTTTGCGGATGAAACATATTTGTACATTTCCTTGGTAACTCCAGACTGCGTCTTTACAATAACCTTAAAACCGATCTTATGGACTCCGCTGTTCCCGTCCGAGGCTGCAAACGTGACTCTAAAAATCAACCATCATTCTTGAGTGTAAGTTTGTACTTACAAAACATTAAAAAACAGTATTACTACCAACATTTCACTACGCAGCATTACTACCCAAATTTCCCTGTGCAGTATTTCTACCCACATTTCGCTGTGCAGTATTACTACCCAAATTTCACTATGCAGTATTACTACCCAAATTTCACTATGAAGTATTACTATCCACATTTCACTGTGCAGTTTTACTAACCAAGTCTACAGCAAACGCGACTCTGAAAATTAACCATCGTTCTTGAGTGTAAGTTTGAACTTACAAAACATTAAAAACATTAGTTCGTCATTAAGTTGTATACCTATCTACACATTCACATATTTAAGCAAAATATTGATGATATGACTGACCATGTTAATACCTGTCCTAAAGTTAATGTTCATTCTTTACATGTACTTAAATATGTTTGAATAAAATTCCCACAAAGAGTACAATAAATGAAACACTATGTGGAAATAAATCATACTTGGAGCTAAAGTTGTATGGTCCGTCTGCTATATTCCGTTTCAGGCCATAGTCTTTCCCCGTGAGATTCGTCTGCAGTATTGGTGGCGTGCCGTCTATTTTGACCACGGTGCTGTCGGCCTTTGTGTTGCCCATGATGTCAGTGGACCGGATCCAAACACGCAGCTGCTCACCTTGAACCGACAATAATATAACAATAAATTGTACACGCTTTATTGTAACGCACATTGTAACATTTAAAGAATATACGAATATTGGTATGCATAATACATTGAAAGTTAAAGGCTTTATCCATTGTAGAAGTTTGTAGTTTCGTAGTATTGGTGGTGTTGTTATTGATTAAGAGCTCACAAATGTAAAGGGGGGAAACTTATAATTTAAAAGAATAGGGGATACAAATGGAAGGCTTCCCTGATGAGATTTCGATTTGGTCATTAACTTATTCTTATTGTTTATAATAAACATAATATTTAATTTACTTACAAGGCTTAAACAGTTCTAATTCAAATGTCAACACAACACACTTATAATTGTGTAAGTCATATATATAATAACCAAATTAAATGTGTATTTTAACATAAGTTTCAAGAAGTACACCATAATATAGCCGTTACCGTCCGCTAATAATCTTGTTGCAGAATAAGACTCCTTCAGTGGTATAGGTTGCCAGCCGGATGTTGGTTCCGTCGTATCTATTGTCGGCTGCCAGAAGATCTCGTACTTGACTATACCGTGAAAGTTCGGGATCGCCTGCCGGGTTCGAGGTTCTTTATTGTCGTCTAGAACATCTGCTACAAACCTGCAGGATAAATGTTGATGTAAATCATGCATGTACGTTAGTAGGACGCAGTTAGGGCGCAGTTTGGACGTTAGTTGTATTGACGGAGAATGTAAACTATAATATTTGATAAGGTAGCCTCGTAATGTTTTATCATTTAATCGCTTTCAAATAATGTTCAAGCCTCACAGACTGGTCATTATATTGGAATTTATGTAACTCCAATGTTCTTTTCTTGAAAATTACACTAAATTGATTCCTTGAGTTAATTAAAGAGTGAACATACATACACGAAAACAAATATGTTATGTGTATTAAACATATAAGTTACTTATATTTAAGTTAAAAAGGTTAAAGATCACAAATAATTAATTGTGTTTATTACTTTTGACTGGACAGTACTCCGTCATCTTGGATTTCTTTGAACTGGATCGGATACTGTTCGATTTCCCCGAGGAAAAGACCATCTTCGTGCACGTGGTTGACAAAATAATTAGGCCAAGCGACACTGAGTGTCACTTGATTACCTAGAATTTTAAGTGGAAGTTTTAGGAATGCAACACAATTTTGCACTTTAATATACTATTAGCAGAAAGTATAAAACATGATCCACTATTAATAATACAATGTTTCTAGTATAAATGAACGTCGTTGTTTACTTTTCTCCTTGATAATTGATCGTGCTTATGTGTTAATTTGAATCACAATGATCTAACTTGAATAATAGTGTTGCCTGCGCATGTATGCTTTTCTTTCTGTCTTATTGTATAATTCAAAATATGTTTATATTGACCAGTAGCCGGTGTCTGCCAAGTGTATCCGGTCTCCTCGACTGCTGACGACACGTACAGTTTGGCGGTCTTGTTGTTCAGTGAAACCGAGGAGGTGGCGTCGTACAACACAAACCGGCGGGCGATACGGGAGTTGTTGGAGAAGTCACGGACCTCCACGAGGACACTTAGGAAACGACATGAGAGTGTATAGTCTTTATTCGCAATCAAAACATGTTAGTAAGGCAACGATACATCCTAATGTTAGTTTCAATATGCATAAACGAATTTATTTCGAACATAAAAAACAATTCATATTTCTTATAATAAACTAACTATAAAAAAAGATTATGGGAGCATTCTTCAGATCTCCCCCATAGACAGCAAGTACTGGTTCTTGTCCGAGGAAACGGACTCGAGTGCGTTTAAAATCAGAAGTAAGTTCTTTAAATACAATCGAGCTAAAATAAATATGTTAAATCTAAAATGAGCTAACTGAGAAACGGTGTGCATTTAAGTCAGATTGGCCTTTTGAAAAACGTTAAAATATCGCACATAATAAGTTGCTTCCTCTTTACGCAGTACCTGAAAATTCCAGGATCCGAGGGCCTATATTCCGGGTACTGAATGGTGCCGTTAGTATGAGGAATGACGGCAAAAAACAAGGGATTTAAAGGTGTCGTCTCCACCAGACGTTTGTCTCTGTTTGGCCCCAGCCTAAACACTTCCATGTAGTATTCACCTACCCCAGACATGTCGTCCGTCCAGCCGAGCCAACGCGGCCTGATAGGATTCTGTAAAAGATCCAAGATACAACTGTTATACATTTAAAGAACTGTTTTGTATGTGTTGGTTCTTTACTTTAATTCCCGAAAACACATTCCTTCTTTAAGTCTATACACTAGTTATGGAAAGAACAGGTTTGGGAGGACACAAGTTTTGATTGTTATCCGAGCAGCAAATTATATTACACATAAGCTAACACTAGCCTAGTGCTTTTATTCCAGCTATAAATGTTGATTTGTCGTTTATTATTATCGTTGTTAAGTTTAACAATACGTAAGTTAAAGTAGTGTAGGACCATGTTAATGGTAAATATTGTATATATGCGTATGAATATACCAAAAAAAGTGAGGCTTCATCTGCGTAAGAAAAAAATTATCATAAGACGACATCCTTTCTTAAATGCAAGATACAACTGGACCAATTGCCAAACTGGTTTGCACAAGACAAAATCACTAGCAAACAAACATACACGCAACAAAAAAAAACACATAATGTGAAACATGAAGGTCGCCGTATTTAAACGGTACTTGCCAAGCATTGGCATTTAAACCGGTTTAATGGAGCGCACAACCTCACACTTGGACCAGATTCGTTTAAACAGTTAATAAACCTCAATGCAATTTAAAGCAATCAGGACTAATTAAGAATACATTGTATTAAAATCACTTTTGAAATAATCAGTTGATGAACGTTAACACGAGCTTTATTAGTTTGTATACATTTTTATGTCATTATACAAAACAAACAATTGCATGTACCTTTGTATACACTTCCGGTATGTCAAGAATAGTAGCATTGGTTGGGCAAGTGGTTCCATTCACTTCTGAGCAGTGTTTCGGAGCTATGAAGTCAAACCGAAACTCCACCTACGTAAACAATATTTATATTTATAAATGACTGCTGTTCCGCCAGGACAATCATATTGGAAGAAAACAAGGAGACAAACTTTGTTAAGCACTTCCCCATAGTATTTTGACAAATATGCAAATATAAATAAATTTTACGCTATATTTCAAAGCGTATTTTCTTCTAACAAACATTCGATCATGGATTCATTCAAAAATTGTGATATATGTATTGAAACATAATTATAATCTAATATTCAGATAAAACTACACATAACGTAAAAACATGATTACGGTATACAGAGCAGTCAATTGTACCAGATATACATTTTATAATAACAAATATTTTATATTTAAATTGTTTACCGTCTTGATGACCGATAGACCTTTGTAATACTTTTTATCCAAAGGCTGGTTTGGCTGATCAATGTTCAGAAGCTGCTGGAAGCCGCCACTTGTAGATCGAAAGTGGACTGTCAGCCTAAAAGCACATACACCATACACTTACCTTTGTTGAAATAAAAATCAAAGAAAAAGCTAATGTATATCAGTCCGATTGTTGTCATGCACATACCTTTTCACAATAAGTGTAGAATAATTTACAAGTTTATGACCAACACTTGTGTAAATAAATCAATAAGGCATAACAAAATCCCATCCATTTCAAAAACAAAGTTGTTTAAAATAAAATTACTACAGCTTTAGTTGTTTACACGATTCAAGTTCCACAATTACCAATCTCCGTGTTCAATAAGAGTCACAAACTGGTCATCATCGATGACGCATGTAGCGGACTGCTCCTGCGGACTGTCTCTGCTCACGCCCCCTTGACACGCGTATTCCTTAAAGGAACCGTAATCGCGCACTGGTCCGCCTTAGACCGCAAGAATAAACATTCATTGAAAAAGGTTTATATAATATAGCTTGCCATCAATAACATTCACAAAGAACTCCAATATCATGGAGGAGTGAAAGCATGTATGCTAGTTGGCTCTATTAGCAATTAAATCAATCGAACAAATATCGGTATATTTCCAGTAATAAATATATAAGCTCTTTGCTCTTTATTTAAAGCTTTATACAATTAATGCATTAGATGATGGAAAAATTATTAAATGTCCAACGAAATCTTGAGAAAAAAAAAGAAGATGGTGTTTCTACATACGGTTTCGAGGTATTTTGCTAACATTGGCGGTGATGATGTTCTGTACAATGCCGATCTTCGACTCATGGACGTACGTTGGGCGAGTCGGTAGGTTGTCTATGCCATCAAACACTGCCTTCATTTCGAACTTGATGTTGTTAAACCTCTGCTGGTTGCTATTAACAACAAAAATTATTTGGTAAACAATTACAGGAATTATCTCCTCTAAATGAGCGTCAACTTGTTTTAACAAAATTATAAATTTATTTCACGGGATTCTGTAATTTGGACATTACTACTGGCTTGGAAACACGGTTCAAATGATATGTGTTAACGCAAAAATATCGTGTAAGTATTTTAAGATAAAACTTATATACTTGTATGTGTTGAGAGCGTTTGTCTATTTTCAAGTAAATCTTTTGATCTCAGTATTATGGGATATGTTTAGATTATGCAAACATGTCTTTTTACAAATCACGATTATGCTGTTGGTCAAAGCATTATTTTGTCCTCAAATGGCTCCTTATAGTTCGAAAATCACTTAAGGTTTTTATTATTAAGCGAATTTATCAAGCTCCTTTATATTTATGTTATATACTCTTGTGTAAGTTACTAGTTTATATTAATTTATGTAATCGTCTTAATAGAGCTTTTTTAGTCATAAGATTAGGAAACCTTAATTAGTAATTATTTTGCATATTTAAAGCAGTAGATTAACAGTGATGCTTTCAATCGACCAACACTTTACAATAGGCAAATGATCCTATAGTTTCGGAAAGTGGATCAGGAATTTTACATTTTAGTAAATAAAACGTTTAATTTCTTTTGAAAATGTAAAGTGTGTATTTCAATTGCTAATTGTATTCCATCGGTATTGAATTTCTAACATTATACAAATCTATAGAATTACAACGCATATTGCGTGAATATGAATTATTGTATTGTTAAAATGCTGACCTCCAAACGAGTGACGAGGTAACATCCAAGACCTCCAACACAAACATGAAGTTGATCCTGTTGTCGGAACGACGGATGTTTTTGATGGTGACGTTGGATTCACCGATCTGAGGTTTAAGGCGGGTTTCATTTTCATCGACTGAAAATATTTATACATGTAGACAGATGATATAGCAGCGTAATCACAGTTTAATTAATACGAAGCGCAAAAATTACACGTTTCATATGAAAAATGTGAAATTAATAGAATTGTAATCATGTCAGTTGAAACGTACAAGAGGTATCTCATAACAAGGAAAGACTGCAAATATAAATTATTTATCATTTATCAGCGTACCAGGGCGAGGCTGTACGGTGTAAATTTGTTTAAAAGATCAAAACTATTGAAAGATTATTAGTACACTCATTGCAGCAAACGGTTATATTGTATATTAGTTTTGTTACATAAAGATAAGACTCCGAAGTTTCGCAGTAGCTGCAATTGACTTTTTTTCTCTTATTTCATAATCATTCATGGAACATTATTTTACAGTTCATGCATCCGTTGGCGGTGCTGTTCAACGAAAATCCCGGTGAACACGAGCACGAGGAGCCATCCAGGCATTCTCCGGGGTAGCACGGTCTCTGGTAGGAACACGTCACTGGAATACACAATAAAAGGTTTCAAAACATGAACACCCTAGACGTGTAGCCATGCCGGAAAATTATGCAAATCTATAAGAATTGTTTGTAGTTCATACACCTTTCACCTCTACCCTATGATCTCTTGTGTAGGTCTTCAATCCCTCCAGGCTAACAAGCTTACCATCATCCCAAGAAGTATCAAGCATTTTCATTTCATTTTATAGAAGACAGCGTTTGATAAATATTATGGGAAAAAGATTTGCATGCTTCAAGCCCATGAGGCCTTGACGTTTGACTATTCGATATCAATAGTGATCTGTATGTTCTTCCAAGTCGCCAGTATATCATTTTACATCATCGAAGGTCAAAATGGTCGTGAGTAATTGGCAACTATCTTTAATCTTAATTACACCTGTGATCATGATCTTTTGACTCTGAGATAAGTGGTTTTCATTACCTTACATGTTACCATAATACCCAATTGTAGGATCTTACTACGTATCCTATTTAGATATCTTAGGTAATCTAACTAGTTAAAGGACAAACATACCAACATACAGCCCGACCGAAAAAAGGCAATATACCCAACATGTTCATAGAAGCGATATAGAATGAGCAATTTTATTGAAAACGCAGGCAACTTACTTCTAGGTTTACAACAGCTAAAACATCGGAAGATATGACATCAGTTGATAAAGAAATCAACAACTGTCATTGTATTTAGTACATTACAACTATTGATTTTGATTTATTACATGCAATGATTTACATATATAATGTGCATACAATGACACAACATGCACATAAACAAAGTCTCTTTGTAAAATATTAAGACACACAATTTATATGTAATCAATAAATATTGTGATGCCTTAAATGATAACTACAAACACATATTTACATGTCCGGCAATAAGGCCCACTTGAAGTAGAAGGACAGGTGCACGTGTATGGACTGACACAAGTCCCGCCGTTGGCGCAATATGGGTTGCAGATGGCTGAATTCAAAATGAAATTGGAAGGGATTTTATTGAAAGGCTATTAAAAATCTCATGTTTTTCTATTGGAACAAGTTTGTACTTTACGCAAAAAGTTGTGTTACACAAATTGTTGGCGGCACTATTCAGACAACAGAAAGAATTGCCTGATGCTTTACTGATTCGGCGTCAGGATTTTAGGGTATCGGCACCACATAATGAATACGTGTTTGAAAACGTTATAAGTGTTAGGGTTTCACTCTCCAAATTATTTCAAGAGAATTATAAGTACCGACCAGTATTGCATTACTTTTGCAAAATATGAAATTATAATTACTTGTATTATCATTGAATTGTGATGTTTAATTTGATCACTTACGAATGTTGCAGTTTTTGTTTCCATTGTGGGTCCACCCTGCACGACATCTGCTTTCGTAAGTGTAATAAGGCTGCCAGTAGGAGCGCCAATACGAACAACCCCTTGGAAAGTATGTACATAGCTGCATTTAACGACGATTTAAAAAACAAAACAACATACTACCCATGTCAATGGCATTTGCTACGACGTTTTCGTCAATTATGGATTAACTATTAAATCGTTGAAGGATTTTTTTTAACACGCTGGTCATGTGACAAAAGTATGTCGATGTCGTGTGCGAGCATAGGATGTTTCGTACACTTTTAACAAAACATCTCTTTTACAAACATCACTTTTAAGCGACAAATTAATATTTGAAGTTAAGTTAATGGGCATTAGATTTTTTCTTTTAGTCGGTATTTTTCTGCTACATTGTTGTTCTTGTTGAATAATCTTATATTATGTTTTCTCTTTAAGGTCAAACGTTGAAAAACGATTACGGAAAATAGTTTAACTAAAAATTATCTCAGAAGGGCAACTTACCACCACCAGTACCAACAAATGCAGTAGCTGTTTTGGCGGTATTGTCGCACAAGATACGTCTCGTAGTGTCTGAAATCATGTTTTAGAGTTAAATGACTTATTGTACACCCGTTTTACAATAATATTTTAGCTAACATAAGCTATTGTGGTCAGTCTATCTCCCGCTTGAATCGCCACATTTTCATTTGTAACCGCTCCAGAGGCTACACATTTTGCCAAATTACACGTCACTCGGCCAGAATAACTAAGCCTAGGCTGAATTTAGGTCAAGTTATGTCAAAAACAAATTAACTGGGTCAAATGATAGGAAAGCGATGTAACCTTTATAGGAGCCCAATTTATGAGTCCATCTAAATCTTGATGTAACATGGTTAAGTAATAGGAATATACCTAGGCAATATCTGAATTTTGTTCAAAAACTAGGTCACCAGGTCGAAGAGAAAGGTTATTTCAACCCAGGCGTATTTTCCTCTATTTTTATATACCGAAAAATACGCATATAGCAGTAACTCATTTATCCACCTAAATCTGCCGAGTTTTAAATCTTTTGAATAAAACGTGGCATTGTGTTATAATCAGGTGCTCTAACGGATTATTTAATCTCGCTTTTTCTGATGGAAAATATGTATGGGCCTTTCATAATACAATAATTTTAGTTGTAAAAAGACTGAACAAACCTTCCGTTTTTAAAACTTATAACCGACACGGCCATTGAGCGTGTAACGCTCTAATAAGATACATCATGCTTACAAGATGGCGTGTTATCGATTAAAAGATTGTACTTTGTGTTGCCTTTAATCGGTAATTAACCATGGCTTATTAACAACAAAACGTATCGATAGACGCACACTGTATTAACATATTGTTGATACAAATTGTTTGTTTGGAAAACATGAAATAAAGATATTTTTCTGATACTTTTATTACAATGCTATTCCCTTGTGCCTGATAAATGTGTTAGTATTACACCACTGAGTAATTACATTTCAATTAAATCAAAATTATATTTCCCTTCATTTCTGTTTAATTTTAATTGTGATGCTATTATGTTTTGTTTATTTTACACGTTTGTTTTATATGATTATTTCTAAGCAAATTGTGAGTTTTGACATTCCTTTTAAGTGATTAAAAAGTTATAACCCCATGTTTCGCATTGACAGTGCCATGGTGATGAACGCAGCAATAATCATGTTCATGCTTAATGTCGTATTGTATTATTAGCCCTGTCGTTTAAATTTAATGGGTCCTTCGCCTTAAATAAACGATAAGACTACGCTAGCATTAATTCAGAATACAAAAAGTATAACCACAAGCTGTTTGATTAATATTCCTCCTGACATATAATAGATTATACATTTCATTTCAGTTCATTCAATCTAGGATTGATTTTGCTGCTAAATAAATAATAGAGAATCGATACCGCAATCGAGTTTGGGGCTTCAGTAGAAGCATAATTGAACACATTTGCGAAACTATCTCGTGAGATTTTAGCATAAATAATCAAAGTTTAAATAGATTATTGTGTTTTTCAAATATACTGTTGATTCTGCTATTATCAGGTGGTATTCATAAGTTAATCTCAGTTAATATAATTAAACTTCCGCATCGGGTCTTTGGAAAAAAGTAAAAAGGAGTTTTCTCTATAAACTTTCTCATAAGTGTCAACGTGTATATAATATTTGTATACGCATATAGAAATGAAAAACGATTTAATAAAGTAAACATAGTTGACATTATCTCTATATATCTCATTGAAAAGCATCCACGTACGTTTCAGCAATCGCACTTTTAAAGCGTTCAACTGAAATAATAAAACGAGTTACAAAACTCGCTCCTACAGTGTAATGAAACCATAATATATATCGGCCTATTTGTATTGTAAAGCTATCAAACCCAAGTGAGTTTGTTTTAACACTGTATATGTTTTACTGCAACGCACTTTGGTGTCGTCCAAATATAAAATGCACTTTTGTGTTCAAGCGATAAGCTTATGTGAATGCGTTACCTATCCAAGTGTGAAGAGCGTAAATCACGGTGGTATTTAAGAGTGTCATTTAACAATTATAAAAGATACCCATATTGTATAATTATTCGAATAAATTCGAATGTTTAAAAAAGGATTTTGTCATTACACTTTTAATTACTTTTTTAAACGAGAGTTTTGTCATTACAAATCATACACTTATCTTTTCACCTATCTAGTTTCAATTCAGAACGGCAAACTAAACAAAGGTCTCATTCGTGTTCGAGTAATATTTTGGTACACACGGTTGTCGCCAAGGAGTGGTGTAGTTTATCTTGTATTGTTAAAATATTGAGTTCCTTCTTAAGTCTCAATTAGGCACCCGAGGGACTTTTTGTTTGCCTTTTGTAATGGAAACTGTCGAAACTAGAGACGGTAAATCATTGGCATATATCAACTATTGTATTTCCCCAACTAGTTAACAACCCTGTTCCATACTGTTAGGTGTTGAAATTGGTACACGCGTGTATTAATTGGAAAAGACATTTCACAGAGGTCTGCTGGAAAGTAACTACAACTGATAACATATGTTATATAATAAATAGTTAAATATAATTGCGGTTTATTTGCAAAAAGCTGTTTAAAACTCTTTTAAGATTGCCTAAAACGACTAGAACTAAAGCGACTCCTTGTTTTGATCATTGTTGTTGCTTCTATAATAACATGGCTAAGCATTTCAAAGCATTTAAATAGTCTTTTTACGGTAATTGCTAGCTTCGGCCACACACACCTTTGTTGGAAGTGAAAGAAACAACAAGCCAATCAACACACTTGAATTTGAATTCACATATGGGTTTTATGAAAATATTCCCAAACGTTACCGTTTTTAATAGTATTCGTTTCATAAAATAGTATCGTATATATTCGCTGAACATTGTATGTTTTCACAACTGTCCCCGTACATGTCATGGTTAGACTTAAGATTGAAGAATATTCTTAAACTGTTAAAAATACCAAAAACTTTAAATCGTCTTTATTGCCAACACAATCGCATAATGATATGTTATATACGGCACGGCACTTATGTGAATGAAGCATCGGCTCACTTCATTTGCATCTGTTGAACGTTTACCGTTTATATAATATTATATTCCAGAAGTAAGTTAAATATATTGTAATCCTAAAATCAAACAATTTAACATACATGTTTTAAGAGCAGTATTATACTTATTGAAACGCATACGAAGATCCACTTTTAATTTGCCTCTTCGGTCCAATTCTTACAAGTTTAGTTTTCTCCCCTCTCATGCCCCCATTGCAACTGTTGTGATCTATTTGCTTCACAGTACTGTCACATTCGGCTTGATGTTTATTTTTATGTAGACAATTACACACGGTTGAGCTTGGCCATACGTATACAATCGGCCCGCTGACGACATAACGGCCTGAGGGCCACTGATTATTGACGTCCGGCAAAGCTCTGTCGTGTGTTATCGTTTATATTACATATCATCCTATTTTGTTCGTTGTTCCCTAACATTTATTTCAGAACAAGCATTCCGTACTTTTATTTTCATTCAAATGATTACGCAATTTATGACGTATCATGTGTCATGTGTGACATAATTTCTGTGAAGAAACACACCAGTTTAAGCTGGACTCTCTGGATTTTTAGTACAACACTTCGGACGTGGGTGTTTTTATTCAACAGTAAAATATAGCTTTTAAAGCATGTTAAGAATCTGAAAAACAGCTCCTTCCAGTCATTCAATATCTTAAAGGGACTGTAAACCACGAATGACGAATAAAAGAATGTTCTTAAATACCGTATTTTTTGACAATTAGTTTAAATTCATTAAAATATCACGGCTGGTATATTACATTACTTGAAAAAAGTTCATATTTTCAGTAAATTCGGTAATAAAATTTCGCGATGTGAAATAGAAAGTACATCGCGAAAATAGGTGACATAACGATTAACACACTATAAATAAGTAAATAAACAAGTAGATTGATCATTTTATATATAAAATATATACAATTCACTACGCATGCACAATTTGCATTCCTGGGTTTACCACGTGACGATGATGATCAATCTACTAGCGTTATTTATAGTTAACTGGTAGTTACCTGGTATGCATACCCAGTAAAAATAAATAAATAAAAAAATGAAATAAAATTAAAAATAAATAAAACTTGTTTCAAGTAAAGTTATATACCAGTCGTGATATTTTAATCAATATAAACTAATTATTGTCAAAAAATACGGTATTTTAGAACTTTTCTTTTTCGTCATTCGTGGTTTACAGTCCCTTTAAATCGTGTTTTTTGGTCAGAATCTGAGAAAATTTAGCATTCGATACACACGTTTCCAAAACAATATTGTGCTTTAAAATAAAGGGATGGAAAACAGAAAATGGCCGTGCATGTCGTTGTTATTTCATCTCATATGCATTTAATTAGGGTTGTCATTCAGGTAAGCATGTCGTTTACTAACTTGTGTTTGTTGATGGCTCCTGTTTAAGCTTATATAGTTTTTGTTGCAATCGATAATTTAATTATCCCAATTGTGTGCTAAGTTTAGTTATCATTATTTTGGAATCTTGAGTTTATTAGTGACTTAATATTATTTATCATCGTTTTCTAAGACTGAAAGTGGACGCCATTTGTTTAGTTGAAGCCGCACTATCCGATTCTTTTCAGATATGAAAACCCATGGGCCGATATGATCATATAGGCTCGTCAGATACGAATAACAGCACGTTTGCGGTGTCAGTTTCTTACTGTTTATAGATTCGATATGTTATATTGATTGATAATTTATAGATGATAAATTTTATTAAGCTCCAGTATATTGTTATCATTTTAATCGCATCGAAACACGTGTTGAGAATCAAAACAATTAAAAAATGGCATAGCCCGTTTCTGTTTTTAAAATTAGTGCCAATCAATGACTCGACTGTGTTGAGCCTTATCTTAAAGCTTCATTGAACGAACTTTGTTCACAGCTATCACGTAATTCATGAATTAATCATCGACGTATTTACATTAAATAATCCTTAACCCAATCGATATTCATGTGAAGTATGTCATTGACAATGGGTATTCACCCTATAAGCAAAGTAAATATATTCTAGCTTCCGCATTGTTTTTTAACAAAGTCATAGGGAATTTCCGCTAGGATAATTAACATGAACAGCGTGGGAAATTGTGAAAGTCAAATATAAAAGTTCGCACATCTTGAGTAATGTAAAATAACTTCCTGAAATTAAAACTTTAAGGGCATGATGTTTATATTTTCGATGTAGCGCAATCAAATGCGTTTCAGTACGCAACACAACCTATTTAAAGATAAATTGATCAACTGGAACGTTACAACGAGCGACAAACTCACACAATTCAATTTAAGCTTTAACTATATGTCTCGGCCCTAAATGCATTGTTAAGTCATAATTTCTCCTAGCTATTATTGACACTGAAATAACACAACTATGGACGGTGTGTTGGCTGTTTGCTCTTTGAACTTTGGTTGCAATACTTTCTAGGACGTGTGAATATAATTCATTTTGATTACATTAGGTCAATGATATAAGCGTTCACCATGCTTACTACTATACGTTGCACATATTAGTAGCATACAATTTACATCCAATTGATTATAAAATGAATAAATTAGATTGCAATGGTTTTACACATATATTGGTATTTTCAAAACGCTTTAGGTATCGGCTTTCTTGAACTTACTTATTAACGATTATTGATTTAGTAGCATAAGTGATTGTATAATAATATTCACATCTTTCTTTAAATAATACATAGTTATTATTATAGAAACGCTCTGAAAATAAGTGTCTTTCAAAATTAAGACTGAAACTTTTGATAACAAAATTCACGTACTATTTCTCTTACCGTACTTTTCTGATTTTTTGTTTCTAATGTCATGTTTTATTCATAACTTCGATTCTATTTGAAATACATTCATATGCAACTGTACTCTTAAATACGTTAGGACACATCCGTATATGCGCATTTTATTACATTATGATCCCAAATAACCCAATCAAACTTACAATTAATACAAAAATGAAACATAAACTAACGTATTCAAATCTGGAGAGAAACTCATTTTACCTTTCGTTAGACTTACTTCAGCCTAAGCGGCGACTAAATGCCTATACGAAATAGAAGAAATATACACAAAATGAAACTTCAGCTGCATCAACAGAAGAGAACCCTTATTGTTATATCATGTCCTTTATTTATGCCAAGGTACCAACCAATCGTGAAACATTGAATCCTAAAACAAACATTCTAGACACAACACAAAAGTATACAACAAACACACAACATGAATTTAACTGAAATCACCGCCTTGGAACGATAAATGAAAACTGTTAGGGTTTAAAAACGGTTTTAAGGAGCTCCAAACCTCACATTTGACTCATAATCATTCACAAAACATCTAAGTGCAACTAAAAATTAAACTCATAGGATCACCATTCAAATTAAATATCAGTGGAATACAGTTAAATCAAATTACCATTTAACTACTCACTGATACAAACAAGAGCACCATAATTTTTTAATTCGTAGGCATTATGAAGTGAGCACAAATCGAGTATCAGCTACATCTCGTCTTTGACTAAAACAAATCTTTAGAGAAATAACCTTTACAACAAGGTACCCCCATAACATAGTATAATATTCAGGTTATCGTTGTGCCATTCAGTATTAAATGGATTACAATGATGTTTTTATTGATCGAGGTCGTTCGATCCTAATTTAGCTTTGGTTACTTCCGATGTGACAGGTTATTAGTCGTTTGAGAGTTAACTTTAAATATGAGAATATGTCCTTTTAACACTTACTTTTCATCTTCTGTACGTCAACGTTGACATTATCTACGCCAAAATGTAAAACAAAAATCCCCCCCTATTTAAATCGACATAATTATACAGACAGGTATCAATTGACGTAACAGTAATACAAATATTCATCATAACGTGTCAAAGTATGTAAGGAAGCTTTAAATGAGCATTTCAAACTGAGTGTGATTATTCGAGCAAGACTTAACACTATTATTTAACTCCGTTACCCTCGAGCAGAATTTTACAGCTTCACTTTGTGGTAAGTGATTACTCGATAACAACACTAAGCAGCAATTATATGTTATCAGGATTCAAAACTTCACTTTCGCTTTATGTATCATGTAATTTTAGCCACTTGAATTATGTGCACAATAATTAAATTATAATGCAAATCAGTTTTTTTGTTTTCAAAACAACTGATTTTGTTTATTAATTAAATAATGCATACTTAAACGTGTAGACGTAATATTAAATGCCACATCGTACATATTCATAATAACGTTTGTTAAATTATTTTAACTGACGAAACGTTGACTGAAAATATGCGATACTTACACAAAACTGATGGATATAAAATTTTATCCGTGAAGATGGTAAACTTGAATGATGCACCACGCACATTTAAGATGAAAGAAAAGTCTTAACGTGATTGCCAAGATATGAACGTTGACTCTCATTGATGTTGAAAACTACACGAAGTTATCAAAGTCGTTTCAAAACACTAAAATACTAGTTGTTGTCTGTCATGTAGAAATGTATACATTTACGCAAGGAGGCACTGATAATTACAATGAGTCTGCAATAATTGAACAGTCGAAAATACCATGGAATGCGGAATGCTGATAGTCTGAGAGAATACATTGTTAATGATGTCCATAAAATAGATATGTGTTGTTATATTTTTGTAATGATTTTAACACAAACAAAGATAGAATTTCATTTAAAATACCACAGACTCTCCGACCCAATACTAACAAGTTGTCGCCCACAACCTCCCCCATTGCAACTGCTGGTATCTATTTGCTCCAACGTACTGTAACATTCTGCTTGATTTCTATTGTTATTGATAAATAATAGATTATACATTTGAGTCAGCCCTAGTCTGTCTTTATTATTTCAAACTTATCGAAAACACATGTTGTCACTCAAACCAATTAAAGATCAATGGCCAATTGCGTATTAGGTGTCCATATTAAATATACCCGTTTTTTTGTAGATTTAGAACACGCAATATATTGGATTTGATTTTTCTGCCAATGTTATAATTGACAATTATTTACTCTAGTGTGACAGGTCTTTTTTAAAAGCTTCATTGAACGAACAATTTTCACAACGATCTCGTGATTCAAAAATAAATCATCGATGTATTTACTTAAAATTATCATAAACTCAATCGATATGCATGTCAATTATGTTATTGGCAATGAGTATTCACCATATAAGCAAAGTAAATATATTCTAACTTCCGCTTTGTTTGTTTAACAAACGGGAAGAGAATTTCTTCTATGATAATTAACAAGAACACACGCATGGAAAATTGTCAATGTTAAGTATACAAATTCGCACATATTGAAAAATATACAAAAAGACTTCCTGAAATAAAAAAATATTGGGCATGATGTTTATATTCTCGATGCAGCGCATTCAAATATGTTTCAACATTCAACACCAACCACTTTGAAATAAAGTGATCAAGTTAAACGTAACAACGGCCGACAATACAATTAAATTGAAACATTAACTATATGTCTCGGCCCAATTGAATTGTTACGTAAAAAATTCTCAAGCTGTTATTTACACTGAAATAACACAACTTTGGGCGGTGTTTTGGCTGTTTGCCCTCTGAACTTTGGTTGCAATATTTACTAGGACGTGTCAATATTATTCATTTGACTAAATGAGGTCAATGCTATAAATATACACCATGCTCACTAATATACGTTGCACACATTGACAGCTCTCCTTTTTTACGGTGAATACAGCGCATTGAGGCGGTAAATCGGTTCAACGCCAGGTTAAGCCTCACGCTTTTTTAAGAATAAATAAAAACAAAACAAGTGTGATAAAATATTAAGTTCCCAAAACGATCTTAAGCCCTTACAAATAAATAAAAATTGATCTTCTTCTCACAATCTCTGACGACTGAAATATAACAACAATATACGGGTATACATTCAACAGAATCTACACAGAACCGGTAAACTAAATAGTTTAATTAAAAAAAATCACTCTTATATAATCAAAGATGATCTTCTGCGTATTACCTCATCACTCTTAATAATAATAGTCAAACAGACATGAAAAGCAAATATTGCACAGAACTTCCTCTTCTAGTTCCTGTATGTATCGATACAAATTATACATTTTTAACCAATTATAGTGTGAAAAATCGTAGATCAAGTTGCGATTGTTACTAACGTTTGCAAATATCTACTGCGCATTTATATGAGGATTTAAAAACGTGAGGAGTTTAACCGCATGTCGTAGATTTCATTTTACAACTTAACAGTAACCAACGACAAGAAACAAATATTTGTTGGAATAGTTCAACGAAACAAACATTAACAGGACATATAGTCTTGTCCGCTAGCCGTTAATTTAAAGCAATTGACTAATTGCCTATCAATATAAGAAAACACATGCAATATTATATTTAAAATAAAAACATGGCAAAAGCTGGGGTCAAGGCCTTGAAACGGTCAATTCAAAGGATCGGGGGGAAGGGGGGGGGGTAAACTGATTGAAAGCTAGCCGAAACTTGCCTTTAACCCAGTAATAATCATCATTGCGTCGTTATTTAAATTAAAAAGCAATGAAAGACCATAGTTATTCGATTAAATTCCAATTTCATTACTCAATGATTGCGATACATCAAAGCAGCACACTTTCAACGTGTGATGCACGATTAAATTGAATAAGTAAGAGTATCAGCTAATTCCCTTTCTGTTAAGACTATTTCAGAATCTAGCATCAAATAGTTCACATTTCAGATCATCGTAATCCACATCAGGAAGAAGTAGATAAACAGGGTGTTAAATGCTCCGTTACATATATATTGGATGTATATGCATAATACTTGTATTGTATGTACTCTAATTGACATCGAGTGTTTTAACACTTGGACATTGTGAATCCTTGAACGCTCAGCTACGAAACTGTAGCTCATGTGGTATAATACTCGAGATCCCTTGTTAAGAGCTGTTTTGACAATGAAGGCATATTGTAAACATTTATTTTGCTGTATGTCCCTATTTCAAATTGTACCCCTGTGGCGTGGTCTTCCGTGACCCTAGTGGCATAATTGGAAGAAAGATGACACCCATAATATGAAACACACACTAAATATGAAAGCAATGGACTGTCCTTTCTACGTAAATATAAATGGGGTGACCTACTGCGAGTGAACACACTTAGTTGATGGCCATAATAATATGTAACATAACAAAGTTAAACCTCTTATCTTTGCGGTTTCAGTGAAAGTGTTTAAGTTTCATTATACACATTATATATTATCAAAACAACTATTTTTTTATTAATTAAAGAAAGCATGCTTATACGTCTAGACGTAATATTAAATGCCGCATCGTACATATTTTTAAGTACGTTTTCTTAATTATTTTAACTGAAAAAATGGTAAATGAAAATATGCGATATTTAAAGAAGACTCTTGAAGACAAGCTGAACCATGAAGATGGTAGATTTGAATGAGGTGCCAGGCACATTTAAGATGAAATACAAGTGTGAGCTTGATTGCTAACATGCGAATTATGACTCTCATTGAAGTTGACAACTACACGTATCAAAATATATCATCTAGAGAGCGTATTCTAAACATGGAATAAATTGTTGCAAAAATCAAAAGGGACTGATCAGAAGAAGGTGAACACACGAATTTGTATATACTGGAGGCACTGATACTGACAATTAGTTTGCAATAATTGAACAGTACATTATTCCATCGAATACGGAATGTTGATAATCTATTTTTTCTTGTCAATTAAGCGTGACAAATCCAATACACGAATATAATATTGTGTTTAGATCATTTGCACTGCTTCTATAATTCTCTTTAAACACTGATAGATTCGACATTCGAATATATTTGCACTAATAACTGAGTTTCAACATCGTTTCCTTGCACAGGTGTCCCCGTACATGAACTGACCACCTAGTTTGGCTCAAGACTGGATAATATACTTAAAATGTTGTAAAAGTGCAAATAATTTGATATTGAATTTGAATATTTCCAAAATATACCCTGATTGTGAACATACAGAACACACTATATGTCGCATGTTACTTTTATGATTTTTGCATCGGATCATTTCTAGTGAAAAAATGGTAACGTTGACCGTTCAGATAATTTATATCATGTTCCAGTACTAAATGTTATAATCATGATAATATCATGTTCCAGTATTGTGGTCTTAGAGACAATCACACAAACAAATGTAAAGTGGTATTTTAGGTTGTGATACGTCAAAAGCAAATTTCAATCTGGAGCAGTCCCAATGCTGACCTCAACTATTTAACAAACTGCAAATGACACATTGTACTGTTCCCCGTTTTAATTTATGAACGTATTTATTCTTCTTCAAATAAATGTGGTTCAATCTTGCCATTTCAAAATAGATACTGAACATTCATCGTTTACAATGTAGCTTTTCATATTATGGTTGATATTGATACCGTTCATTCAATAGTGTTAGAACCTCTATTTCTATTGACTGACGTATAACATATAACTGTAGATAGGTTCAATAATAACGATAAGAAAACGCAATTGCATTATTCTAAATAACCCAATTAAACTCCAAATTACATATAGCCATAGCAAAAATAAGATCCTAAAATATTGCCTTCAGATAAAGGCGACAAAATACCAGCACATCAAATGACATAAAGTGCATGACATTCATACATATAACAATTAATAAAGTTGTGGTCACTGCCTTGGAAAAGCAGAGCATAAGGGGTGTCAATCGCTGCAAATGCATGAATAACCAAGCATTAATCCAGAATTAAACACAAAGACAAAATTGTGAAAATTTTAGTACAAGAACAATATGAAACAGTTTTCAATCACTTACCAAAATACAACTGTTCTATTGTTAACTGTCTCCAAGTAGCAGAACACAAATGTCTTTTATTTATTATATTAAGAAGCTATAACAAACACGTTTCATTCCTGATTTAAAAAACACACAGTTCTTTTTGACGATGATATTGGCGTGAGTATAACCATTTATCTATTATACAACATATATTTAAATTAATGTTAATGTATTCTGATTATTCATCACAGCGTAACAACTTGTGTCAGGTAGCTTTTTGTGAGCTTTTAAATCGTTGTGTTCACTGGAGCAAGAGTGAACCGTAATGTTTTCCCACGGCACGTTCGTGCATAATTTTACTGCTCTTTTATATTTAGTTGTAAAATACTCGAATAAAACACTGTGTGACAGCTTGGTTAAAATTTCGTTTTATATAAAACGCATTATTTTATTTTAGCGACTTGAAATAATGCATTATTTGCGTATCTTATTATATTATATATTATGCTGCGGTTTAAAATATAACATACAAGAAAAATACTGATAATAGCGCGCTTACATTTGTTATATTTAATGATGCATCATGCCTTTTTGAAATAAAGGTGTTTTAATGACTGACGCTTGACTGCCAATATGATACATATAATTAACAATCATGACGAGAGTCGTATACATGTAGGAAGATAATTCAAAATAACAATGAGTTATTAAAAATACTGACATGTGTATGCGTCCGGACTGTAAAGGCGGATCGGGGCAACGAGAATGACACGATAGTAACTGAACGAATGAAATTGCTTCAAATACGGTATGTTGATGTTGAATGTAAGTGTCAAAGTTATTCGAAACGAAGTCATGACATTATACATTAAAACAATTAAAACAATCAATTACAAACGATATATATTACGTTACAAACAGTATTCTTCCACAATGGAAAACAAATCATAATTATTGTGCAAAGTAATTAATTTCGTCTTACCCTGACCAGGCGTCGGCTGGTACCACAAACAAACACACCACCAGAAACGTGAAACACGCAACATATCGCACCATGACTGCCTGAAAGCCAATATCAAACCAGAAAATTGTCTACGAACTATCCTCTTATTTATTATATACGTTAACAATAATTTTTTTAATAATCAATCCAAAGCTATCAAAACTGCATGACGTAGGCGCGGGGTTTTTACAGCTGGATGAGGTTGTTTGCAAATGCAGAATAATGTTAAATAGGTTAAGTTTATATGCGGTGAATTTTGTTTTTGTTCTGTTGTGTTTTGAGGTTTGTCGTCAATGTTCTACATTTCCTGTAATAAGTCGTATTATATCATTTCAATTTGTTTAATATATTTTCTAACATAACGTTCATTAACTAGATGTATAGATTTGCATAGTAACAACATATATTTAGTGTGATTTTGTTACAAGGTGGATGTGAAAGAAAATGTTTTCAAATGTTAATGATAAATTAGTAACCAAATAATATCGTAAAAAGCTCATACTGACATATGCAAAAGCTTGTTTTGATCTAGTTAAAAACATAAACGCTGCGATGTTTAATTCGAACTAAACATCATTCGAATACAAACACGATAATTCGTGTTCTGCAGCCACTTAAATATTGTACCGCATTAGGAAGCAATCGGTATAACAAAATATTGCAAAAAAAACGTGCAAGAGTAGAGTGGCATACAATTTTATATAAAATTACATTTTAAATTTTGAATATCCGTTATGCAAATTCCTTATTGGTTTGCTGCATCTGCATTTTTACCAGTTTAACTGCGAAACAGCAATCGCCTGGTTTGATCGCAAAAAGCTTCATAAAACAATCGATGTGGTTTACCATGCGATATTTTCTTAATATTGCTTCACAGTGTTTGATTTTACTTTGTGACAACTTTAAGAATGTATTGTTATAATAATTAAAGACATGCCAAATGCAATTTGTGCTGTCAAAACACGCCAATAAAGACACAACAACTGCGTTTAGGTGGAAGTATCGCGCGTGACTAAATATTCCCTTACAATAAAGTACAATGTGGTGCCCTTTTATGCAAGTGTTACAACCCTGTTTGTATAGTATTAGATCTTTGTGCGGGGTTAGTTACATGTATTTCTTCCGAAATTCAAAAGAAAATCAATGTCTGCATATGATTATGCATTATTTGTATATTTCGATTGCTCTATACGTACTTTGTTTGAATAAAAGCGTTCGATCGAGGCTTTAGTAATTATGCTTTGGACAAACATATGTCTTGTAAGCATCTGGAGTGTTATATTTCAACCTATTTAAGTTTAAATTGTAATGTCAGTTTTCGTGTGCTTATCATGAAAACGGAAAAAAATATTCTGCATATAATGTTATAATCAAAGTTCATTTGTATTAAACAAAATTTATCCCAACCATATTTATTAAATTATGCTTGTCCAGAAGTATACATGAACAGCATGTTATGCATCTGCACGCATACGTTCATCATTTATATCCATCCTAACCAAAAATATGTAATAGAATCGTTTCATCTATTTTAACAATAGTGACCATAAAACATCTGACATCACATGAAGGGTCTCCACGCAGGCTTGTAATTTCCAACGTTGTGCCAATGTTTTTCAAATCAAGCTACAGTTTTTTCTTAGAAAAAAAAACATAATCTTAATTCTAGTATTATGAAAAGGGCATTATTCTTCTAAATTACAAGTCAGGTGCAACCATTGGTCAGTTACCAGAAATAGTCCCCACTAAGACAAACATTCATTAAATTCATATTTATTTGAATATATTTCGTAATTAAAGAGATATCGATTTTTTTATGTAAGTATATTTCGGCTTCATTCCTTGCCAGACATACACGCCTTAATTTATGAACTTTTATGATCATTTCGAATACAGGTGTGAAGTTTGCACATTTAAAACTTGCACTAGTTACAGAGGTTTGAGCGTGCTGCACGTAAACCTAATCCTAAATTTCATGTTCGCCATGAATTGTCTAAGAACAAAAATGGGAATAATATGCTAATTTGCATGTAAGAGTAATGGGCCTTGCTCGGTGACCTCTTTATCCTGAAGACATGTGTAAAGTTTCAATTTAATGTATGTAAACATTTACCTGAATTTCATCTTGCACGCGGACTTTAACCTGACCGTTATACATAAAAAGGGGGACATACTTCTTGTTATCGGCTGGTCACAGTTATATATAATGTTCAGTGACTAAACATATGCGTGAAGTGGCTGCAGTTGAAACAGTGATATGGATTTGTTTCACGTAGATCTTAACAAAAGCATTGCACATACGCCGACGGCAAAGCCGATTAATGGGTCAATCATATATTTAAGACTACTCAGTGAAAATTCGAGCTTAAAACAATATAGGTGTCTAATACAAATACATGTAAAATCTCGGTGATCTAGATTGAATCATTTAAATAGAATGTTGTTTTGTGTATAATCCTAACTGCAACAAGACATACTATTCTGATAGTGTTACTTTCGTTACTATATGTGTGTGAGTTCATTCTTAGTGTTCATCAAAATAAGTTCATGACCCCTCTTCTTGTCTGTGTTTGTGTCTTTAGTCGTGATAGCAGTGATAGAAGATAAGTAAACGTCTCCACACATGTCTACTCAGTTGAACCTCATTTTTAATCGATTATCAATCAACAATCAATCGATGTGTATATATTTAGCCGCATTGAAATCTTAAACGAACGTTAACTGATTAACGGCTGCATTATTTAGCATATTTAGAGATATATAAGCTATCTCAAACCTGGTTCAGTGCAAGGTTTCAACCTGTAAAACGCAGCAGATATTAATGATTTTTCGAGTCGATATTGGCTTTGATATTGCACTTGCGATATTTAACGTGCGATCAGCATTTAAATCAATCTAAGCTTCGGTTGCAATACAAACGATTTTCAAACAGCCCTCAACCGCAAGGTTGGACAGGACATTTTTCGAACCGTATGTACATCAACAATTCCGTTGAATTAAAGACACAACTACAAGTATGTACCTGACCGATAAATAAGTGGCAATCTTTTAAAATTTACAAATATAGACACGAATACTGGCCGCATGCAAATGATCATGAACAAATACATGTATGTTAAAGTCTTTGCAGGTTTGTTGTCTACATTTGAAATGTTAAATAACATTATTCTCTTCTTTCATGTTGTCAGTCTTTGAAAGGCAATGCACATACACCCATGCACATCAATCGCTTTTAACATGTTGAACATGAATGTTTCCAAATGAAGCCGTGCGGACGTTCAAGTTGCAAGACGAAAACACACTCAGTTGATGGATGTTAATCTCCTGGTAAAACAGCGGCATCGCAAACTTATCTATGTTGAATGTCCTACGTTGCGTATGTCAAGGCGGTAAATAGGTTTTTTAATTGGCTGAATCCCTTGATTTTTTAAGATTTCAGGTTATTGATTCATTAGTTGTACGATGTACAGGTTAGTTTAAAGATATGCACGACAAAGTTATATTTAAAAACATCACCTTACGCTCATTTATCCTGGTTTAAATGTGAAATCACCTTTCATCGAGAATACAAATACAAATCTCATATACATAAACAACGGCGTGGGAACTTGTTAATGATGTGTTCAAAATTAAACAAAAGTTGCGAAAGAAATATATTAAATCATGACACTTAATTGCATCACGTCTTTGGCAGTATTGCAGGCAATACAAACGTCTTCTTTCGATGTTTTCAATGGTAGGGGCTATTTGTATCGCCCGAAATACTGCCGAGGACAGTAAACAGCAAAATCGTTGACAGCAAACAGATGGCTGCTCCTGATAGTTATTTTGTAAAAGCGACTGACAAATATCACCCCTAAATTACTGTTTGATAAATGCTCTTTTAATTAAATAACATTCAAAATGCGATATTCTTAAACAAAGAATGAGGATCTAAGAAACTCCAGCAACATTATAAAGAGATAAATTATTATATCAATAAAACCAAGCTGGGAAATAAATTTTCACAAAAACAAATATTGAATAATAAAACAGTCAACACTGTTATGTAGTTCAAACCATCTATTATATATCAATAGTTCCCTATGCTTTCAATTTGAGCACAAGTTGAGATCTTAATGTCTTTACATGTGATTGTATGCAATGAGCCACTGTGAAGTCGATCGTGCGTACGTAATCAGTCTAGTAAATCTGCTAATGAAAACGGACTGAATGAATGCAAACAAAAATAAACTCCATGTACATCATCGGGACGTGGGGCTACGTTTCATCAATACCGGTGTAGTCGATAATCATATAATTACATAGCCAAGCGAGATTAACGGCGTCGTACGTGTCCCTATTCTACAACCGGACGTACCCATACACATTTATTCGTTCACAAGTTCCATATGGTTTATTTGAAAAGACCATGTCTGTGTTCAAGTGTTCATTCAAAAACTTAAACCTAGTTGTGGTCAAGAAACGAGTAATCCCATTAGTCAATATTTGATCGTGGGACTACATTTAAAAACGAGAACTGTCGTGATCGTGGAACAAGGTCTCTTTTGAGAACAAAAGGCAGTGTATATTGTTTAAATATTCCAAAGAACCGAGCAATCAAGTCATTATATATAATGACACGAACAAAAACTCGTGTCGTGCTAATGACTTACCCCATAAAGAAGAAAGTGTGTTTGTCGTAAGTGTTTGTTTAAGTCAGTGGATCATAACGATGAACGCTTGTATGGTTGTAACATTTATAATCTGATATATCCTACGTATGTGAAATTGAAATTACCGGCGTTATACAGTATAAACATGCTTTTAACATATTTCGAACAACCAGGTAGAGCGTCGCATTATCTTTAAGAGTGCTATAACGCGTCTTGAATTATGTATAAAACAAGTCATACGATATGTTGTGACTCAGAGAATCTGATATATAAAACGGGTATTTTAGGCAAGCAGTGAACAATGAAGTCATCCTTGGAAAGTTTTCTTTTCTCATTTAACGACACGTCACGTCCATCACAAAGCGATCCAACGCGATTGTTTTATGTTTTTTGTGCATGTCCAATTGTTTTAGGGAATATTGGTTTATCATGCATGTGAGAGGATTGAGTGTTACGGATCTCCCTGTCGGTTTAGTTTACAAAAGTATCATGACTTCATGTTCAAGTGAAAGCCCCACTTTATATGTCGACAGTTAATACTTATTTTACAACCGAATTTATATTTGCCAAGATAGTTAAATGAAGTAGAAAACTATACGTCTTTACCGAAGATTTTTTAGTAAAGTGTGCAACATAACGTCGTTCAATGTCGCTTTCTTTAAAGGCACTTGTCGTTTCTGTAATATTTGTCAATATAGAAAAACGATCGAAGTACTTCGATATGTAAATGATCTTCTTTAAACGCCATTGAAGCGGAGCGGAGCGGCGCGCGTTGCATTCGAATTGGCGAAACGGGCTATTTAAAGCTATTTTGGTAAATACAGCATGTTATTACAACATTCGGGATAATCGTGCTAAATAACAAACACGTTATACGATTTTAACATTAATAACCACACTGTTTCATGCTAAATGCCGTGAACTCATGGTAAAACATTTTACTGAATACATGAATATTTGCGCAAATGACATCGTATTAGAAAGAAATTAAACCGTCATAAACACAGTCCTAAAATTAGCAATTATTATCAATCACATCTTTCTCTAAAATGAAGTACTATGATTTAGACAATAACATACTGTAAAGCTCGGACGGACGTCTTTAATCGGCCCTCTGCCGACAGTACAGCCTGAGGGCCGTTATACGCTTAGGACCGAGTATAGATGTCCACTCAGCTCTGCCTTTTGTTATCGGTTAAAGGTATGTCATTCTTTTTTTGTGTTACTTCACGGTGACTTATATTTATTACTAAACCAGGTTTCCGTACTTTTATTTTCAGCCAGTTTCAGCTCGACTCTCTGGACTTTCGGTACAATAATGCTGACGCGTTTGCTTTTTTTAACAGTAAAAATACGAAAAAACGTTTTTGCATTTTTGAAAGCGGCGGAAAAACAAAAACATATTTCGAAGTGTGTGTTTGTCGTGCATAATTTGGAACTGCAATATGAAAAAATAATAGCTCTTACCAGTTATTTGATTTCGTTAATCGTGTTTTAGTCAGAAACGTTAGCATTCGAAACCAACGTTTCAAGAAATAATAGTTTGGTTTTAAACATATTCAGATTATTGGAACGAATAACTTGCAATGTAAGTACATAGTGTTGTATGTGTATCGTTAAACACATTGGCTTCAAGTTGTCATTGAGGTAAGCGTGTCGTTTATTAAATTATGTTTGATTACTTTGAAAGCTTAAAAAGTGTCAACGATTTAATCTATAATTTATGTTTTTATTTATTTTTACAATCCTATAGCTTACCTTTTAAATGAATTTTTGAAGTAGGTAGGTTTGTTCAGATTTGCAACGCTCAGAGATAACATGCTTTTTAAAGATTGGATGTTTCATAATTTTGTTTTTATTCGTGACGCAAAATACTCTTTTTTTAATTCGAAACACACAATGCACGCATTCTTCACCTGAGCATATGCAGTTTGTATCATCTTACCGTATGTCTTTATGAATTGTTCTTTAGGGTAGTTGTACTTCAGTGCGTTACACTTGGACATACTTGGTATCAATTTTAAAAGTAGAAATATTTTTCGTTTGAAGACGCGATTGTTTTTATGTCAGATACATTGTTTACTAAATCCAACTATTAAGATTAAAAATCCTGGAATGCACATAAAATTCTGTTCGAGTATTTTTGGTAACTGCCTGCCCCGCCGGTTCGTATGCATGTCTGTATAAAGGTATACTATAAGGAACTGTATAACCTAGCTGCTAAGTGTATTACACATTGCATTTTACATTTAACTATATAAGTTTCTAAGCACATTCGATGTTAATCTACCTTAGAGCTGCAGGTATCATCCTTGATGCCGGATATGTAAAGCCATGATGTTATATGACTCTATGAACCGTTTTACCGTGACGTTATGTTTTCTGGTAAGTATCTGTGTAATATTAAGTCCAATTTCAGTTTGTTTTTGTATATATTATACTCTTACAATTTTCCAGCAACTAGTATTGTTCCTATAGAACACTAAAAGATTCCCTGTAATAACAAAACGCTCATGGTAATAAAAATAAAACTAACCTTAACAGTCTAACGTATTTAACTCCGATTGTTAACGACTATGCCAAATTGTAGTCCCCTTAACATTGGAGAAACCAAATATGTAACTCTGTTGCACGTTACAAGAATTTACAGACCTGTATATGTACTTAATGCGTTCGTAGAGAGCTATACGGTACGTACATGATGATTCACGCATTTTACCAGCAGTTCAGCTATTCATGCCAGCGCAAATATTAACAGGTGCAGATACTTGCGTGTAACCTTTAGGAAAATGTCGAAATAAACATAGGGAAATGTCTTACATTGTGTGCGCATAATATATCAGATTTTTACAGGAGACAAAAAACGCAAGTTGTAGATGTTGTGTTGCTATTGTTATTGTTTTGGATAGGTTCTTAAAGAATATAAATCTACACCGTATTGATACAAATCTTCTGAAGCTTAGTAAAGTTGTATCTGATAGCGTATCGGCTTGCGCAAAATATCGAGTATAATAAGTGTTCAGTCTTATTAACTGCTTAATAACTTAAGATACTGTCCATTTTGCCTCCAGCTAGGATTAAGAGAATTGGGAGACGAATTTCATTACATCCTTGTGTGCCCACACTTCACAGAACAAAGNTCGAAAGGCAAAATATTAATATGAGGCACGTACCACAGTATTCAGCACTCGGCTAAATAGTTGAATTAAGGCCAATAAATACAACATAATAAAAAGTCATATACACGTCAACGCTGCTAACGTGTTCGGATAATTTCCTGTTGCAGGTGGTTTGAGCGGCGCCGGCGGATCGGGCGGTCTCAGGTGTGTCTGTCGTACGCGGTGCCGCTTCAACGAGCGCCCTAGGGGCCGCTGTCAGATATGGGGCTGCAAGAAGTGTAGCGGATTGAAGTGTTGCAAGAACAACAAGTGGTAAACGGGCTTCGAACTGAAATGGCAAGATTTGGAGGTATTTAGTTAACCATGATTTTCGTTCCTAACTTTTTGATACTATGTCCGCAACTGCCGGTGACTGCGAAATAATTTGAATCACAAATGCGCAACAATAATTTTTATCGGGTTTATAGGCGCTTGGTTGCTAAACATGTTCTAACGCCACGGAAATTGAATGCTTGTCTGTTAATAGAGCATTTTACCTGCTTGAACGCAATCGCTGTGTATTCTTATGGAACCAATAATTGTGAGGAAACTTATCGTTATAGTCGTTTTAAGCATATCATTCGAGGATTTAAAAAAATGAACAAGGTTTAAACAAATAGAAGATGAACACTACAAAAACATTCTTCCGTAGTTTTAGAAACAGGGGCGGGAATAACCTTGTGTATATTAATAATTGTTATATTTGTTTCTTTACTGAAACATCTCAGCGCCTATAAACGGGTTGTTTTTACCTAAGCCTATAAGTAATCCAAATATCATCAAGGTAACGTTAAAAAATGTCAAGTAAATAAACGCCAGCATTCGGCAATTATCGTAGCCATCGTGACTTTGGTATCAATATTCCCCAAGCGTCGGTATTCACAAAGCTGCTAAGGGAAATTTTAACTCACGTTGTACTTCAGGGAAAAAAACACATCCAATTTTCTATGTGATATCTGATGCTTTTTGTTAACATAATAATAAATCAATTTAGAAAAATGTTTGAGACAATTTTATGTAAAAAGATCCAAACACGGCAAAGAAGGAGACTTAAGGGATTTTATTAATTAAAGAATTTTTCTTAAGTTCTGCCTAAGGAGATTTGTGAATACGGGCCCTGATATTAGAAGGCAACCATGCTTACGTGTATTAAATACTGTATTTTTTACTTTTTAGATGTTAGACGATGTCTGCACGGAGAGAACACGGCTGTGTGTTATGTCTGCTCTTCCGAGTTCTGTAATCAAGCATTATAAAATAAATATATACATTTGCAATGAAACTCGGTGTCGATGATGTGTTCACATGTGTGTNTTGTTTTTTTTTTTTTTTTAATGTTAAATAAAGCGACACCCTAATACTACTTACACCTGTTTACATATGACTACTGTCTCTGCTCCGGAACCCATGATGCCCACAGAGTAGACCTTATGATCCTGACCCATTTAAAATTACATTCTTGAAAAGAAAGAAGAAATTTCAATTATATTACTAAGAAAGAAATATAATAATAAAACTTATATTGCTAAACTGTAAACCTTACCTGTGTCCATTATATATACTACAGGCTCGCGTGTGGCAGTGCAAATTGTGCCCCCACATGGACTTTAGTTATAACAAGAAAACCAACATAGTACGACATATTCAAACCAACCACCTCCACTTTAAATATCAATGCCAGAAATGCAACAACATCATTAACCGGAGAGAAGACCACAGATGCAAAAACAATGGGATAGAAAGAGACATAATTTTGATTAACACCCTACACAATCTCCAAGGAGACAAAGCAAAAGAAGCCTTGAAGAAAGTAAAAATCGATGACTACATTAGTACGCGAGTGGAACGTAGATGTAAAGTAATCCAAAAAACAGACGAGGAACATAAAAGAAAAACAGAAATCACAAATGAAGAAATAATAAAAGGGCCATAAAAAAAAGAAAGGAAGAAAAGACGTCCAAAGCCCCAATCAAAACCAACCTGCCACATGTAAACAAAGAGCCAAACCATAACATCCTACAACAAGATCTATACCTGTCAGATGAAGATGATGAATTTTAAAAAATGTGGAAACTAAATGCTCCGGAAAACATAGAATTGGAGTTTCCAGTGCCAGAAGACATTTCGGAAAACAAAACTCCACCCCAAAAACAGGGACATCAGCAGGAGGAACACAAGGAGGGCAGATTGCCTGAACGCTTTATCATCCCCAAGAAGAATAAGCAGTCAAACAACCATGTCACATCGAGAACACCATTAGATATAGACAAGAGAATAGTAACAAAATCTTACGAATCAAAAAATAACGTACTTGATAAGATTCTGAACAAAATGGACAATCCAAGACAGTTGATCTCTTACGAAGACATTCAGTACACAGAAAGCACAATGTATGACAATGAAGCAACCTTTGAAGAAGAATCTGAAAATGAAGAAGATCACTTCAAAGAAGAAAATTTAAAAGACAAATTAACAGAATTGAAAAAACAAAACAACTCTAAAATAAAATTGAACGTCGGAGGATACATATTTACTACATCCAAACACACCCTGAGTAAGGAACCATATTCCCTTCTTCACCATCTAACAAAAGAAACAACTGAAACTGAAATATTCATTGACAGACCAGCCAAACACTTTGAAACTATCTTGAATTTCATAAGAAATGATTCAACCATTCCACTGGCCCTCCTTCCCTCAACTAAAGAAGACCTGCTTACACTCAAGACAGAGGCTACCTATTACCACCTTCTGGAAGAAAAATAGAATACAAGGAGAAGCTTATAAATAAATAAAAGTAAATTAAAAAAAAAACAAAAACATGAAAGAATACAACCATAATATTCCTTCATACCTCCAACCTTATGGTTAACAGCATAATATACTACTAATTTTAAAATCCAAGCTACAATAAACAGTCTACAATGTTTTTCATTTATACTAAGATGCCCACCATGTGTCACCGACGAAGTATTGCCTACGATGTAAGAACTACGATGTCCAATCTACGATGTACTGTCAACGATGTCCAATCTACAATGTTCCAACTACGATGTCCAATCTACGATGTTCCGTCTACGATGTTCAATCTACGATGTTTTGTCTACGATGTCCAATTTACGATGTTCCAACTACGATGTCCAATTTACGATGTACCATCTACGATATTTTGTCTACGATGTTCAATCTACGATGTTTTGTCTACGATGTCCAAGCTATGATGTTCCTACTACGATGTCCAATCTACGATGTACCATCTACGATATTTTGTCTACGATGTCCAATCTACGATGTTTATAAACCATAAACCAAAGATGTGGGCTACACCTGACATCAGTGATTAATGACATTATAACTTAATAGTTTATGATAGTAATTCACTAATATATTTATAATATATGTTATAAATTATATTCATAGTAAATGTTATACTACTACTATTTAACCTTTACATTGTTCACTAATGGTAAGTTGGACAGTCCTGAATGTAAGTACATTTTTTAACTGTTATATCCTAGTTTTTTATACTAACCTTAACAAACCTTTACTCCTTTTAACGGGGCGGGGTGGAGACGTAGGCTTTACTTGCACTACCTATAAAAGTTAAATGTTATTGTTGTAAAACAGTTGAATATTTTGTCAGTACAGTTTTGCGTTATATTTTTTTCCACTTTTTTTTAATCAACCAGATTATTAGGACAGTGAGTTATAATTAACTTATCTNAACAGTTTAATATTTTGTCAGTACAGTTTTGCGTTATATTTTTTCCCCTTTTTTTTAATCAACCAGATTATTAGAACAGTAAGTTATAATTAACTTATCTTCATGATTATGGAGAGTTTAGAGATCTTTCGAGAATTTTCTAAAATTCTAGAGAAAGTAAATTATCTATTGCTCTACAAGGATATGGGTGTACATAATTGTTACTTGTTTAATGTACTACATAGTTAAAAATTGTTGTATATGTAAGTTGTTGAAATAAGGACTATAAAAGAGTACTAGAATTTAAGGGCATTATTGTTAACCAAATGAATAAACAGGGCTGTTTGAGATGTAATGAGGAGACATATGATAACCTACAAAGACATTATTATCTTAGTTTTGATGCTGGAAGAGGAGCCTGCCTTTTTGTATTTCAAGTAGGGAGGACTTACACTTTTTGATTCACATTTTTGTGTACCCTTTAGTACACATCTTTTGTACTTCTATGAGGCCGGTGGGCTAGGATACTTCCCCTTCTAGTCCTCCTTATGTAATAGGCTCTCGCCATTATGATTAAATATAGGGCCCGGCAGGTCTCTTATTATTAGGCGCCTGGGGATATACCACCCCGTTATGAGATTGAGATGTAACAGTTGACTTTATACCTCCCATGCCATTTTATGCCATCTGATTATTATTATGTTGGTTATGCATCTACCATTTTAGTTAATTACCATTGGTTTATTGCTTTGGTCCTTTACACCAACTGCATCCGCCATTTATGTTGAGGATCCCTGGACAGACGTGTGAGGCCCACCCGGTCTAAATTCTCTTGTAATCAGTCTTTGTGAGGTTTTGGCACCATAGAAATATTAGAGATAAAAAGTGAATTTGGCATACACATTATTCTAACAATCATGTAGTTTGGGATGTCTATCCCTTCAGTACTGAGACTTATGTTGTTAATGACTACGAGATATTGAGATTATAGATTATTGAGAGTAGAGAAGTTGATATTGTCNACTGAGACTCATGTTGTTAATGACTACGAGATATTGAGATTATAGATAATTGAGAGTAGAGAAGTTGATATTGTCAATTGAGAAATATAAGATTTTGCCCTGCACTAATTCTGTATATAAATACGTGCGAACGTTCGCAGAGATGTACGGAGTTATAGTTGCCCTAGAATTACACGAGATGATAGAAGTTATAATTGTACATAAAGCATTATTGCTTAAATTGTGAAACTCGGAAATTACTGTTGTCCTTACTGTGATGACGTATACCAATCCAACATACATATGTATTGATGACTACTCTTACCTGATGGCCACAGGGAGANCCGCAAGGAATTATGGTCTATTGGAATATAGCGAATAGAACATATTGGTAGGTTGATGTTAATATGTTGTGTTAATATGTTGACAATTATAATTATTAAAAAAACAATGCTACTTACAGTTAAGTTAAAAATCATAATTGTAATTTAGTTAGGCATGTTGAGCACTTGGTATGATAGCGTTTATCTTAATGACCGTGACTTGACATAATACCTTGTATTGTTCAAGTTAATATGCCCGACTGGGACTCCCAAATGTGTACCTGCTACTTGTATATCTGAAAATGGTCATGTACATTTGTTTATTATTACAATTTATATACTAGTCTTATTATTTGGACTACATGTTACACTTGATTGCAATAATACAATTTATTGTATCTTGTGAAATATGTACCTTATTGTACAGCATTAATAATTAATCGTTACATAAATTTTAATTGTTCAATTGTTATTGTTTTGCTAATGTAACGATAACTCATTTTCCGGGAAGACAACTCCTTAACGTTAATTTGTTGTTACATGAAGAGNTTGATATACTAGTCTTATTATTTGGACTACATGTTACACTTGATTGCAAAAAGACAATTTATTGTATCTTGTGAAATATATACCTTACTGTACAGCATTAATAATTAATCGTTACATACATTTTTGATTGTTCAATTGTTATTGTTTTGCTAATGTAACGATTACTCATTTTCCGGGAAGACAACCCCTTAACGTTAATTTGTTGTAACATGAAGAGTGCTTTCCCTGCTTCGTGAATGTTAATTAACTAAGGCGTGATCAATTTAAAATTTCAATCTAAATATAGTACTAATTCCGAGACGAATCGAATTGTCGTCATGGGCGTTCCCTCAATCTTTTGCAGTGTAATGGATGTAAAATTATATTCTACTGTTTTCATTCTAATTAGCAAGATGTCGGAGTTTATGTTTGTTTACTATAGTTATATAAATAATTGTTAAGAATATATTATCATTAAATATACATGTCATCCGGAGTGATTCATAGGGTATATAAACCCAGACTTTTCCGGAGCANAAAAAAAAAAAAAAAAAAAAAAAAAAAAAATCTGTTAAAACGGCTTTGCAAAAAAAATGATTCAGATGTCGATTCGCGTCTTCTCATTTCGGTAAAAGACGACTGTTTGCAGTATAGGTAATGGAACCTCGCGAAGAAGTTGAAATCTTCACCATAGCTGTTATATTCATGCAGTCGTTTCTGTCAAATACTGATTTAAGATCATTTTATGTTTCTTTGAATCTACTGATCTCCTGCTATAGCATGATGGCTATTTTTCTGCGTCTATTCATCTAACCCTAGTTTTGACCTTTTTGGACCTTTGTTTTTGTCCAAAAATACATAAACTGCGCGAGATAGCAAACGTACAATCTACACAATTTTGACTCATTTACAATAACACATTATTTAATTGACAATCTATTTTGTGTAGTATAGCGTTAAAACGTCACATTCTGCATGGGCTTGTTTGAAATTAAAGAGGAAGCAGAATTGCGTTTTGAACGATATTAATTGAGTGTTCAGTGGACAGCACAAGCATATCTGGGACGACACTTTACTCACATGAATTAAGTCCGGGTTTCACAGAGACCGACTAAATTGCATGTAAATGAAGTGGTTTAAATGTATTGTCATAACCGCGCTTATTATACACATTTTAGCCCACGGAAATATCTTCTTAACATTTCACAATGTTCTCGAGTCAGTTAAATTAGTATAATGNGTGATTCATAGGGTATATAAACCCAGACTTTTCCGGAGAATTTGCTTATCTTTGCTAACACTTTTCCGACGAAACCTCCTTTGTAATTTAATTTTAAACCACCCCGGATGGCAGAAAGTGAGGTATATAACATAGTAAACATTACGGTATTTTCAGAACAGTTCCACCCGGAGCTGCTCCGTATATGTTATAATAAAGAACCAGTTACTTTCCTGACAACAATAATAATAAACAGCGGCCATTTTTGTCCATTGTTATGATGGGTACGGAGCTCAGAAACAGTTATGCCTAGATATGACAATATTATAATTCATCAAATGTACCAGATTTTGCATGTGTATAACCTATGTACTTGAATGATGTAATTACCAATGCCATTATATGAATACCATGCGAACCCAATAGAAAAAAAATAAATAAATGTCTTAACCGGAACTCGGACTTCGTCATCCTTCCATACAAATATTAAATTTCGTTGTTGTGCAACAACGGACCTGCGTACTTATGCCTGGAACCTTGTCCCGTTACCGTACCACCACGGCAGGGGTGGCCGGCGGCGGAACAATATTGTGTTGGTTTAAATCCTGAAATTCAATGCGGCAATTATCATAAAAAGAACATTCGTTAGTAATGCGATATTCGCAGTTGATTTAATGAGGTGCTGCATCGACAAACAGCCATGAATGGGCTTGATTCTTCGACAGTAGCCACTTAGGCGGTTCCAGTCGGTCGTTGTTTGTTAAATTATTAATTGAAAAGCATGGCAAACGCAGGACCATATCTGCTTTTATTCGTTTTACTAATAATAATATAAATATTTAGCGGTTCCACACTCCTTTATAATAACACTGACGATGCGATCGCAATTGTTCACGACGCCTTTCCAACAAATCACTCGACACACATTTAGTTGAAATATACTGAGCGTCCCGCTCATAGTTGGTGCTTGATTTCGACATGACAGTGTGAGTGTATCCAGCACAGATTATACATTTAAGTTATGATAAAGTGGTATTAGCAGACGCAACATAATGGCGAGGGTTTTAAAAACGCTTTTAATTTGTGTATTTGTCTCACTGTTACACGTTTNCTAAGTGTGCTAAGTGTGCTAAATATATGTTTTAATACATGTTAACACCTGTATCGCGAATGTGACAGCACTGAGTTGTTGTGTGAGAAAAAAATATGCGTTATCATATTTTATTTAAACATTAATTAATATCATCTTTGTAACAACTATGCTCTAATTTATATCTAAAATACCTTTCTGTTTATAGTTAAATTACTTTTATAAATGTATTCTACAGTATTTATATTTTCTTATACAATATGCCTTATCGCAAGTCCCGGATGATATATTACTGTAGCGAGTGGATAGGCCCTTGTCAGCTGTGTAACATCGAATTGTCCTCCGTCATTGTGTCACTTAAGTTTAGTTTAGTTTAATTTTGTTACGGAATTTCGTTTGAAACAATATTCTTGATTGGTCATTGTCCAGCGAGCGAGGTCAACTACTAGTAATTGCATGTTAACATGTTAACCAAACGATTACCCAACCATATGTACATACTCAAACGAGGGTTGGATGTATATGTGATACTCTCTAGCCAAGTTACATATGAAGGTATCGACGTATCAAGTGCCATTAAAATTTCTTCTTAAGTAAGAGAGAGAAAGCAAGAATGGAGTAAGAGGACCCAACGACTGGGGTGGCCCCAAATGCAATGTCAGTCAATAGGTCTGCACGAACGTTACCTTTAACACAAAATTTGTTATTATTGAAAAATTGAAGCGGTGTTTGTTTTCGCGAGGGCGGGAAAAAGTCTTATTGCTGAGTAAACTGAACGACTTGTACGGCTATACGCATGCGCACGATTGAGTGTTTTTGTAGTTGTGATATTTTATTAAACAATGTACACATTTGTAAAAATTCATTTCGGTATATGAACAATATTGTTTATACACACATTTTGACCAATCACATCAAGCAAGATTGCACCATACATGTGACCTTTACAGTTGTACCCATTTTTTGTCCTGGCGACCTGGTGTTTGGACATACGTGACACAGATTCGACAGTATATTTTTTATATAAACATGTTGACCTCGATATATATAAAATATAACTTCAATTTTAATGTTAGTTTATTTAAATGTAAGTATTTCACAAATATACTGCCAATGCAATTTAATTCAACAGCTTTACGAATGCAAATAACGTCAGGAGGTTCTCGGACATTTAGTTTTATTTTTCGCCAAGATTCAGTATTGCGGCATTTAACTTCAAGTTATACATTTAGAAGCAGTGCGACATAAAACGCTGATACACAAATTAAAAAAGTAAACAGTTGAAGATCTATCGCTTAAATATTGTCTGCGCATCTAAATAACGACTTCAATACCCTTTGTTAATAGAGAATGTAATTTATAATGATGCACTGTATGCATTACTTTAATTAACTTATAAAAACCTGAAGTTTGAACTTCCAGATCCCTTAATTTTTTGCCCATATTTTTGGAAGGTTTTAACATTATTTCGCGACATAAATCTGTAAATTAGAATGTTCAAAGAATATATATCACTTTTATTTAAGAATATCTAGCATTTAACTTTAGTGATGCTTTTCACTTTATGTAGTTTTTAAATACCTAATTACAACATTTTTAGCTTAGTTTTATATCCAGAGCTTGCACTCTTGAACTTGCCAAAGCCATTGCTTTCAAGTTTGATTTTGGAAATTGTAAGTATATTTTGGGAAGTTTTTGTTTTCCGATGTCAGCAATTTGGGATGTATGAGTGGCCAATAACTCCCATACTCCCATACACGGTACAATTCTTAAGACAAATAGTCATTTATATAAATCATTAATTAAATAATTAGAGTTCGTAACGAAAAATTACCGAAATCTGTATTATAAAGTATGCACAATAAATGTGTGTCAATGCATATTTAAAAACCTGTTATGTAATTTAATTGTTCACAGTAACTTGTTTTTGTTCCTTTAAATATTTTCCGTATTCAACAATATTAAAACTGTATTGTCGTGACCCCATTGTTGACATTTTTAATTAAATAGGTCACGAGTACAGTTTTGTTTAAATAACCATGTCTTACATTTTAACTCTATGTGAAGTGTAATTTCTTATTGCATATAAAACTTAACATCTTATTATCAATATCTACTATGCTTAATTAACCATTTGTATGGTTCATATCCATATTAAATCCATCCGTTGGTGATTACAATCACATGTTTAGATAGACGCCATATTTAAAGGAAGTGGCCTTTGACCTTTTGTTGAATTATGGGTAGTGTACATTGACGACCCCTGTCAACTTGTCAGCAGAGGGTTGAATCTTGTATTTTCGCAGTAGATTTCTACATCATGCGAAGATTTGCTTTTTGTCAAATTACAGTCATGTGCATTGATATGTTCTAAACCTTATTATGATACCTAAAGAACCATTTCCAGTCATTTCAATAAAGTTTTAAATGTTTAAACTTTGCGCGGTAACTCTGTTTATTCTGAGATGCTCGGTTACGCTCGGAAGGTGCTCGGTTGAGTTAGTGCTCGGATTAATGTAAGGACCGCGCAAGGCTCGGACCTGCTCGGAGCCTTAGCATTTAAATTCCGTTTATTCCACAGGGGTAGACTATGATTTTTGTTAAATTAAAGGTACATTCACATTATAGATCTCATCATTAGATTTTTCTATATTATTTTAGGCATTTTTAATTAAAAGTAAGTTAAAAACACTATAAATATGTCCGCATACAGTAGAGCTTTTGAATAAGATTTAAGGTTAAGGTATAGGGATATTTTATCGTACATTTTTATTGAGACTGGTTGAGCATTGTACATGTGAGTTAAAGAATTGGATTATTTATGATAATGATGAAGGAATTGATGTTGTATTCTTGATGCAAGTTTAGTTAAATACAAACAAATGAACTTTATTTGGTTGTTTATTATAATTATTATTAGAGAGTCATTACATGACTCAGGCTATTATCTTCAGTTTATTTGGTTTTAACAGAGTCCATTTCATTTAAAATGTTTATATACAACTTAATTAAATAAAAGTCGGTTTGACACCAAAATAGGCCCGCTATCACATTGCACTTTCGGGGTGAGAGAGAAGATACAATAAGGAAGACAAAACAGAATAACCGCTGGGCTCGTTACAATATCCTGTGTAATTTGGAATGCATGTATGTTATATATCACTGAATAAAGTCGTAGTATTCTTTTTTCAGGCGATCATTTAACCTTCTTACTCATTTCTCGCATCAGTTGGTTTACAAGTACTAAGCATGCATTCTTATGCCATTAACTGACAACTGGCGTTCTAGAATCAGAGTATGGGTTCGCAAAAATAATTTCGCGACCAAATCCCACGCGAGGCGGCCGGGCCGGGAATCGAATCCGCGATCCTCTTATTTGAAGTCCAGAACTCTACCAACGTAGACATTGTAAACTGAATGCATAGCTATAACACGCAAGTTTTACGGCTGGGTAGTATCAGCCTATGGCCAATAAAATCTGTGTTGTGCCCCTAAATTACTTTGTGAAAAAAATGGATATGTTCTCTGAACAACAATTTGAATGAACCTGGGTCGGCATCAATCGCTATAACTTAATAGTCAAGCCATGAAGTAAAAATACGGATTTGTAAACTAAAAAATATGATTATGAGACTCAATCGAATATCGTGTGATTGCTTAAATATTCTGCTTTTTTGTTTTCATTTTTAATTTGTGTTTTGTATCAGTTGAATGAATCACAACAAATACTGTAAATAATTAGAATGGTGCTCCGTGCTATGTTTTTAAATAAATATGCAATCAGTATGAATATATAAATACTTTATAGTTAACATGTTTAAAGAAATAGCAAACTTGTTGAAACAATATATTTCGCTAATTTCAAATTATTGTTTTGAGTGACAATGTATTTACATGTCCAGCAATAAGGTCCACTGGAAGTAGAATGGCAGCTGCTTGTATTCGGGTTGACACAGGTCCCACCATCTGCGTAATTATGGCTGTAGGGTCGCTGAATTAAGAATGAAATAATGACGATTCTTCATTCTAGCTACTCATAATGAAGTTTTGCACAGTTAAGTAAATAATCCAAACATATAATACTATTTAATTTACAAATCTGTGCATCGACTGAGAATAAATTAAACAAGTAAAGTGTGTAATGTGTTGCATTTTATTTGCTGGACCAACTGCTTAATGTACCGACCGAGTTACCAGCATCAAGGTTCAAAGCAATATATCCCATTTTTCAAAGCATGGGTAAAATAAAGCAACATGTTTACAAGGAATAAAACTTACTTCTAGGTAAACATGAGCTCAAATATCGGACGATAAGAGAAAAGTTGAAACTGGACAAAACACACACACACACACGCACGCACACGCACACACACACACNTTTACATCATTATAATCTTGCATAGAAACATATATACAACTTTTGTTTAATTATAATTTATTTTGTCTGACTTAAGTGAATAAAAATACATGTCCGGCAATGAAGTCCACTGAAAGTAGAAAGACAGCTGCAGGTATTCGGGTTGACACAGGTCCCGCCATTCGCGCAATTGAGGCTGCAGATTGCTGAATTTAGAATGACATACGGGCACTTTCTTCATTCCGGCTACTGAACATCTCAATACAATGTTTTATACTGTAAAGTAAATAATGCCAAAAGAACAGTATTACCTTTCGTAATGTATACAATTATAATAGCATGTGTTATCCGCGCATGGTGTCGCTTAATTTCCTGATTGATCACTTACAAATGATGCAGTTTTGGTCTCCATTGTGGGTCCATCCCGCACGACATCTGCATTCGTGGATGTTATAGGTCTCCCAATAATAGCGCCAATTCGCACATTTCCTTGAAAAGTTAATATAAAGCTGCATTTAACGACGTTTTCATAAACTAAACCAACATACATTTCTGACATTTTCATACATTTTAATGGCATGTGTTGCGACGTTTTCGTCAATAAAGGGTTAACAAAATATTAAGTGTTACATTGTGTCTTCAACGTCGCATGCGATATTAGCATGTGATGTTCAGTTATACAAAAATACCTTTGTACAAAATGTACTTTTATCAGAGGGAGTAATCACGTGACTGTCAAGATGGCGACGTCCATGCCAAGGCAGGTATGTTTAGACTTTTTATATGCCGCTCCTTTTCCAGCAATATCAGCAAGAAAATTACTAGCGTTTATTTCGTATTAATATTCGCTCTATATGTCGACTTAACTCGCTGCAAAATTTCTTAGCGGGATGACCTTATTACAGCTCCACTAACAAAGTATGCGGGGAGTAAAGTCGGGATATTAAGCAAAATTTAATACGAAATAAACGCTTATCACCTTTTGACTGATATGGCTGGAAAGTGAGGGTCATTTACATTTATTAAACAAAAATAATAAAGGTTAAAAAACGGCGAAAAATAACTGTCTCGGCATGGACGTCGCCATCTTGACAATCACGTGATTACTCCCTATGTTGTATACGAAAACTATATATGTGAAACTGATCTAAGAAGCATTTGGTGTCGCATGTCTGTCGGAATTCGTGTGATTCATTGATATTCTAATCGATAAATGTTGTTTTATGCCATCGCTTAAAGTTATTCGTTGACAAACACGAATAGAAAATAATTATCATACGAATTTCCCAGATACTAACCACGACCAGTACCAATTAGAACACTCCGTTCAAGTCGTTCCCGTAGACCAGAATAGGTCTTGTAGTTACTACAATTAAATAAGCATAAGCATGCTAACATAAATCTTAGTCATATATTGCATATTTTCAGTCAAGCTTTAGTCATATAATACGTATTTAAAATAATGGTGTCTTATTTTTCTAACCTGGCTAAAGCTTGAATGCAAATATGCGACATATAAATTACAATTATGTTGACATGTATGAACATGTAGACAGTAAATTATTATGTTGCAAGTGACAATTCATGAGCGTATCAGCATAGTCTCATGAGACTCAGCTCGGCCAACAACGAAGTCTAGAAAAGTATACAAAACTAGTGTATTTTTATTATGAGCATATAAATCATAATAATAGTTGCTGTTTGTGACAATTTTATCTTTTCGCCACATTATTTGACGCACTGCTCAAACGTTTAGAAAGCCAAGCGAATGAAACAGGCTCCAGGTGTTGTTCAGTGAAAATTAATAAAAGGAATTCTTTTTCATATTTTGGTAAGAGTAACATTTACCATACTGACCCCAAATGCAATCCAAGGCTAGATCAGCATATTAGCTACTTACACACACAGGTCCATTAAATATATCCATCCCAAATGAAAGAATTTATTTTATCTATTTATCTATTTGAGAAACAGTGAGATTGACCTAACTGGCCCTAAATGCTGGAGATCAATTCAGGTTTGCTATATCCAAGGTTTCAGAAATGTTGGTCTATGCAAACCAAAGCTATTTCTTAGAAAACACAAATCTTAAAAGTACAAAAGGGTCATTAATCTGCAAAATTGCCAATCAGAGTTGTGACCCTCGGTCATACAAAATATATTATGACCACTGATACATACATTGATATTTTATTGAATACCTGCTATGCATATATATCTTTTGATTTGTTTCACGCAGTCGTTAAACTTAATTGTCTAAGTTTAAAACAAGGATTACTTCTGATAAATGCTGTTTAGAGTTCTAAGCATTAATTAATGAATTCGTATAAGTATCGTTAAGATATGTTTCAATTGAACATGTACAGTAGTAACAGACATATGTCTACAACTGCCCTACGCACAGGGACGTAATAAGACCCTGTAACTGGGAACGAAGCAATGTCGCCGCAGAGTGTAATAGAGAACGACAACTTCATAATAATTGTATATATTTTATTATAGTGCAAATGAAAGTAAGTTCACAATTAAACAGTGATTTAGTTGTAAAGCTGAATATATGTAAACCCTCAACACCAGCTAAGTCAGAATAGTGTAAAGCAAATTTAGTAATAAAGTAATTAAATAACATGTTATATTACACGTGTGCACACAATCACAAAGATCATAATCTCGCTAAATAGATTACATTATAAATCAATGAGTACTCAATGTTTCAAGATAAGATAAATGTATAAGAGTAACATACACGTCTAAGTGTAACACGAATGTGAGGATACCATAATTATATGCTGTAGTTAAAGTTGTAGTGTAATTCAAATGTTTAGTCTAACATTAATTTTTGTTATTGAAACAATTACGTTTTAGGTCAAGATTAACGCTAAAGCGTTACCTAAATATGTTAATGTAACATAAACGTTTAAGCGTAAAATGAAAGGTAAAGCGCGTAACATCAATAATGTCATCTAATTGTAACATGAAACATAAACTGTTTACCGTAGCATAAATTGTAAGTCTTACATAAGTGACACAGCGTAGCAATATTGGCTCATACAAGCTAAAGTATAATATATTTTCGTGTAAAAAAATAATTAAGTGTAAATTAAACGTTCAGATGTTACATTTATGTTCATTTATAGTGCAGTTGCTATAATACCAATGTTTTCTTATGTTTACGAGTACACTTTTCCTGAATATAAATATCATTCAGTACGAAAGAATGTGAAAGGGATATATTTTCAAACAACATTTCTTTTCCACTTTCCTTTTAAACGCTGATGGTTCAATATTCCAATGCAAATATATATGATTTAGTCTGCAGAAGTACTAAACACAGTAACATTAACTCTTCTAGCGTTTATAGTAGTAGTAGTCATCTCCAGGGGAGGCAACACACATGGTGTCCAGCTCGTTTCTGATTTCAGCAAACGTCGGGCGCTTCCTCGGCTGATAGTCCCAGCATTTGTTCATCACTCCGTACCACCTGAATAACATCGAAATCAAACTACAATGGTTGTTAATATTGTATTCATAACATGCCACCATTAAAACCAAACCAAATACGTTTGTTATTATCCCTAATTCATACAGCATGTGTACGAAAGGAACCAACTATACACAGATCTAGCATTACGAATGCATAACTATGAGACCATACAAAAGAATCCAAATTACAAGGTAACCTCATGTTCTAGACAACCAAATATACAATCAGAAAGCAAATCATATAATCATCATGTAACCTTCCTTAGAAGGCTACCAAATAAAGACCTTTTTGGTAAATACGATATAACACGCACGCATTGTAACAAAACATTACTAAAAGTACTAATAACACAAATAACGTCAATATACGTACACGTCATCACACTGTTCCGGTTTCTGCAGACGAAAATTCTTCTTCAGTCTGTCTGGAAGGTCACGGCTTTTCACGTTCTCGTACGGAGTTTCACCTGATGACAACAGCACAGTCCAGAAATGTTTAAGCAAGTATTGCAATAAAAAAATAATGCTGTATAATTTGTAGATTTCTGTTTGACTATAAAGCTTGAACGTTATGATTGTATTAGTGTTATCGTTTATCGAAAGTAAATAAAATTCGTGCCAATAGATATTTATGGTTTTTCCAAAAGATTTAATACTAAACATATTTTGAGTTTAACATGGTTTTATTACAAAAATAACCAAGTAAGCTGATTTACCAAGAGAAAACACTTCCCAGAGGACCACGCCAAACGACCAAACATCACTTTTCTCGTCTGCATCTTTTGTTGACGTCATGCACTCTGGTGCCATCCACTTGATTGGAATTCTCTCCTTTGATAAAATAAAAAAAAAGATTTGAGAACAAATGTGACTATCAAAAAAGTAATAAATACAATTACTAAATAGCAAATATATTATAATAAAAGAACACTTATCAACTTAAGAGTCATATGCATAACACCAATGTATCACATGCTCTATGGACATTGTGATGTCAGTTCTTTGAATCATTGGTCATGATGGTTTCATATATGTTCACACCTTCTTGCCGCTCTCTGCATCCCCATCAGCCTCTTCTTCCGGTTGCGGTCCGAAGCCGTAGATCTTTACTTCGTTCAAGAAAGTCAGCAGGATGTTGCGAGCCGCCAGACGCCGGTGAGTTATCTTAAAAAAATAGCGCAATTAATGTGTTTATTACATATATATATATATATATATGCTGCGAATTCATGTAATTGGGTCACATTAAGTGGCGACAGTGCTACGTGAGAATTACTCTTCCCACATTATATACCAGTTAGTACAGATTCACAATGATATAGGATTAAAATAATAATGCACATTTATTACATATCATTAAAACAACTCTTTGAATAACACGGAAAGACAAAGCAAATTAAGTAATGCTTCTAAACAGTTACTATTTACCCTACAGTGCATTTATAAGACTCCATAAAACATCGTGATTTCAGTTACCACCATTTTTTTATCAGTTGTTCACTCGACTCCATTTGTTATATTATTATTTTATAAATTCATGTGTATAACGTTCTATGATAAGATTATATTTTATCCATAACATGTGTACCCCTTTCCCAGCCAAGTACTCCATGCCCTTGGCGATGTCGAGTCCTATACGGAAGAGCGTCTCCTGGATCTCCATGGTAACGCTGGACTTATTTTGGACCAGGTACTCCTTCAACGTACCGTTCTCGCAGTACTCGTACAGGATGAAAGGTCCCACTAAGACGCATTATATCAATAACATTATTAAGCTATTAAGACGAGTGACAATCTTTCAGTCTGCTTCATAAAATAAAAGCTGGGTTATATACTCTCAAGAGCAAAAACACTAGGAAATATTTAATCGTACCCGTATAGTGACATTATGTATACCCATGAAAAGCCAAGAGCAGACTTTTGGTCGAATCTTTTGCGGATGTTTAATACCAGAAAGCCAGATATTTTTTTCAAAAGAGACTCACTGTTCGTGTCATCGAGGTCTGATCCCAAATACTTCAACACGTTAGGGTGGTCACCAACCTTCTCGGATGAAAAGTTGATCTTCGCCTTCATGAGGAAAGTATCATTGGTGCCGTTGTTTTCTACAGCGAAAACATATTACATATGTATAATTTTATAAGAATTTTAAGCCCCATTAACTCTCAAAATTAACGTATATTTCGTAAAATATTTCATAAAATAAAGCTTACACATGCCAAATTAGTATTTCTTATAGCAGTAGTCAACATGTCAACGCATATTCGTTGATTTTGAGTGCTAATGGGGCGTTAAAAATATCAATGCTTTCATTTATGTTATGAAATTGCGTCATTGTTGTTAAGCTTTGAGATCTGACAAGCTTTGTATTCGGTTGATGACTTCTCAATAACAATAATAATTGAAACTCCACTAAAACTTCTTATGTTGCATTTGAGTTGTTCAACGGTTCTTGTTATCAAACTTTAAATTAACGTTCAAACATATCAAAAATGCTACGCATACCTTTTAGAGTTTTAGCCACCACAGTTTTTCCCTGGTACTTGGCTTTGTAGATGTTGGCAAAGTGCCCAGTTTTGATGACCGACTCGAGCACAATATCATTGCGACTAAGGACCGACTTTGAGGCGAACGTGTCCATACCACCGTACAGGTATAGTTCCTCAGTGGCCATTGACTTAGCTCGATGGTTCTGATATTAAAAAACATATTAATGAATGTTTTGCAGAATATACCAATTATTTTGTATCTTAAAATATAAACTGTACACAACGCAGGGCGTATGAAACGACTTTTTCATCACAATGATTAATATTATGTATGACGTCATAAAAACGAATCCGTATATAATAGTTCTTCTTTGTTTCCTTTCAATTGTTAAGCAAAAACTAAATCAAAAACACACGTAATCAAAGTTCACATATTCTGAAACATTGGACTTGACAATTTAAATACAATACACAACGGTAAGTCTACTGTATTAAGTAATATAAAATGTTAAATATACCACATTATATGCCGGGTTACTGTGTCCCTCGCCGCGAGACCTACGGTTAGGACGAACCTTCCTCGTCATCCTTCGTCCAATCTCTCGCGCGCGTTCAGCAGGTCGGATCACACCACGCCGAATGAGTACCACCAGCACCACCACAACGATGGCAACAACAGCCAAAACTCCTGAATGATGAATTCATAAAAGTTAAATAACTTATCGACCTACTTATAAAACGTAAAAAATAAAGCCAATTAATGTCTATTAATATGACAATACTCGTGCAATTGATGATTCATTGTATGAATTAAATTCATGTCTGCTTTAGACATATCATTCAAACCTACAGGGAAAAGATGTTTAAAGACGATAACAGATACATAAAGTAGTTTTGACTTAGCATGTTGACTAGCTAAACACAATTGATCTCAGTTAGGTAAATCTTCGATATTATCGGATTGAGACTGGCGATAGCAGAGTATTACATTTAAACACCACATTTCAGCAAAGCACATTCTTATCCTGGAACGGTCGACACGCCATGCTTTCCTACAACAGCTCCAACGACCCCACCGGTGGAAGACCATCGCTCGCTTGCTTCTCTGAAAGGCGGGAGAAAAGGAATAAAAAACAGTGTTTTTCAGTGATGAAATACAGTTATATAGTTATGGTAAGCCATTGCACAGTTCAATCATTTTGCTTTGCGTTGATTGTTTTTTTATGACTAAAACTTCAATTGTCTTACCCACACACCTGTTCTTGTGGTCAGTGCTAGATCAGTTTGCTGAGCACTGCCTCTTTGTGATTGAATATTCAGTCCCAGAGTGTATTCTGTCTCTGGGTCAAGACCCAGAATGTCAAAAAATGTGCTGGTGCCCTGCGTATAGAACGTGTGGAGTACCTCCTCACCGTTTGCGTTCTGTAATAAGTTTTCTAATTATAATGTCATTATTGAATTCTACCTTTTCCACTGCATGTATATCATGCAAACAATGTTATGCTGATGACATACTATAACGTTATCAGAATAACCTTTTATAGAATACACATTCAGAAAATATAGCAACGGGAACATTTGTTCTCACACATTCTCATAAAACAAAATATTTAAACAATAAGTTATCTTCATGTGACACCAAATTACAAAAATGTTGCAACGAAATTTGCTGCCTTGGGTTTAACTATTGTAAATGGTGGTCCAACTTGCCCGGCGCGACAGAATGATAAGAATGTCCGCCCTTCCATAGCAGGATTCCCTTGTAGGCAGATCCCATTGTAGTCTAAAGCCAGTCGGTGTCTTGTTGACCACTCGCAGGTTCTGTGGGCCGTTGTCTGAAGAAATATTTTTTTTAAACTCTATCAGTCAAATAAATGTACATGTAAATGCATGTGGTCATTAAATATTCCGTTTTACACAGAAAACATAAGTATAAGTACATAACGTTCACATTCGTATGTATTTGAATACCAATGTATTTCTCTAAAATCATGCTTTCAACATACATCATGAATCTTCAGACACAGATTGTATTCGCAAATAAGTTTTATCGATCGATTGATTATCTTTCGACATGGCAACACATGCAACTACACACTTACATTTTTTGAAAAATTAGACACTCACATTTCTCCAGACCTTGTAGACTGTTTATTCGACCAATCTGTAATGCCAAATGGGTTATTATTTGATTTTAGATTAACCATAGTTTTGCAGCGTAGTTTTTCTATGAAGTTAAGCATTTGAAAGCCCATTACATTTATAACAAGCATTGCTTGCAACACATTTTGCAAACAAAGTAGTTTCCTGTAACAAGATTGTAAACTGTATCTGCAATTAAGTAAAAATAAATATATCAAAGTATGCAATGATTTAATTTAAACATACATCAAAGGAGGTCGTTTTTGAGAGCATGGCCTGGTTGAAGACAGAGACCTCCACCATAGCGGTGGCCGTGTCAAGGTCAGACTTTGTGACGGTCAGCCAACAGTTGTCGAAGTAGAGGGTCTGGTCGGGCAAGAAACACACGCCATCCACTATCTTGCAGAACGGGTTGGTAAGGTCCGCCTGGAAGATTCGTGTACTATAGGGGTGAATGGAATATTAAACTTTTTCTCGGTAAGTTCCATAACATTATATAGGATTTCAAATATTACACAGTAGCAATTTAATACCAAACATAAATAAAACACGCAAAACGCTGCAATATATCTAATTAATGTCAAGATAATCTTAGTAAAATATAGTTGCAATGAACTTGTAATTTGCGCATTCAAAGACTTGCGTGTAAAAGATGTTTTTGTTTAGAGTTTATGCCGATTTTTACAGTATTTCAGACATATCACGGCGTAAGTGGACCGCAGACTTGTAAAGACAAGCTGAGCCGACCTCAGCGGCTTCAAGTAAAATATAAGAATATATTCATACAATTGTATTACGTTAACTCGCTTACCTGCATGTTTGCGGCTGTAAAGTTGCTGTACATTTCTTTGGTAGCGCCAGCTTGAGTCTTTACAATAGCTTTGAAACCGATCTTGTGGACTCCACTGCTTCCGTTGGACGCTGCAAATGTGATCCTGAAAAGGAACTCTTTTTTTATTTTAAAATAATGAATCGTTATTTTAGTATGCGATTTAAAACAAATGTGAGCATACACAAACTCATATGCACACGGAATTATTAAAAAAAATATATATAGTGTTCCCAGTTGCTCGACCCATTAATGACTGTAATTTGAATTAAAACCCACTTGGAGCTGAAGTTGTACGGTCCGTCAGCAATATTCCGTGTCAGACCATAGTCCTTCCCTGTGAGGTTCGTCTGTAGTATTGGTGGCGTGCCGTCTATTTTAACAACGGTGCTGTCAGCCTTTGCGTTACCCATGATGTCCGTTGCCCGTATCCAAACACGTAACGTGTCGCCTATCCACGGCAAAAAAGTCGTAAATAGTAAACGATTAAAAAGCATTGCGTTTCAAACAATATTTCAACCTTTGTCTACAACAAGTAAGGTACTAACATATGGGCAACACCTTTCAAGCAGAGGTAACATACAACATTGCTTTTCCAATATTATACTTATTGTATTGGCATAATGTAAGCATAGTGTATTAGTCTGCGTATAGAATACACGGCACACATCATTTTAAGTACCTAACGGCTGTTGCTCTTAGTACACTTAATAATGTTTTTCACAAAAATACTCTGTACAAAATGGCTTAACATCTACAGTAAAAAATAGAGAGCGCTTAAAAATCGCAGCTGCACGAAACACTTTACTCGTCGGTCAATAAAACTCAGGGTCCATGAACATATTTACAACTTTTAAGGACTTACCCTTATACAAAAATGATAATGTATGACTTTTTATGAAAGGCGTTATAATATAATAGCCGTTACCATCTACTAGTGTTCGTGTTGCAGTAAACGACTCCTTCATTGGTATTTTTTCCCAACCGGAAGTGGGTTCATTTGTATCGGCTGTAGGCTGCCAGACGATCTCGTACTTGATGATTCCGTGAAAATTGGGGATCACCTTCCTTGTTCGGGGCTCCTCGTTGTCATCCAGAGCGTCTGCTACATACCTGTTGTATTTATATGAAAGATGCGTGATTGTATCACTGTTGATCTGATTACGTACATACAATGACGTTTCGATGCGAAAAGGGCATCCATTGTAGCACATGCCGTTCGAGAAACGTCTGATATGAATGGTGGACGTTGCAAATGTTTTTTTTGTGTACAAGTAAGTACAAATAAATTCAATGATCTAGTTTAAGGAGTGTTAGGCCATTTATTCGGGATGTCCAGATTATTATTTGCACTGTCTTCTCTAAGCTGTGTTACCAATAACTACGGGTGATGTTTCAAAGCAGAATTTGTTTGATTTCAGCTGATCAAGGTTGCGACTATGTGTATACACATACATACAAGATACGCGTGCCATGTCAAATAATGTTGGCGTTTTGACAAACAAACTAGTCCTGTAAGTCCAACCCAAATATATTACTATTAAAAAATAACCTTGCATTTTCTGTAGCGCTTATTATTTCACCGGAAAATTCATAATCGATGTAATCATTTATTTGTATTTGTACGTCTTAAATTGTCCATCTGAATAATTGTCGTTGTGTTCATAACATTATTTATATTGTTTGTTCAAATCGGTTAAACACTGTACAGTTTATTGGTTTCTTACTTTTTACTGGACAGAACTCCGTCGTCTTGTATCTCGTTAAACTGAATCGGATACTGCTCAATTTCGCCGAGGAAAAGTCCGTCTTCATGCACGTGGTTGACAAAATAATTTGGCCAAGCAACACTGACTGTCACTTGATTACCTAGAATTTTACATATGATCATACAAATTATGCATGTAATTGAAATTAAGAATGCATTTACTATGTTCCAACGTGGTTCTTACATTCTTTGTCTGAATACATACAACGTCTGAATTATAACTTATGTACACTTAATTATATTATCGTCATTGTTGGGTGTTAATTTATTCATATGATAGCCATGATTCCCTTTCATGAATGACTGTATTAATTATTCGTTCAATAATATGCTTTTTCCACATTCTTAGCATACAATGAAACGAATAATTAATGTACACACTAGTTATGTACTTGTTACAAGAAATAAATTTAATTGTCATTTGAAATTTACAATAAGATAGGAACTCTATTTGCATGTCCCAAATACTCACCAGGAAATATAATGGTGTTTAATAAGTTCTTTCTTCATCCTTCATTTTGGCTTTTGATATCATTACATATTATTTTTACTGACCAGTTGCCGCCGGTGTCTGCCATGTGTATCCAGTCTCCTCGACTGCAGACGACACGTACAGTTTGGCGGTCGCGTTGTTCAGTGATACAGAGGAGGTGGCGTCGTACAACACAAACCGGCGGGCGATACGAGAATTGTTAGAGAAGTCACGGACCTCCAAGAGGACGCTACAAACACAATTTGAATGATTATTCTGCAACGCCTGTTAATGCAACAATATCATACACGATGTTATCTATTAACAATGTTCTTTCTTTTTAAATACATATTAATTAGAACAAGTTTTGATATCGGTTGTGTAATACGTTTTTGATCATGTCTCATGTTATGCGTGTAACATGACAAATACGTTTAGTTAAAACATCTACCTGTAACTTTATGCACATTGTGGCGTAGCTGACATTCAAACGTTTTGATAACGCTTTTGAAATTCGCCAAGATAAGATGTTCTCACCTGTACACTGCAGGAGCAGAGGGTGTGTATTGAGGATATTGGATGGTTCCGTTAGTATGGGGTATGACGGCAGAAAAGACTGGGTTTAAAGGAGTGGTCTCCACGAGACGATGGTCTCTGTTGAATCCAAGCTTGAAGACCTCCATATAGTATTCGCCAACCCCGGAGAGTTCGTCTGTCCAACCGCGCCAATGCGGTGTGATGGGATTCTGTTATTTGTTATATAGAGGCTGGTTGTTTAATTTCGTGGTAAAACCGAGACATAGTTTCTCAGTAAAGGGAGATAATTAACATTTACAAGTGCTCTTGCGCCGAGCAGATTCTCAAAACGTAACCTTTATAGTGCGGTACATCCTAAGAAAAAGTAAACAACAACATCACAAACACGCAGGCAGATGTGTGTTTAAAAAAAACAAATTGAATGTATTTATCTATGCTCATATCTCAAATGTGAAACTGTCGGAGTTGTACTGGGGAAGGTTATACCTAATTAAAAAAAATTACATTAAAATTATTTTAAAATATATTTACTTATTCGGTATTTATTTATTTATTAAGAAAAAGTTTTTTTCAAGCATCTACTTATTTTGTAGCTGTATGTTGTTTGTGTATGCATATATTGGTTGCCAATTCATGTGATGTGCTTCCAAGATTTGTATTATATTTAACAGTTTTGTTTACAGTTATTGAAATAGAAACAGAGTGCTTTAATTTGTATGTAAATTTATATATGCGTATTAAGTTAAATAAACACATAAACACAGCATGATGATCAAATTAAAAATACATAACTAAATACAACATAATTATTCTATATGTACATATCCATCATATATGCATATTTGTCATCATGAACAAACGTTTGCAAAATCAAATAGTATGTGTAGATGTATTTAAATATGTATGTACGTCTGTTGTTGTTAAAATATATTTATGGTATATTTCATATAATAGTTATAATATTTACAATGACTTATAACAAGATGTTAATGATTTGTATATGCAATTTTAATATGAGCTAACACTTCATGTAAATGTCATTTTTTCATACTTAATGAATACTTCTTTATTTTGATGTCATTATTTCACATGTTATATTTCTTAATGTTTCTTCTATCCTCTAAGAAACAATTCTCACTAGTTGAAATGTCTTCACACACAAATATTATTATAAAATAAAGCATGTTTGTACAAATGACAGACCAACTTAAAATTGTATATTTAAATTGTTAAGGTCTAAACCCTTTTCGAAGCGTTTAAAAAAGACAGATAATAATATCGTTCATTGCTTGCAGGATACACATTTAACAAAAACCACCAACAACAACATCCTTGCATAATTGGAGTGGTAAGTGGAACGCTATTTTCATCTTAAAACATAACACTGGCATTAACAAATATGGCCATTTCGTTGCTTTTAACATCTTAGTTTTTGAAACACCTTGCACACTGTTCAGTTTGTACGAGTATGGCCCAAATAATAACAACACCTATGTTTATTAAAACACTGTCATGTAAAAGATTATACTTGAAATCGGCAACGATTTGTAATATGTGGGGATTTTAAAATAGTTTTAAACAAAAAACATACGACGGACTACCTTTATTATAAGGCATAGAACACTTATTTAAAGACCGCTGCTTTGTCCGCATGTTGAAGCAAAATATATATACATTAGTAGCAATATTGTTATATTTAAATGTTTAACTTTTGTTGATGGCGTTGTATTACATTTATTAGTTTAATAGTTTCACTTTTTTAACTATGCACATAACAGCACATTAACTATTCATTCAAGGTTTCCGTTTTATATATAATATACATACATACGTGGTAGAATCGAAATAAGTTCCGTCTAAGTGTGTTGATGTCAGATGCATAGGAAGTTAAAAACGAGAGATGAGCCCGTGCAGTTTGATAACAAGCATCGGAACAACAATGTCTTAAATAAATGACAGTTGGTATCGACAATTTAATATACATAAATAACAACGCAGTTTAAAAAGAAAAAAAAAGAAATGTGTGAAGCGTTCACTTTCTTGAAAGTTCTTTTATGAACTTATACATAAATATTCCGGAATATGTATATATTTTCTATATAAACAAGAAAACATGACACGCAGATGCAACATAAGTTACCAGTCGCCGTCCTCAATTTGGGTCAGGAACTGGTCATCATCGATGACACAGGTAGCGGACTCCTGCTGTGGACTGTCTCTGCTCACGCCCCCTTGACACGCGTATTCTTTAAAGGAGCCGTAGTCCCGCACCGGGCCGCCTAAAACGCAAGAAAACACACATCTTATGAGTCTTAAAAGAAACCAAAATGGTGTCGTTGTTTTTTCATGTATTCTAATGTCTTTGATAAAGGGACTTCTTGACAGTTTGTCTAAATGAGAATTTTTCAAAGTTTTGTAATATATTCCAAAAAGCAATAAAACAATGTACAACCGTGAACGAAATAACACTAATGACGGCGACTTATGCTGAAAATACAAATTTGTTTTCAAAAAATCATCGTTAGAAATTGATATAATTATAAAGCTTCACAAACGCAGAACGATTGAATAAATGGAAGAGTCTTTTGTTTTCGTTATATTGTGTGACAATATGTGGATTGCTGATATAAAGTATAAAATACAGGTGAATTTGTAAGCAACACGGATGGTCGTGTGGTGTAGGCGCCAGACTTCTTTTACTTCAAGGTTCAGTGGTTTGAGCCGTTTGATGATAACTTTTTATTAATTATTTTATTGTATTCCTGTTTTATACTGGAGATCATTAATTTCAATGTTTAGATTTATCAATTGAAAGCATTTAATAACAAACGTCAAAGATGCCACAATCTGTGAATACTTCCCTTTAATAACTAAATCTACCGAAACGATAACCAAATGTCAATTGCTTATATTTAAATACCTGTTTACAGATGTGTTTGTGCATCTGAATTTTGACATTATGTAAAAGTTTGAGAAAAAGGATAACGAATTTGCTTCATACCGAGTCGTGGTATTTTGCTGACATTAGCAGTGATGATGTTTTGTACAATGCCTATCTTCGAGTCGTAAACGTACACTGGACGATTCGGTAGGTTGTCTATTCCATCAAACAAAGCCTTCATCTCGAATTTTAGGTTGTTAAACCTCTGCTGGTTGCTAATAAAGACAATATGTTGACTAAAATAGCAATGTCTGCAACCCAACTGGTCAAACACAAAAAGCTACCATCAATAATGTATATACGATTATAATGACAAACTAGAATTTGTAGAACCTGGTTGACACCTTTGAAATTTTAATTAATAACATGGTTAAAAAATAGGACCTTTTAGATTGGAAAGAATTTATATCATTTGTGTATTTGATGAAGTCGGTTAAGAAAAAAACACTTGGTACACATGTTTGGCATGACTTCGACACTCTCCAAATGTATAATAATCTACGACATGCCTACCTCCAGACGAGCGACGAGTTTACATCCTGCACCTCCAAAACAAACATAAAACATGAAGTTTATCCTGTTGTCAGATCGACGAACATTTTTAATGGTAACGTTAGATTCACCGATTATGGTCTCAGTCGTTCTTCGGTTGTTCGGACTATATTAAATAATGTTTGTACACATGATTAGTGCGTATTCAAACTTTAATAAATACGAAACGCGAAACATATCATGTCTAATGTACATTGAAACGGACATAAACCTTACCGTTGACAATTACAAGACACTTCACGTAAGCACTATTATTCTTAAGAATGCAAGAACGTGTTCATTATTATACAAACACAACGTTGAAGGTACAAAAAAAACATGTATTTGTGTTACAAGTCGATCGGTGGCGTTATTGCACTAAAGTCAGAATTGCTAAAATATTTATATCGGTCTAATTTTAGTATTTTTTCAATCATGCGGAATAATTTTCACATTGACGTAACGTTTTTTGTTCTATATTTTTCTAATATTTAATGAAACATATTATTTACAGTTGGTGCAGCCGTTAACCGTGCTGTTTAATGAAAATCCTGAAGAGCATGTGCACGTTGATCCATCACCACACTCTCCAGGGTAACAAGGTTGTCTGTAGGAACACGTCACTGGAATAACAAACAATACTCAGTATCAAGAACATTCTCAATTGTTCAATCAACTCAGAAGATGAGATTTGAGTATCAACTCAGCTGAGTATTGAAAAGTTCTGAACACACAAGTGAGCTTAGCGGTAATACTCATCTCAAGAATTTAGAAAAAAATAAATAAAGTTGAGTCAGAATGTTGACTGAAGAATGTGTTGATTGTAATATGGAAACTCATTAAAATCCGTAGGTTCAAACAACGCTGACCGAATTTATCAACAATTGTATAGTTTCAATTTCGATTCTATTTTTTTGATACGGTTAGTTTGTTTGAAAGGATTAAAAAAATGAAGTCTTTTCTTGTGCCCACAATATTGATAAGAGAGTTTTTCGAAAATGTATTCCATTCGGATTTAGTGGATTATTCAATGAAGTTAAAAGGATTGGAATGTCATGGCAAAATGTGGATTGACAATATGCGCATGATCCCTTGGTAGGGAAACTGTCTTATTTAATTGATATAAGACTTATTCCAGACAAACTGAATAGCAAAGAAAATTCATGAATACCATTGGAGCGGAAAGACATGGCAATATGCGTAGTTCCACACTGCGTATACTATTCCATCAATTTGTGATCATTAGTTACATACCTGTTCATGAAATATACACTTTTGAATAAATAATCTAATGCCTCAATGTTAAATAAAAATGAACATACTTATATAATATAATTAATATTATTATTTTGGAAGTCTTCAATGGTGTCTACCAAAACGTACATGTACGGCAATACGGCCCGCTTGAAGTAGAAGGACAGTTGCATGTGTTTGGATTGACACAAGTCCCGCCGTTCGCGCAGTTAGGGAGGCAGATGGCTAAATTTAAAATGAAATGTTTAGACATTTTACATAACGTCAACTTACACTCTCATAATTACGGAATACCGTTAAGGCCATCGTGGTAATACATTAAAATCCAGAGGGCGACAATGTGATAGTGCGATAGTACGATGGCGATAATGCGATAGTACGATGGACACAATGCGATAGTACGATGGCGACAATGCCACAACGCGATAGTACGATTGCGACAATGCGATAGTCATCGAACTGTCGTCATCGTAGTATCGCATTGTCGCCATCGTACTATCGCACTGTCGCCATCGTATTGTCGCACTGTCGCATTGTCGTCATCGTGCTGTCGCATTGTCGCATTGTCGCCATCGTACTATCGCACTGTCGCCATCGTATTGTCGCACTGTCGTCATCGTATTATTGCACTATCGCATTGTCGCCATCGTACTATCGCATTGTCGACTCTCGCCTTCCTGTGCACACACTATTTTTATTGCAGAAACAAAACAGATGACTTTATAAAGATGTCCTTCGAAAGCGCTTACAGTTATTATGAAATCAAATTCTTAATTAGTAGTAGAATGGGTATTGATGTAAATTATGCCGAACTGTTAAGTATTTATAAAAGTTGCTCCATCTAGGAAAAAAACGCTGTGCGCATGTGTAAAGGAAGGCGATAGACGACAATGCGACAGTACGATGACGACAATGCGACAGTGCGACAATACGATGGCGACAGTGCGATAGTACGATGGCGACAATGCGATAATACGATGACGA
>VMBQ01001209.1:131890-174668 GCA_007657795.1 Dreissena rostriformis
TACTGTGAAACCATTTATTTTCGTCAGCACGAAATTTCGTCATTTTTTAAAAAATGACAATTTCGTCAGCACTTAAATTCGTCAATTTCTGATTTTGAAAAAAAATGAAACACAAATTCGTCGGTCATTTTCCGTTTTTGTGTGTAAGATTTGCCCACTTTAAATCGCAGTTGCGATAAATCGTGGTGGGTAAAGGGTTAACTACGGAGACACTTGCAGGAGGTGGGGCCTATTTATCACATGCCAATTAACTTGTCTTTTGTTTTCAGATTATAGTAACTGGCCCTTAGTATTGTATACCATTTACTTGTTCAGTGTTATGATAAGCGGATTAGTGGGACTGAATTACCGTTAGCAACTGCCGGTAATGATGTTACTATGAAGTGCTATCGATCTTTCGAATCATTGACAGCTTTGACAAGTTTAACGAGTCATTTTTCATTTAAATATTGTCTGCTGAAATGCAATTGAAAACGTAACAGTCGAAGATAAATTAAATAAGTTATCCAGACGATTTAATTACATGCAAACGCAAGGTATTTGTTAACAGAAATTGACTTTCATTTTCGCCAGGTTTTCAGAAAGTCCCCGGGAAGCACGTTTTTTTCATGACTGCGTATGACGCAATAAAACGTTGCTTTGTATCGTATTGCATTCAATCTAAATTTAAATTCACTCGTCCATAACTGTTGATGTTGTTATTATATTGGATTATCGGATATATATGCACATTAAAAACGCGGTATGTATACAGTTATCAAAACACATTTACTTTGTTCAATTTCGTTTATTGTCTTTGATCTGTCGCGCATTGGCTTATCTTCACACCCCTGAAAACACAATACACACAATGGGTAAAAATCATTACTATTCTTCCTAAACGAAGTCAACGCATTCGATACAGCTTTATTGCATTCGTTTTTTACAGGAAATGTCACGCGTCAGTTAAGTACAGTGTATAATGTACACCCCTTTGTGTCAAAACCGGATTTTTCTTGATTGAGAAACAGACGCAGTATGCATGCGTGGATTACGCTGGCTTTTAATGTATCATATCAACGGTAATGCAGTCTTAATTGTGTTTTAACATTGGACATTATTATTCGTTAGGAACTTAAATTCGTCAATCGGTCTACTGACGAAATAGACGAAAATTAATGTCTGACGAATAATAATGGTTTCACAGTAGTTTGTTGGTGAGATCTTACAGTTCACTGCTGGTGCCATCCATGAGGCCAATGTCATCAGCGAATCTCAAGTTGGAGATGGATCTTCCACCTATGGAGATAGAGGTGTGGTTGTCATGGAAAGTCTCCGGCATTTTGTTCTCGATGAAAATGTTGGAACAGGACGGGAGAGAACAGACATCCCTGACGGACGCCCACTGATGTCCCTAAGAAGTCCCCCTGTTGTCCGTTGAGAAGTACTGCGTTGCTGGCGTTTCCGTAAAGTTCTTGAATGACTTTCACCAGCTCTTCGTCAATGTTGAATCCTCTCATATTATGTCATATGCCATCATGCCACACACGGTCGAAAGCTTTCTTAAAGTCAATGAAGTTGTTGAAGAGCTCTGTTGCAGGTGTTGTTCCATGATGTCTCTGCAGTTGAAGATCTGTTCCACTGTGATTCGCCAAGCCCTGAATCCAGCTTTCTCTTCGGCCAGCAATTACTCGGCCTTACTTTTCAGTCGATTAAGGATGATGAGTAACATGACTATAATTTATTACAACAAACAATTATTTGAAATATTAATAATTTTACTATATTCTTTTCAGGTAGAAAAGTGGGCAAATCATTAAACAAACATACTAGTTGATTCTTCTGAATGAAAGAACAGATAACCAGTGATAAGGCGTGCACCTTTATTGAATGGTGTTTTTTTAACTTTGAAATAAACACTAAGTACCAAATATGATATACGGTGTTGTCTTCATCGCGTATGTTAAATGGTACACCAATATGCTTAACACGGCGTAAACACGTTTTGTTAAACAGTTGAAATATTAGACTTTTCATTTTCTCTTAAACAGTTAATCAAAAAAAAAAACACATCGGTAAAACCATTGACCAACTCTTCGTGAAACATGCTCAAGACCATTCGTCTTATGAATCTCCAAAAACGAATCGAAATGGTTCCCATCCATTACACAACATTATCGCAAATGAGTGGTTGTATTTTACTTCGTATTTCTAAATCGGAAGCATGCGAACAATGCCATCTCAGAATAGCACAGTCCCTTTCTGTCTCAAGTTGATATTCTATTGTCTTTGCATGTTTCTTTCCTTGTTGAATTGAGAGTGACGATAATGAACAGGTCTCAATACCATATACGGAAACAATAACGTGTCAGGATTCCTTGGGTTGGGTCAATCGGTCATGGTTTTTGATTTTGCTTATTCATAACGGTCTTTTGGTAAACGGAATAAAACTTATACTGTATGAAATATAAAGAAGTATTCGTGATTGATTGCGGTTCATGTGCAGCATTCCTTCAAAAATAATTAATGTTGCCCCTTACGATCGGAACATACGCGACACCATTGTTGTATCAGTTTCGCTGGCTGCTTCTATAATAACATATGCTTCACGCTATTCCAATATTCGTTCGACTAACTTAAAACGATAACGGATGAGTTCGACCTGTGAACACCTTTGCACTTATAACTGCGTTTCATATGCTTGCACAACTGTCCTCGTATATGTTGTAACCCCATTCGTGGACTTAAGACTTAATTATATGCTTAAGTTGTTAAAGAAGATCGGAAAATTGGTATCTTGCATTTGAAAATTCTATTTGAAAACAAGATTTAATAAGAAAAAAAATATAAAAATCCTATTTAGAAATACAATACAGATAATGCTATATGTCGTATTTGAACAAATACAGAGTATGCTATATGTCGTATATGAACAATTACAGAGTATGCGATTGGTATATGTAAGGTCCAATTACAAAGTTTTCAGATGGCCGTTGAGATCATGTTATATTCCACTACTACTTGAACCTTTTTGTTTTGTTAAGGTCAATCACAGAAGAAATCGTTAATGCAGTATTTTACGTTTACAGAACAAATTTAAATCTGGAGAAATCCCAACCTGTATAAAATCTAACACTTAGTCTATTAAACAAACTGTAAAAGATAAATTTGATTTTAAATAGTGATTATTTAATCCGCACTGAACAACGTTTTGTCAAGCTTTGCAATTTGAAAACAACAATTCTCATAGCGTTTTTTTTTGTGTAAGATTGTATGATAATAAGATTATATGATTAAGTTTTCTGCTTATTAAAATAGTAAACAATTGATGACTCGCGATATTTGAATAAATTTAAGAATCTTTGTAGAAACAGTTTTAATAACGATCTCGTTATAAAAAATACTTCCTTGAAGGTTTTGATTAAATTGTTTCTGAAATAGTATGTTGTTAACTCTGTTATTATCAAGTGGTAGTCACCCATTAAGCCAAGTAAAATGAATGTAAACTTCCGCATTGTTGTTTAAACGGGCTTTCAACAACATTCATCGATATTAACATGCAAACACTCGAGACATTTGACACGTGTTGAGAAACGTAAAGCGCTTTCATGTAATAAAATGTTTCGCAGTATCTCTTCAAATTCCACTTCAGCAGATCAACATATGTTTTTACAAATATCATTAATCAATTTTTATATAAAGTGAAAAACTTGAATTTTTCAACGACCTACAGAACTCGCATGATACAATTTCAAACAATATCAATGTCATTTTTCCAATTTAAAATCAAATTCAATAGTCACAAACTATTGACAGTTAGATAACAACCTGGAGGCGGTGCCTTGGCTGCTTGTCCTCTGTGTGGGGGTCCTATACAATATAATCAACCCATGCGAAAGACAAAAAAGTCATACCGGACATGAGGTCCGATAACTTTTAAAATTTACCGGACCTCACTAGATGTTACCGGACCGCGTTCTTCTTTAACCAAACAATAGAAATACATGTTATAGAGTTTATTTTTTATTATTATGACGTTCACAATGTTTTAAAATTGTTAATACAATAAAATAACACGGTGCAAGATTTGACTTCTTCTTAGAATCGCTCTTGGAGTGTGTTACATCACTAGCAAAGTAAGCCATTTCGACTGGTTGGTAAAATTCGTTTTGTTTTAAATGTAAATAATCTATCGATGTAAAATAAACATAAATAACTACGTACTTTTGTTCAAATATTCCAATTTTCTTTTTCATTTTTAACCAAAGTTTTACATATTGTTTTTTTTTTGTCGGACAAAGTTTCGGAAATATTATAATAATAATATAAATATCCGACGTCTTTCGCATGGGTTGATATAATCCTCATTTTGCTTGAAGCGTTCAAGTAAATAAGCGAACAGCGTCATAGCCACTTGTGGTTTTCAAATAGATATCAAACTGACCATGCGTCTTTTACACTGTTACATTCCATAAAATGGTTGATATTAATACCCTTCATTTAATGGTTTGTGCATAACCTCTATTCCACTAAAAAGACGTACAGATGTAAATGTATTTTTGGATATGTTCGAGAATTATGATATGAAAATACTATTTTATTTTTTTTCTGATTGAAACCGCAAATGAATACATACACGAAAATGAATCGCTTGAAATATTACCAGCAGAGAAAGACGACAAAATAAAATCATGAAACATGCCAAAAAGTACAGGATATCGCTAAATATAACCATTATTAAAGTTGTGAACTTCACCGTAAGTCCAGAATTTATCTTTAAGAGACAAGAGTTATAATTGAAGTACAAGAACAAAAACTTTGTTAATAGTCTCTGAAGATTTACTGCTGCAACTACGCATCACACGTCAAACTGTTATAGTTAAAGCCCCATTACAACTCAAATTAAACGAAATTTCGTACAATATTTCGTAGAATAAAGTTAAACGATTAAAAATCAGTGCTTCTTATAGCAATTGCCGAACTTTCAACTCTAACATAGATGTTTGTAGATACAAAATGCTCGTTTTGTTTTGCTTTAAGGAACACTGATTATTGATATGTTAACTTTATTTTACGGAATATATTACGAAATTTTCGTAGGTGTTTGAGCATTATAGAGGCTTAAATTATAGTAAATAGCTACGATAAAAATGGCGTATTCGTGCAATGATTAGGTAGCTTCAAAACAAAGAAACCCTACCTACCCAACCTACCCTACTTTTTGGTGTTATAGAGGAAACAAATGCCTAAGTTGGCCTTACTAAGTATATTATGACATATAAATCTATCTATTTTTAAGTAGTCTGAATATTCACCAATACGTTTCATGATGTATCAGGTAGTGTTTGGTTTGTTTTAAATATGATTGTTATTAATTGAGCAAGACTGAAAAACATTGTGTGCACAATTTTACTTATCCATTGTTTAGAGGTACAATGCTTGAATAGAACACCGTGTGATAGATTGATGTAAAATGCATTTATACTTTAAGCATAATATGATTTTAAAACTTATAAAATGGATTTATTGCATGTCAAATTATATTATATGATATGCTGCGGTTTGTTTAAATCATGCATTTCAAAATAACGATGTGTTATTTTTAAAACTGACTAAAGATTAACTGCAAATGTGCAATATATCAAGAACACTTTATTTTGACGAGCGTATACATGTAGACCGTATATTTAAATGGTGTGGCGCGCAAAATAATAATGTTTTATTAATAATACTGGGATGCTTATACGTGGATACGGTTTATTTAAATGATTTTAATATTACATTTAACAATACATTGCAGTGTATTATTAAATAAGATTGGCGTAGGTATGAATGCAAGCTTGCGAGAAGTGACTTTTATAGAAATCGAACAACTGTATGCGGCGTGAAACATGTTTAAATAATAGTTGTGATTACAGAATGGATATACTAAACATGGAAATCAATGTTTAAAAAGCAGCATTTGAGCGCAGTGAGTAAATGCAAATGACAAAATTATAACATAAATATAGGCAATTGCTAAACATACGGAATGTTGATCTCCAGCTTAAGTTGTTAGTGACAAAGATATTCGAAAAAAGTCATGAAGTTATAAATTACATTTAAGCTCTAAATGTCAAATTTATGTGAACAAAGTAAATGAAGTTATCAATAAAAACAACCAAGTAAAAACCGATATGTATTATTTTCTAAATACATATGAAGTGAACCTTCGGCTGCACCAGCAGAAGAAAAACCTTATTCACATAGGTTAAAATGTTTTAAATAAATACATTTATTACAGCCAGTCAAAATTAAACATATTATGATTAACATCTTTCTTCTACAGTGTATAACAAATAATATTTTTGCAAATGAATTTTGTCTTACCCTCGCCAGGCGTCGGTTGGCAACACAAACAAACACGCCAACAGGAGCGTGAAACAGGCGATATATCGCACCATGACTGTCTGTAAGCCGAAATCAAATCAATAAATTATCAAATAAAAGTCATTTCACCGATTATATATTTAAAAAATGTATTTTAATGTGCTATCGCAGGCTGGCAAAACTAAGGTAGGTCTTCCTAGTTTTTGCGACGTACTGTTCCGCTGGGCGGACGATTGTGGATTTATAGTTCAAAATAAGGAAGTTTTTTAAGGGGAACAACAAGGGCATTGGTGGGTAGGTGGCTTATAGATGGAGAAGGTAGCGTCTTCTTTGCCGAAATCAGTACCAATATAGAGGCGTTCGACATGTTATTTAGGAATTTTCCCTTTATGTATAGAATTGAATTCATCCATGATTTGAATATCGGTGGGTGTATTCATTTCGAATCTTAGTGTACCTAATAAATGGTTCATTTGCATCTCCCATCATATGATTTAGAGCTAGATGTGCTTCTCAGAGCAAACACGGAACTTATGTGGTTATGTCCGGGTGTTTAAAATCAAGTTGACAGTGACATGTTTTTTTTTAATGTCTTAAATAAAGGAGTTTTAAATAAACAAACAAATAAATACATAAAACATGGCATAAGATTAATGTATTCATTCGATTTGCATATCTCTTCAACTTTTGTATTGTCTTTTATCATTCTTGTCGATGACATGACCAATCGTGCCAGATCACAATAATTATATTAATATTGTTATGGTGTTTGCTCTTTCTTTACGATATACATACTTCTGAACATGACTCTTGTTGAGGTTATCTTTAAAAGGACTGTCAAACGCGATTGACGAAAAAAGAAAAGTTCACAAATACCGTATTTTTACAATTATCAGTTTATATTGATTAAAATACAAATATATTAAACAAATAATAGGAATTTAATGGGACAGTGTCAAAAATAAAACTAACACAAAATAACAACTACAACCCAGTTACTAAAAAAGACACAATTTAATGTCTTGAAATGTTTATAATAATTCAGTTAACAAATAATATCGTTAATACTTTTTACTGATACGTTTTTCAAGATTTAGCAGTTTTCTAATAAAAAATAGCATAACACATAAACGCTTTAACTGATTAATTCGAGCAAAATATCATTTGAATACAAACACACCAATATGTGTTTCTTTTCAAAGATATTACTTGTAAAGATTTCTATAGCTACTTGAACTGTGTACTACAAGTAGAAGCAGTCTGTAATAACTCACATAACGAAAATAACGTGGTATGATGTAAACATTAAAAAGATAAATTTCATGGTTAAAAATATATGTATGTGTTGAAATGCTATAGTAGAATGGTATAACATTTAACATAAAATAAAATCCTGAATTTACAATTAATATTTAGTTAATTCCTTTTTAGTTTGCTACATCTGCATTTTATGAGTTTAACTGAAAACAAGCACACGTCTCAATTCTCTTCTAGTTTGATCAAAATAAGCTTCATGAAAAACTCGACATCGTTTACATAAACAATGCGAGATTTGTTAAATATTGCTTCATCGATGTTTATAGAAATACTGGTTAACAATTATCAGTAAGTTTTGTTATTAATATCAAAAAACTTGTTAAATGCAATGTATGTTGTCAAAACACACCAAGGAAGAAAACATGCCAAAAAAATAGTGGCAACGGAGTACAGGCTAATGGTGCCCTATTACGCATGTATAATATTGCATAGGGAAAGGGACTTTTTGTCAAATATTTATTGTTTTGCGACCGCAGTTATTTCTTCCGTTTAAGTCGAAAACAACCGATGTTTGCGTATAATAATAAATTGTTTACTTCAGACATAATTTGTTTATCTTGACGAACATGTTGTCTTTGATAACTTTTGAAGTGTTATAAGAGGAAGAAACGATTGCGTTATTTTCCGCATATGGCGCCGTTTACAAAATTCATTTATCAAAATAAAATATCACAGCATAATTAGTCCATTAAAATGTAATGTACATATTGCGTTTCATACAGGTTACGTGTTCCAAAATAATATAAACAGGAAAATAAAATTCGCATCATAAATACATATAAACACGTAAAGACCAAAATGTCTAATGTTTTGCGTAAGTTTTAATTATTGCAAAACACAGCATAAACATTATTGTTGACAACATTACTATATTTATATTTTATTTAACCAAACCCGTTTTGTGGCTGCTGTTTACAAATCATTTCTAAATTGATTGTCATTTCAATCTTTCAATATCACATGCGTGAGATCAGAATGACATCAGTGGCTAACATTTTGTTTTTGAGCCTACATATAAGTATAAAAAAGCACGTTCGTGGATAGCTCTAAAATGGATAATTTGTAATGTAGTCTTGATTATTTACTGATTATAACGACATTGAACAAAATATGAAAAGTTGTATTTCAATATCAGAAGTGAATAAAGAGATGTGTTCTGCTTGCAATGAAGCGTTAAACTGATTTTTGTAATTGCAACAAGTTCTGGTAACTTGCAGGTTAGAGTTATGTGCCTTGGTCAGTGACCTCATATGTTGATCCCGAAGACATGCGTGGATTTTCATTTCAGTATCTGTAATAGTTATAGAGGTGTTTATTTGTAGCATGCACACCTTAACCTGAATTTCATCTTGCACGCACCTTTATAATTGCATAAGTGGAAATTATTGTGCTTACAGGCTGGTCACAGTTATAGATCTTCACCAGTGACTGATTACAAAGACCATAAATATATATATGTGACATTTCAATTGAATGCCTGCAGAAGAAGCAGTGATATGGAGATTTTGCACGTTTATCTTAACTCAAGTTTCACGCTATGCCGGACAAATTGTATTTTGAAAACCTTCTCTACGAACATTTAGCCTGTTTGTTTTTGTAATTAATTTTCCTCGAGATTACAAATCTCAGATATATTATCAACTGCGTTTGAAATTATTAAGGTTGTGCCGATTCAAAAGAACACGAAACAAATAGAGACAAATTGTTACATGGGTAATTGGGTTATCAAAAATATCAGATAACGTAAAGGAACACAAATAAGTGGTAAGGTAGTTAACATAACGAACATTATTAGCATAGCTGTGTATAAAGATATTAAACCAACATCAAGCGGTGGTGTTGGTGGTTGTGGTGCTGTGAATACTTATTAACATCGTACAACGGTAACCGTGAAAACAGATATATTTCATATATTATATCGAAGATGCTGTTAACTAATGATCCGTTTTCTTCTATAGTATTCATGTTATAAAAAGCAAAAGACCTATTAAACAAAACACATCATTTTTTGATGAACCGAATAAAACTATATGAAACATACAATTATATGATCTATGGTAAGGGTATTTTGGACGGTAGATCATGATGTAATGAAACAAAATTCTTTGATTTGTTTAAACACGATAAGCACAAACATACAAAACATTGAATTCTTACTTTTCGCATGTAACAAGATTTATTGAGTGGGGAAGACATTACTTTAAATATACACATTTAAATCATCTAGGTTGTTTTCTATTTGGTTTTGAATAAATCATGAATGTAGGAAATAGTTTTTGATGACATTGAGGTACAATTATGTTAAAATGGAAACATTTCACGGTAATCATCGCAAATGAGTAGTTATACTTACTTAACAAAACAGTAACTTATATGTTTTGTCTGGACCTCTTAGTTTATAAACAAATAATTATCTTCAGCAGCCATCGGCTAAAGGTTGATGTTTCGGTACATCAAGTGGTTGGCAGAATTGCTGACAATAAAAAATTGACCGACCACTAAAAAACACATATCAAAAGAGTGTGCGCTTACCAGAGCATTGAGCATATCTCGCGATGTTATGTCACTACATAACGAAATGGTTTTTTCTAGTGTTTTACTTAACTTGCAAATGAATAGTGGATAACTCATATTGCCCTTAAATAGATCTGACAATTTGCGTATTTGTTTTTACATTAGTAACACTCAGAAGATTGTTGATACAATATTCAAGTTTGTGAATCATGTGGGCATTGCCGTTTACATGTCAAAATATCTTCGGAGCTGGAGATAACGATAACGAATTGCACGATTAATTTTCGCGTCAATACAGGGGGGGGGGAAGTTGGTTTGGGTATGAACAAACATCGAACAATATACGATTAGAACACTCTGAATTGACATTAAATAAAGAAGATACACGTTTTTGGTTCCTTCGGGATTTGAACCAAGGACTTTGGTCGAAAAATGTTTAACTGTAGCACTTGGCTCGTGCAGCATAGGAACTTAACCGGATATTCTAATTGTAAACGCTATGTTAGATTTGCCACGTATTTCAAACGTTTGAAAAACGTTACAAGTGCTTTACTATTTTTTGTTTATCATCAATACGCGGAATCGAATTTGTTTAAAGTCATGAGTGTTATTTCGCTGGTTTAAATGTAAACGGAACCTTTAATACATTTAGTTTTCAAATATACGGCTAAGTTTCACAAACCTTTAGTCAGACCGAAGATATTTAGCAAGTTTATATAATAAAACATACACATATTCATGTCGTGTCAATAACAAACCCCATTAAGGAGATTGTGTATTCGTTAAATTGTTATAAGTGTTTGATTAAGTCAGTCGGCGACAAAGCTTGTATGGTTCTAACATTTAAAAAATATCAATATTAACAGTAAGGTCGGTAAAATTATAAAATTGAACATTTGACGTTTACAAAATTAATATCTTCCAAACAAGAAGGATTATTGACAAAAATATAAAATAATCGATAACTAGTCCAAAAAACAAAACGGATTAATAACGATGCAATTTAAGGGTATGTTGTATAACTGAAATATGTTTTCCACACGCCTTGAGGAATAACAAACGTGCTTTTATGAGCATACATGTCATGAAATAGACACACAAACGAAAATGACTTCACTTTATGGGGGCTATTTATATTTATTATAGTACTTCTAAAAGGAAGATGATATAATAAATAACTGCCAATTTTATAACTGGCTATTTTTGACAATTTAATAATACCCTAACAGGACACTATACCTTCATAAATTCATGTGTAAAGACGAATCTTTTACAATTAATTTACAACATTGAATGTGTAGCTGTGTGAACTTTATAATTATAAAACTTGAAGTGATCAAGCACGAGTTTCACGGATGTAAAGGTAAAACATTGACTCTGACAGGCTGGTATGCTGCAAAAACGCAACTGAGGGACTTGTTTACAGAATTTGGCATGTTTTGAAGTTTGTCATTAAATGCTTTAAATTGATAAATATAAACATAAGAACTAAAGAGCAACAATTTAAAAACAACATTAAAAAAACACACACAGTTAACCACACCAGGGCTTTAAACACCGACCCATGGAGTAAAAGCCAAGCGCCGAAACCACTCAGCCATCCGTCTTCACGTGTGTATGTGTGTAATTCAGAGCTAATGTTCGGGTCGTCGTTGAGTCTTTACGACTACATTATGTGCGGACCTTACAATCCGTCTTCACATGGGTTGCCATTTATTTTATACTTTGTATAACCATCCACGTATTGTTAAAAAAAATAACGATAACACAAGAAATCGAAATTTTCAACTCGTTTCGCGTCTGAGACGTTTTATCATTTTATAAATATCTAACGATGAGTTTTCGTAAACGAGAGTGTACATTGTATTTTCCGTATTGGTCTGCGGCATTAGTGTTATTTCGCACACTGACGCACATTGTTCATTTATTTCTTGAATCAATGAAAACATTCTCATTTTGATAAACTGTGAACAAGTCCCATTAATGTAGCATCCAGGACAAACATGAGGTATTTGCCAAAGTAATATTCAATTATCCGTTTTTCCTGTTCGAACGCAACGCAATCTGGGCCTCTTCGCCTGGTGCGCTTTAAAGTAGGTTGTAAATATAGAATTTAGTCGGCGATTTCCCTATTGACAAATTCGAAATATAATAAAAGTGCCGTTATAAAAGCAAACAGCCGCTTCGCCCTCTACCCTAAACAAACAACAAATCATGATCTTCGCAATGATACAATAATAAGGTTCACGTAAGTGCACCAGGACATATGTATTAGGGCTTGTGATATAATCATAGCTTTGTGCCCAAGCCCGATATGGCCTTACAAATAAACACCTTTGATGCGAATAGATTAAATCACGAGTGCAAAACACGAGATATTTGATACTACGCATCTAAACTTTCGGTCGTGGGTCATTTGACAAAAACTATGACCTACACATAAGGTTTTCGATTCTAACACGGTGCAATACTGGACAGCGTTGTGATGGACATGACGTGCCGTTAAATGCAAAAAGCGGCCAAACTTGACTTCCTTGTTTTAGCATGCCTATACAACTTTTGTATATGTCCCACTATACCTGTCACAATTTAGTGTATGTATTGGTTTTAGTATCAAACAAGACCCGTGTCGCCAAACAAAACGGATGCTGGTTTAAGATGTACTGCAAGCGCCGGTTAAAGAATTCCGCTGTTATCACGCTTTGCTCTATCAAAATAAATATATACTCCTATATATTGTTTTACGTAATCCAATAAGTAAACGTGGTATTGAATAAAATGTGCTTATAGTAAGTATTTCGTGTAAATCCTGTTCAGCTTTTTTGCCGTTTGATTTTGACATCCAGGTATTTAATGAGAATCCGTAAACCCCAATCGCTAAATATATTAGAAGTAACATTTAGCCGCGTCTTGAGAAATAAGTATAATGCCTTATGTGGCGAGCATAGCTCTACATCAGCCTATGCATTTGTGCAATCTGATCAGGAGCTACCATCCAAGCAAACGTGCCCATATTAGTCTGTATGATGGCATAAGGCGTAAGTTATGTGTTTGCTCTGATCTATTATTTCGGGGATCATTCTGGTTCAATTCAGCCTAGGTATTTCATAAAGTTGGGTTTTCCATGTTAATTCAAAATTAACATATCTCGATTGTACATACGAATATTGGTCCAACATCTGTCCGATGTCTTGCTAAAGGCGTATACGGAGTGCAACATTCATGATATTGGTCCGATATGAACACATATATGTAACAATTAATGTAATCATTACATTACTTGTAATATCTTTGAGTTCATGTCGGCCCGATAGCATTAATTACATGTCAATGTATTTAAAGTAGTTATAAACGAAATCTTATTTATGTGTATACGTGTATGCTTTTTTGCTGTTATCACATAGACCTTGTTAGAGGTGCCGAATGTCCACTTAGATATATGTTGACACACGGAAGAGTTATGGCCCGTGTAAGCTGTAGTATCTCTTAATGTCCTCCGTTAACATATCGCTTTCATTTGAGTCCCTGACAAAATAATGCACTATACAAGAAATTAACAACTGGCAAACGATGATTGGTAAAAGTAAAACAATTGATCCAGGTTGGAAGAAAGATTTAGGTTATTCAATTGGGGTATGCCATTCCCGGGCGTGAGCGGTCAACCTTTGCTTACCGTTCATTTACTCGAAGACGAAACAATACATCAATCCCAACTTAAACCCTGAAGCGAGATCTCGATTTAAAACTTAAGCTAGAATACAATTGAAGCTTTTTAGGTATGAATTTACATTTCATATTTTTTATATTTTATGTAGAGTAACAGTTTGGCCTAAAAACTATGAAATGAAATTTCAGGGGCAATAGCATTCCCTCTATTATTTTGTGTCAACCATTATATTACATCCATACTGAAAAGCAGATGCAACATTTGTTTTAAAGTGACATTTGTAATAAAAGTGTGATCTCTTCTTTGTTTCATCTTGAACATAAAATTTGTTTAGTATTGAAAGTGGGACATAATATCAGTACACTTGGAAAACGTCTTCATGGAATGGACAACTAATACTTCAGGGCTGATTAACATCGTCTCGTTGCGGCATGCCTCGCCTCGGTAAGTGAATCGTATTGATCCGAACGAGCAAGAGAGGTAACTCCAAGAAGGTGAGTTACCGTGACCGATTATCTCCCTTGATATTTCGTTACCTGAGTTTTTAATAATAATGTCAAACATCGCTATATGTTATTTTTGCATGTATTTGCTTGATCGACATATATAAGGCAATACATATTGTTGTATTAAATACGCGTCTTCTTTATTCAGTTGTCAGAAGGTTGTTTATGTGATAATAAATGTCTAGATAATCGAATTGTGAGCGTATATTTATACATTAACAATCGAGTCTGAATGGTTTAAATCCTTATAGCAAGCAACACATATTCTTAGTCCCCATAAATCAATTGTTTACCCTATTATTTCATAGATATAGAACATACATTGTCATCAAACAGCCTTGAGTGAATATGTACTGACAATATAGTACCAACCTCAACATGCAAACGGATAATCAAGTAGTGACTATTATGTTTGAAAAAAAATAATAACAACATTTGTTAACACCGCAAGAGGCGGACGGAATACATTAATAACGCGTAAGACATTTAAAACTTGTTTTGAGATTCAATCCTATCTTAAATGTTATAGTATGAAAAGGGTTAGAAGAAGTGCACTTGCTAAATTTAGATGCGGGGTTGCACCATTTTAGACTAGAAACAGGCAGTACCCGAACATGAACGGGCTTGCTTTCACTGCTTAATATATAAAGCAAATGCAGAACATGTTTTAATGCACTGCAACTTGTATGACAGAATTCGCCAAGATATGTTTGATAGTATTATTAAGATTGAACCTGGTTTCTCATCGTTAGATACTTCAGAACAATTTTGTCAGTTAATGTCTAATGAGCCCTTCGTATTATACACTGCCAAAGCCTGCAATGACATTTTAATACAAAGTCAAACAAAAATGATAACAATGTTTAAAAGGTGTTTATATCACGGTAAATATGTCCAAAGTCTCTTGTAACTCAAATTTAGTGGTTTTGTACGTTGTATTGTATATATTTTAACTAAACTATATTTTATTATATTTTATTAAATGACGCATGTTTTACCATATATACAATTGTCTGTACAGAAATGAGACTTTAATAAACTATCTGTATGTCTGTATGTTTACCCTATCATGGTACTTTTTTTAAGCATAACAGTAAACAAAAGATAAGTATTGATGCAAAGCATCAAAGGGCGTCGGGAATTTCAGTGTAAAAGGCACTCAATGAAGTTACATGGAATGAATTTTTTCTACTGTAAATATTAATATATTNTCGTTTTTCCAAAAGGGCCACGCCCCTATGATTCATATTTTCATTGTTTCATCTTGCAACATATTTCTACACTTTCCATATTTTTCTACATGCGGAGTCGAGTGTTAATCGTCACAACTATTACAAGTCCTAGCTCCTTCAGTTTTTATTGAATAGTGGTCAAACGAGTTTTCTAAAATCTCTAGGGGCCCATCACAAATTTACGGAGTCAATACTACGTGGGTTCTTACTGATATCGCGAAAGCCCTGAACCCTATGATAAAACATTCCGCGTAGTCCATGATAAAAGACATACTACAGTACATACTTAATCGTATACATTTTCGTGCATGCATATTGTGTTTAAATGTTTACTTATTATTAATTATTAATTATTTTTAAAGTTTATATTAATCATTTATATTTAATTCCAGCCTTTTTATAACACTTCCCTAGCCGAAGAAGCAATCTTCTCTACTCGCGTCGGTGTCCGAGCTAGTTTCTCATAAAGCCCCATTCCCATACAGATGCCGGATCAACGCGGATCCTATCCGGGATGATCCGGCATGTGAACTGTGTAGCCACCGTGTAGCTCCGTGTCGATCCGTGTAGGGCCTTGGACATCCGTGAATGTCCGTGAATATCCTTGGCGCTCTGGGTGGCCAACACGGCAGTTTGGGGAAGTTCAAAACAGCCGTGTTGATCCATGACGTTCCATAAAGATAGCAGCATTCGGGATGGTCCGTGTAGCTGCCGTATCGGGTCCGGGGACAGCCGTATAGTGTCTGGGGACAACATTATTTATGACGGAGCTACAATTACACATCTATTGAGCTACAGTTCCTTAACCACTGTTCAAAGATTTGTCAACCACTGAACTACAATTACTTAACCACCGAGTTACAGTCCCTCAACCACTGATCTACAGTTTCTCAACCACTGATCTTCAATTTTAAACACTGATCTACAGTTCCTCAACCACTGCGTAACAGTTTCTCAACCACTGACCCACAGTTTCTAAACCACTGGGCGAGAGTTTTCCAACCACTGAGCAACATTTTATCATGTAAGTGTTCAAGGATTATAAGGATTCTTGTGTGTGTGTGTGTATATAGTGAAATCTTTCAAATTATGTACCAAACCGCAAGGCCCAAAGATTTTTTAATGTTACAGCGTAAGGTTGTTCTTCGTTCAAATCATAGCTCGGGAGCCAACACTGGCCCCTCTCTTGGGTTTTTTGTTTCCTTATATGTATGAAGTACAAACTTTCTGACACCGAAAGGCAAAGCAGTTTGTATATTTTATGCAACGTCTTACCGGGGTCCTCTACATTGATAGCTTAAACCATGCCCTTGCGGTCAAATTCGTTCCTACCTTGGGGTTAAATGTTTCCCTTATATTTATAGTGTTCACTTTAACATAACTCCTCAGTAAGAACCAGGTCCAGAGGTTTGTAATGTTACATCATATGATGATCCTCTACCAAGTTTCTTTAAATAATGTACCAGGGGTGAAAAATGGACCCGACATGAAAGGTATTTGTGTTCCCTATATTAATATTTTGAAAACTTTACATATTTCCCTCTGTAACTACAAGGCAAATACGGTTGGCATTTGCTATGTAACCTTAAAAGATGGCCCTCTACGAACTTGTTTTGACATCATGCCTCTGGGAAAAATATTGTTCTCATCATTGGGGTAATGTATTTACCTTTTATATAAATAATGAATAAGTTAAAACATATATGAAACTGCACGGCCCAGAGGTGTAGTATCTGTCATGTAACATCATATGGTGGTCNTGTGTGTGTGTGGGGGGGTGGGTGGGTGTGTGTGTGTGTTTGTATGTGTGTGTGTGTGTGCGTGTGTGCGTGCTGACGCCGAAAGGCAAAGCAGTTTGTATTTTGTATGCGTCTTACCGCGGTCCTCTTGCGGTCTTATTTGTTACAACCTTGGGGGTTACATGTTTCCTTTATATTTATAGTGTTAACTTTAACATAACTCCTCAGTAACAACCAGGTCCAGAGGTTTGTAATGTTACATCATATGATGGTACTCTTAAATCATTTACAATTGGACCCGACCTGAATGGTATTTGTGTTCCCTATATTTATAAACTGAAACCTTTAAAAAATATTTTCCTATGTAACTGCAAGGCAAATACGGTTGGCAATGGCTATGTAATCTTAAATGATGGTCCTCTACGAACTTGTTTTGACATCATGCCTCTGGGAAAAACATTGTTCTCATCATTAGGTTAATGTATTTACCCTTTATATAAATAGTGAAGAACTTAAAAAATATATGAAACTGGCAAGGCCCAGAAGTATAGTATCTGTCATGTAACATCATATGCTGGTCCTCTACCAAGTTCGTTTAAATCATGATCCTGGGATTAAAATTGGCCCTGCCCTTGGGGCTACTTGTTTTCTTTTACTATATCTAATTTGTAAATCGTCAATTCTGAAACCACAAAGTTCCGAGGTTTGTGTATTTGGCATGTAACATCGAATGATTGTCTTTTAGCAAGTTTTCAAATCATGCCCCTGAGGTACAAACGGGCCACGCCTCATACGTCAAATGATTTATATAGACGTTTATAGTGAAATAACTGTGAATAAATTGCTATTTCAAGTAATTGTTAAGGGCTTTTACTGGTTGCGAAAACATCACTAATATATTCCATATTACCACGCAAGGTTAAATTCAGTTTCTTTAATGCGTGTATAGAATCTTTTTCAACAAGAAATCGCTAATATTTTGTTTATACAAAACAAGAAAATAAAATTAAATAAAACAGTATAATGGAATGAATATAATATATGCGTGTATCTTTGTGTACCTAATTTATTAGACTCTTCTCTGAAAGGCTTAATCGGCTGTGCAAGACTCGTCGTGTAAACCTTTCTTTAACTCGTCGAATTTTTATTCAAGAATACTTAGACATAAACCTTATATTATCTATGTACATCTCAGATGTAATTTGTCGTGTTTGGTCCAATGTTTTCAGCGTCGTGCGTGCAAGTTAGTGAGCTTTTGACGTTTGTACATATATATATTTTGTTAAATATTATATATTCTTATATAAATAGATGCGTTCGTGTTTCAAATGAAATATGATACGTGTTTGCTCTGCTTTTGATGTGAATTGACTTTCTGTGTTTGTATATTATGAATTCCAGTTCTATAATATTTGGCTTATGTATACGTGTATGTCTTGTATACGTGTATGTATTCACTTTAAGATCAATCAAAGTATTCAAACAAATATTTCCTTCACTACATTCAACAGTATGCAAGGAATATTGAACGCATATTTAAAAAAAAACGTATTGAGTTATATGGAGCTAACCCTAATACGCAAACGAATATTGACGCACTTCACGAAGTTTTTTATACATCTAATTGATTATGAAATGTTCAATGTAGCTTTCATACTGGAGTAACAAAAACAACAATACATTTATTGAAAATATTAGTATCAAGATTTGTATTTCTTATAACCAAAATCTTCTTTTATGAATAAACATACATTAGATTTTACATAAGAAAGTACTGATTTGTCAAAGTAGTTACTTGATGAATGTATATCCAGATGGGTTGATATAACATATATGGCTAAAACATGTTTTTCTTTTTTCAGTGCAGCAGCGGAATTTACATATAAAATAGTATTCGTCGTCTAAATCAAAGGCATCACAATATAAACAATAACATTCATTTTCGTGGAATGTGATTCTGAGCGTTTACAACTTCATGTGTTCGTCATGGTTAGCCGGCTCCTGAAAATGACGACCATTCACGTGATGAAATTGTCGGAGTTGCATGTGTTTTCATTTGTTTTCTGTTACTATATTTGTAAAACACATAAACCAGTAAAGAGTATTGACTACACTAAACAAACCTGTTCACATATTTCAAATTTTGTCGTCGCGGATTACTCAAATATTAATTCGAAGCTATAACATTATGTCGTTTATAAATCAACATATAATGCAATGACGTATAGTATCAAAAGAGCGTGCACATTTTTTGTCAAAAGATATCAAACCGTAAAATATTAATATAGCGTTTAAAATGTATAACGAGGCAAGAAAGCCTACATGTAAGTACGTAACACTTGCATTTCAAAGGCCGTGGATTCGACTCACGAAAGGAATACATAGTTTCATAATAAATAATATAATGCTTCCCTGATAATAGTCAACACGTTTTTGAATCGTTTTTTTAAATAAGACGTGGATAAACATTTATTTAAATGATAGCTTCACCTAATATAGATATAGATCAGGGCAACACCAAAGTCTTCTTTTATCGCACATGCAGCGGCGTTGTGCCTCACCTGCAATTTTGAAATTAAACATTTGAATCGGTTGCTTCACGCGCTGCTCACATGGGAGACCCTTATACATGTTTCCACTCCCGGTCTATGTGAGTAAGGTTTGTGGTCACTGTTTTGAACAGATGAGGTTTTCTCCGTATAATCCGTTTTTATATAAACAACACAAGCCAAATCCAAAATTACACACTTTCAGTAAAACAACTATGGAATTGGACATTCTGGTTACTATTTATTTTTTTAATCCAAACTTTCGTCGTTCAAGTAAATGAATTCGGTAGAAACGCTGAAGCACAATCCAGCACTCGTTAATTCCAAATATACACGCACATTGAATCCACATTCATGTTTGATTTCACGTTATTGTGGTCGTTTTACTTAAGATAAACTTAATATATGAATCTTGGTCTTGTTACCAATACATTTCATAATCAAACGAATGATGGCCAATAACATCTTGTTGTTTATTTCGGCGTAGCTATTTACGATGATGTTTGACATAGATTTCTTGCGCTAATTATGTAGTGGGAAAATTAAAAGCCGATTAATTGTGCTTATATACTGCTTATATACTGAATTAATTTAATGTCGACCTATAATACGAAAAGGTGTAGAATGTGTACCAATTATTTTTTGTTGTTGCGAAAACATACATATACTAGTTTTCATCATACATGAAAGACAGAAAAACACGTATATTTTACTGTTTTGAGTGAACTAAGCAATAGCCAATTTGATGTAGATTGTATTTTATTTAACCCGAATTTTATTAGTGTGTACAAAAATGTGTGTTTGTCATAGCCCACTAGACGTAAAATTGCAGAATATTCTTACTTTCAAGTTTTTGATATGCGTATTTACTAAGAATTTATTAATATCAAGCTAAGATTTTCAATAAATATAAACAGTATATCTGACATTTTCATGAAGCCTACTATTAAACTATTAAATATGGAGCGGGAAATTGTATTGGCTTTTATTTTAAATAGGAAAACAACATAATTAAATATGTCCATGTACTCCGTAAGATTCATTCTTGACAGAAATAAACATTTGCCTAAGATCAGGTAAAAAAAAAGTTACAATAAGTAAATATTTCTTATTAAAGGCACTTACCTTCAGAAATTGCCATCATAGCAAAGACAACGCACGCAACCAGGAGGGAAATTAAGCGAGCAGTATCCATGATGATTTTGGTGTTTGCTAACTGAATATCTCACCACTGACAGTTGAGCGCTCTTTATACTCAATTTAAACAGCGTGTTATTCAGTCCAGTGTTTACGAGACAGGACGAGGCGGTACGACCATCATTCACTTTTAAAACATCGACAACATTAAAACATGTTTGAATGACCCGCAAGCATCTGCAATCATCCGTCTTTTGGTAAATGTGTGCTCTAAACGAGGAAAAAATGTCAGAAACATAAGTTTCTATTTATCGAGCAGGTATGCGTGGTTTATGTCACATGCCATGTTTATACGTACGTTTGTATAATTGAAAACAACATTTAAGCAGCGTGCCTTATTATATGTCATTATAATACGACACAAAAAAGACGGATGTCCAATTATTACAGTGTTATGTATGATTCATTAAAATCCTCGAGTTAATGTATTTTATGTCTTATAGCATTGCTTTATTTTTGACGTGACAATTAATATTGCATTAAAAAGCGGCTAGCTTTTGAATTTTGATCTAAACGGTTGCTCGATATACGTACTAACTCGATAATCGCAGTTCGCCTTTAAATGTCGATGTCAGTGCGCGAACACAATTCACCCTAGCTCGATATTCGATGTTTGAATTTCATTCTCAGTGCTAGCACAATATTCGTACCAGATCGATATTCACGGTTCGGTTTTAAATGTCAAAGTCAGTGCTTGCTCGAAATTCAAACTAGCTCGATATTTTCGACTAATTTTATAAAATTTTGATCGCAAAGCTAGCACGATATTCGCATCGAGTCGATATTATAGTTTTATATTTAAATGTCGAGGCCAGTAGTGACTCGAAATTCATCCTTGCACTCGCAATTAATGTTTGAATTTTGATCTCAGAGCTAGCACAATATGTGCAAAAGTTTGATATTTACGTTTCGCATTAACTATCGATCTCAGTGCTGGCTCGAAATTCAAACTAACTCAATGTATTGTCTATCATTGCGTGTACAAAATTTAACCTACCTCGATATTCGCGGTTAATGTTTGTTTTTCGACCTCAGAGCTAGCAATATATCCGCATCAGCTCTATACTCCCGTCTTACCTTAAACGTCGATGTAATTGCTCTCTTGACATTCAACCTAACTCAATACATGTTGAATGTCGATCTCAGAGCTATTTTGATATCCGCATCAGCTCGATATTCCCGTCGAACCATTTAATGTCGATGTAATTGCCATCTTGACATTCAACCTCACTCAGTACATGTTTGAATGTCGATCAAGATCTTGATATCCCTACCAGCTCTATTTATAAATGTCTCATTGGATTGAATTGAAAGTTGAACTATGTCATACCAATGAAGTGTACATTTGCATTGCAAGGCACTGTAAATATTCAGTGAACTACACGTTCATGTAATGTGCCCTAAAACTAACCAGTGTTATTTCAGTAGCATTATATGTTTAAGTTTGTTTTGAAAACCGCATCCACATTTCTCAAACGCTTGAATTGAAACTTGAAATATGTCGTCGCCATGAAGTGTAGATGTGCAAGACGCAATTTTCACACAAAATGATTCATTTATTTATGAGTTGTGTGCTTTGAAATAAGCAAAGGACATGACTGCTATTGCTTAATAACTCCCGTATTTTAGTCCAGTGGGATAAAGCTGTAGTTGATTCTTGAACAGAAGTAATGCATGTTAGTGTAAACATTATCTATGTAAATAACATGTATACTGTTACAAAGTAAAACCCTTGCAAGCATGTTTTTTAATTAATTATTTATAAGTTACAATGAAAAACAATAATGATTGAGTTATAATATTTGACACATTGAAGAAGTAATTCCAATATAGTGCATTGATAAAAAGGGCTTCGGAATTGAGAAGAAAGTCTTAAACTTGTACATTATTTGGTAAGGTATGAATCTGTAAAACGAAAGCAAAAACGCCAATCCGCAAATTTGCATTACGAATTTCGGAGGAGAAAGATATTTCCTCATTTCTAACCTATCTTTGGTATCAAAATATGTAAACTGAGAAATTTTATTGGACGAAATACGTTATTGTATACATTAGATTGTAAATATTTATTCGCGACTGTTGAATAGTCAAACATGTGTTCTGTGTAGGACGGACTTGTTGGGGACAAACATATATTGTTAATGTCGTTGTATTCGAATAACTGTATCATATAAAAAAATCTGTAAAAATACCTATCTTACCAAGGATAAGTTGTTATTGTACTGAAAAAGCACTATCTTCAGCTATGATAATATCTTTGGTTGATACTTCTACCAGATATCGGATAGACATCGGTAGATAAACGGCATATCGGCAAATCTGCCTCGTGTCTATCCGATGTAAATCCGTTCGCCGCCCTTTTAACGTTATAAGCAAATTAGCCATGTTAGATGCAGTTATTTTGCAAAAATATTGTACATATATGAAAGCTCGTAAAACGAAACAAAATGTGTTTAATACTACAAATGCAAATTGTAGTCAATTTTGCCGATTTAAGTTGATTTCGGACCGATATAATCATACCTATGTCGATGGAAATCGATACATTCATTCAGTCCCAAGCCATTCTCTGATTCTAGAAAGTGCCGTAAAATCTGGCGTCAAAATCAAAACCCATGATATTATGAACAGATAAATTGTGTGTTCCAATGTTTTGGAGATCTTGATGACATTTAAATTACGTAGTTTCGTAACATAAAATGCACTTATGTTTCAGGTATAGTGTTTAGCCAAGTATAGTTTACAACGCGTTTATTGATGTTCAACATTTATTATACATTCGTACTGAACGTTTAATTTGTTTGTACATAAATACATTTGAACATTTAAATAATATTTTGGTCCCGTTGGTCTACTTTAAACAACACTAAAACAATGGCTTCTTTTTGGTGTAAACGAAAGAAACTGTTATCTATTTCATCTGTTAAATTTACAAGTAAACATGAAAGAAAAAGTCGATATCGTGTTGGAATTGATTATGATAAAATACGAAAAAAAATAATATTGTAATTAGAATTAGCCTATCCATATTTACACTTTTTCTAGTAGCTGTAAACCAAATCTTCTCGCTAACAAACAACAATGAAACTTAACATTTCAATAAAGAATAAAGAATGATCTGATCGTGATGGTGAGTACAAGGAGAAAATAAAGAATTCAACAACAACATCAAAAACTGCTCGATCAGGAAGAATTTGATCACGAATTAACTTGAATGATCATAGCAATCTATTGTGTTACGGCAATAATAACAAAGCAATGTGTTATCTTGGATCAGTTAGTGACTTAAGTAATGTTAAGTATGATTAATTTAGAAGACTAATCACCTCTTCTTTTATGGTTATCCATAACGCATCGTTTACGGCCGAAATACTAAATCAAATGATAACTTGAAATCCAATGATTGATTTTCAATAGTATAAACAAATAACGATTCTAAACATAATGTCAATTTATGTCCATACGTTTGCTTATTCCGGGATACTGTAGTTGTATGTGTCCCTCATGACATTATATATANTATTCAAACAAATATTTCCTTCACTAAATTCAACAGTATGCAAGGAATATTCAACGCATATTTAAACAAAAAACGTATTTAGTTATATAGAGCTAACTCTAATACGCAAACAAATATTGACGCAATTCACGAAGTCTTTTATACATCTCATTGATTATGAAATGTTCAAAGTAGCTTTCATACTGGAGTAACAAAAACAACAATACATTTGTTGAACATAGTATTATCAAGATTGTTATTTCTTATAACCAAAAGCTTCTTTCATATATAAACATACATTAGAAATTACATTAGAAAGTACTGATTTGTCAAACTAGTAACTTGAGGTATGTATATTAAGATGTGTTCATATAACAGATACGGCTTGTATATGTTTTTCTTTTCTCAGTGCAACAGCGGAATATACATATAAAATAGTATTCGTCTTCTAAATCAAAGGCATCACAATATAAACAATAACATTCATTTTCGTGGAATGTTATTCTGAGCGTTTCCAACTTCATGTGTTCGTTATGGTTGGCCGGCTCCTGAAAAAGACGATCATTCACGTAATGAAAATGTCGGAGTTGCATATGTTTTCATTAGTTTTCTGTTACTATATGTTTAAAACATATAAACCAGTAAAGAGTATCGACTGCACTAAAGAAACCTATTCACATATTTCACATTTTGTCGTCGCGGATTACTCAAATATTAATTCGAATGTAGCGTTGTTTAAAATGTATAACGAGGCAATAAAGCCTACATGTAAGCAGGTAACACCTCATTTCAAAGGCCGTGGGTTCGACTCAAGAAAGGTATACATAGTTTCATAATATTAAATAATACAATGTATTCCTGATATCAGTCAACACGTTTTTGAAGCATTTTTTAACTAAGACGTGTATAAACATTTACTTAAATGATAGTTTTACCTGATAGAGCTAGGCTGGGAAGCAACACGGAGGTTTCAGGATAGAATCGCAATCGCAGAATGGTGTTGCCTCACCTGCAATTTTAAAATTAAACATTTGAATCGGTTGCTACACGCGCTGGTACATTTTTCCACTCCCGGCCTATGTGAGTTTGGTCACCATTTTAAACAGATGGTGTTTTCTCCGTATAATCCGTTTTTATATAAACAGCACAAGCCAAATCCAAAATTAAACACTTTCAGTAAAACAACTATGGAATTTGAATTTCAGGCTATTTATGTTTTTAAAGAATCCAAACTTTCGTCGTTCAAGTAAATTAATTCGGTAGAAATGCGGAAACACAATCCAGCACTCGTAACTTCTTAATATACACGCACATAGGTCGTGTTTTTTAAGATATACTTAATATATGAATCTTGTGCTTGTAACCAATACATTTCATAATCAAACGAATAAATTTTATATATTACCATTACGGCCAATAACATTTTGTTGTTTATTTCGGCGTAGCTATTTACGCTGATGTTTGACATAGATTTCTTGCGATAATTATGTAGTGGGAAAATTAAAAGCCGATGAATTGTGCTTATATACTGAAATAATTGAATGCTGACCTATAAAACGAAAAGGTGTAGAATGTGTACCAATTATTTATTTTTTTGTTGCGAAAACATACATTGACTATTTTTCATCATACATTAACTACAGAAATACACGTATATAATACTGTTTAGATTGAACTAAGCAAATAGCAAATTGCAAATTTGATGTACATGTAGATTGTATTTTATTCAACCCGAATTGTAAAATTGTGTAACAACAATGTGTTGACGTCATCGCCCACTAGACGTAAAGTTGTAGCATATCTGGTTAATCATAAATCAGGGAATTACAAGAGATATGGATGATAAATTATAAACTTACTGTGCATGCAGACTGTCTTTTAATAGACATTCATTGTTACCTTTTGAAATAATATTTTGATTCTTACTTTCAATATATGCGTATTTACTAATAATTTATTGATATCAAGCTAAGATTTTCAATAAATATAAACAGTATATCTGACATTTTTATGAAGCCTACTATCAAACTATTAAACATGGAGCGGGAAATTGTATTGGCTTTTATTTTTCATAATCAACAGAATTAAATATGTTCATGTACTGCGTAAGATATAGTCTTGACAGAAATAAACATTTGCCTAAGATCTGGTAAAAACAGGTTACAATAAGTAAATATTCCTTAATAAAGGCACTTACCTTCAGAAATTGCCATCATAGCAAAGACAACGCACGCAACCAGGAGGGAAATTAAGCAAGCAGTATCCTTGATGATTTCGGTGTTTGCTAACGGAATATCTCAACACTGACTGTTGAGCGCTCTTTATGCTCAATTTAAACAGCGTGTTATTCAGTGCAGTGTTTACAAGACAGGACGAGGCGATACGAACATCATTTAACTTTTAAATCATCGAAAACATTAACACATTTTTGTATGACCCGCAAGCATCTGCAATCATCCGTCTTTCGTTAAAGATTTTGCTCTAAACGAGGAAATACCAACAACCTTTGCATCAGTAAGTCGACATTTATATTATATGTTTTAAATGCCATACAAGCGTCTTATATGTTGATAATATTTTAACATAATATTTTCATAAATGGCAATTAAACACAATTTGGAATTGATTATGATGAAATACGGAAAATTGTATTGCAATTATCATTAGCATATCCATATTTACACTTTTTCAGAAGCTGTAAACCGAATCTTTTCGCTAACCAATAGCAATGAAACTGAACATTTAAATAAAGAATAAAGAATGATCTGATCGTGATGGTGAGTACAAGAAGCAGATAAAGACTTCAACAACAATTCAAAAACCGCTCGATCAGAAAGAAGTTGATGATGAAGTAACTTGAATTTTCATAGCAATATATTGTGTTACAGCAATAATAACAAAGCAATATGTTATCTTGGATCAAATAGTGACTTAATTAATGTTCATTATGATTAATTTAGTAGACAATGCACCTGTACCTTTATGTGTATTCATAATGCATATTTTACGTCAAAAATATTTAAATCAAATGATAACTTTAAATCCAATGGTTTTCAATATTATAAACCAATAACGATTGTAAACATCCTGTCAATGTATGTCCATGCGTTTACTTATTTCGAGATACTGTATATGTGTCCCTTATGACATTATGTATATATAAATGTATAATTTATGATTGAGTTAATATCTTTGTATAGTATATACAGTTTTAAAGACTGAATGCAAATTATTGCTCACTTGGGCTTTTGACCCTTCGGATGTTATTGAAAATAAGTCATAAACCACAATTATCTAGTGCTTTGATACGTGTTGTATGTGTATATGTATATATCAGAATTAGTTGTTACGCTTTTGTTATTCCATTGCAGCTAGCACTTAATCTGTTTATTCAAAATAAGAATATTCTGTCATACCTTTGTGTTTGTTTTTTACTATTATTAAATTGGTATTGCTTTATTTGTGAAGTCGTATACAACGGCGTCACATAACCGATAGGGGGTGACGGCAGTTCGATATATAACTTTGCCCATATCGTGCCGATTCTATATCGTTGTACATGTACACAACGATCACTGTCCGATATCGGACCGAAGGCGGTCGAATGAAGGTTTGCTGACTTGGCTGATTCTGATAGCATATAACACGCTTTAAAACCGAATTATAAATACTTGATTTAACATATAGTTTTATCTACACTTTGATTTTTCTTACGACACACGAACCCTAAAAGTGGTTAACATTCACGGGTGACGGCTTACTGAGAGCATATTGAAAAGCAAAACGTAACGCCGAGTCCACAATGTTGATTTTTTTTTATAAAACAGTAATTATGCTGAATTAAAAATATCACTTATTGTAAATATAAGTTAACACTCTGCATAAAACATTGTTATTGACATTTATTACGATGCCCTGGGGTCAAGACCATATGATGCTACAAATCTTGTAAATAAGAATAGATTTAGTTGATGTGTTTTTTACCACATTCACTCATTCAGTCTTACATAAGAATGTTGTTGTTTTTTTTCTGTTGATCTGTGGCATATACAACCATTGAGTAATCAGATTGCAATTAAAATAAATTTAAATTGTCTTTAATAGTGTTTTTACTTGTCTTTAGTGAATACACGTTCACTGTATGATGTAAACACAGATACCGTATTATATAATTTATACATACCGTCACTGCATGGTCAGAACAACGTGTCACTGTATGATTTTAACACAATGTCACTGTACGATGTGAACACACTGATACTGTATGATATACATAATGTCACTGCATGGTCAGAACAACGTGTCACTGTATGATTTTAACACAATGTCACTGTACGATGTGAACACACTGATACTGTATTATATATACATACTGTCACGTCATGATCAGAACAACGTGTCACTGTATGATTTTAACACACTGTCACTGAACGATGTGAACACACTCTCACGGTATGATGTGTATACACTGACACTGTAGGACGTTTACACATCGTCACTGTATGATTTGAACACCCTGTCAGTTTACGGTGTTTGCACATTGTCACTGTAATACGTCTACAAATNCAATGACGCCTTACATATCATCTGCTGATATTGAAAATAAATATAAAGCCACAGTCCACCGATATATAGGTCTGTGCCTTTTAAGAGAAAACGTTACTTTAGAAGATGACATTTCTATAATAAACATGAATTTAATATGTTTGTGCTCCTAATGTGGTTTATAATTAACGAATCGAAATTATAAACCCGATCTCAATGTTTGCTTGTTTGATTGTTGTGTTTGTAAAAAAGCACTAGATGTTTCTGATTTTGTTTTCATAATTGATGAATAAAGCTTTAATATTTGATCCCACTTAATTTAAAAATCAAATACTGACACTGATTTATGACTGAGGCTCCATATTAAAATTATTGACGCATCCTTCGAAGCGAATGCGTGTGAAGTTATCACAAGAGTCTCGTTCTTAATGTAAACAAAATCGATAGGTCACCGCACGATAATTTATATATTACCATTACGGCAAAGAACATTTTGCGGTTAATTTCGTCGTAGCTGTTTATGATGACATTTGACATAGATTTCATGCAATAATTATGCAGTGGGAAAATAAAATCAAATGAATAAGACAAATTAACTGAGTTAATTGAATGTCCACCATGATACCTTTAGATGTAGAATGTGCACCATTTATTGTTGTTTTATTTTGCGAAAACGTACATACAATACTTTACATCATAAACGAAATACAGGTGTAAGGATATATTAGACTTTACAGAGTGAAATAAGCAAAGTTGATGTAGATTGTGTCTTATTTTCCCGTATGTTATCATTGCGTACAAATGTGTGTTCGTCTTAGCCCACTTGGGGTAAAGTCGCAGCATATCTGGATAATCATAATCCAGGAAATTACAAGAGATATGGCGTTTAAATTATAAAGTTACTGAGCATGCAGACTGTCTTGGTAAAGACATTCATTGTTTCTCTTTAAACTTTTTACATGACTTATAGCTGATGTTCAATACACAATTCAAAGCTCTGGAACTTGTGGTTTCAGTGAACAAGATTTTTGAAGTTACTATATAATTCTATAAAAATCGTGTGACCCCTGGAGCGAAGATAAATATAACCATAGGTACATGCTGTGAACAAACTTAGTACAGGACAACTATACAAATCCGACTAAAAATACCAAAACCCTGACCATTGCGGTTTCAGACAAGAAGACATTTAACTATAAGCCCATATAAATTATGCGGCCCCTGGGTCGTGCTACAGGTGTAATAAATGGCAACACATGAGTGGAGGAAATAAAGGTTTTAAATATTATTAAATAGCATGATATATTTTAGTAATGCCACTGTCGATAGTTACTATAACTATACCTATGAGCTACAGTTTCTCAATCATTGAGCTACAGTTTCTCAACCAATGAGCAATAGTTCTCAATAGTTTCTCAATCACTAATGTACAACTCTTCAACCACGGAGCTACAGTTCCTCAACCACTGAGCTACAGTTTCTCAACCACTGAGTAACTGATTTTAAACCACTGAGCTACAGTTTGTCAAACTCTGAGCTACAGTTCCTCAACCGCAGAGCTACAGTTTCTCAACCACTGACCTACAGTTACTCAACTACTGACCTACAGTTTCTCAATTACTGACCTACAGTTTCTCAACCACTGAGCTTCAGTTCCTCAAACACTGAGCAACAGTTTCTCAACCACTGAGCAACAGTTTCTCAACCACTGAGCAACATTTTTTCAACCACTGAGCTACAGTTTCCCAACCACTGAGCTACAGTTTCTCAACCACTGAGCTATAGTTTCACAACCACTNAGCTACAGTTCCTCAACCACTGAGCTACAGTTTCTCAACCACTGAGTAACTGATTTTAAACCACTGAGCTACAGTTTCTCAAACTCTGAGCTACAGTTCCTCAACCGCAGAGCTACAGTTTCTCAACCACTGAACTACAGTTACTCAACTACTGACCTACAGTTTCTCAATTACTGACCTACAGTTTCTCAACCACTGAGCTATAGTTCCTCAACCACTGAGCAATAGTTTCTCAACCACTGAGCAACAGTTTCTAAACCACTGAGCAACATTTTTTTCAACCACTGAGCTACAGTTTCCCAACCACTGAGCTACAGTTTCTCAACCACTGAGCTATAGTTTCACAACCACTGAGCTACAGTTTCTCAACCACTGACCTACAATTTCTCAACCACTGATCTACAATTCCACAACCACTGATCTACAGTTCCTCAACCACTCAGCTACAGTTTCTCAACCACTGAGCTACAGTTTCTCAACCACTGAACTACAGTTTCTCAACCACTGAGCTACAGTTTCTTAACCACTGAGCTACAGTTTCTCAACCACGGAGCTACAGTTTCTCAACCACTGAGCAACAGTTTTTCAACCACTGACCTACAATTACTCATCTATTGAGCTACAGTTTCTCAACCACTGAGCTACAGTTTGTCAACCACTTATCTACTGTTTTTAAACACTGAGCTACAGTTTCTCAACCACTGTTTAAAGGTTTCTTAACCACTGACCTACAGTTCCTCAACCGTTGCGCAACAGTTCCTCAATCACTGACCTACAGTTCCTCAACCACNTACAGTTCCTCGACCACTGAGCTACAGTTTCTCAACCACTGAGCTACTGTTTATCAACCACTGAGCTACAGTTCGTCAACTACTTACCTACAGTTTCTTAACCACTGAGCTACAGTTAATCAACCACTGAACTACAGTTCCTCAACCACTGATCTACAGTTCTTCAATCACTGATCTACAGTTCTTCAACCACTGATCTACAGTTCCTCGACCACTGAGCTACAGTTTCTCAACCACTGAGCTCGGTTCCTCAACCACTGAGATACAGTTCATTAACCAATGAGCTACAGTTCCTCGACCACTGAGTTACAGTTTCTCAACCACTGAGCTACGGTTTCTCAACCACTGAGCTAGAGTTTCTCAACCACTGAGCTACAGTTTCTCAACCACTGAGCTACAGTTTCTTAACCACTGAGCTACATTTTCTCAACCGCTGAGCTACAGTTTCTCAACCACTGAACTACAGTTTCACAACCTCAGATCTACAGTTTCTCAACCACTGATCTACACTTTCTCAACCTCTGATCTACAGTTTCTCAATCACTGATCTACAGTTTCTCAACCACTGATCTACAGTTTCTTTACCACTGAACTACAGTTCCTCAACCACTGATCTACGGTTCATTGACCACTGAGCTACAGTTTCTCAACCACTGATCTACAGTCCCTCAACCACTGATCTCAAATTTCTTATACACTGTGCTACAGTTTCTCAAACACTGAGCTACAGTTTCTCAACCACTGAGCTACAGTTCCTCAACCACTGATCTACAGTTTATAAACACTGAGCTACAGTTACTCAACCACTAAGATACAGTTCCTCAACCACTGAGCTACAGTTTCTCAAACACTGAGCTACAGTGTATCAACTACTCAGCTACAGTTTTGTCAATCATTGAGCTACATTTTCTCAACCACTGAGCAACAGTTTTTCAACCACTGAGCTATCCGTACTCATATATTGAGCTACAGTTTCTCAAACACTGTTCAAAGGTTTCACAACCACTGAACTACAGTTCCTCAACCACCGAGTAACAGTTCCTAAACCATTGATATACAGTTTCTAAACCTCCGATCTACAGTTCCTCAACCTCTGATCTACAGTTTCTCAACCAATGAACTACAGTTCCTCAACCACCGAGTAACAGTTCCTCAACCTCTGAAATACAGTTTCTAAACCTCTGAACTAAAGTTTCTCAAACTCTGATCTATAGTTTCTCAACCACTGATCTACCGTTCCTCAACCACTGAGCTACAGTTTCTCAACCACGGAGCTACAGTTCCTCAACCACTGAGCTACAGTTTCTTAACCACTGAGCTACAGTTTCTCAACCACTCAACTACAGTGTCTCAACCTCTGATCTGCAGTTTTTCAACCACTGATCTACAGTTTCTCAATCTCTGATCTACAGTTTCTCAACCACTGATCAACTGTTAAACTGTTCAAAGGTTTCTCAACCACTGAACTACAGTTCCTTAAACACTGATCTAAAGTTTCTGAACCACAAATCTACCGTTTTTAAACACTGAGCTACAGTTTCTCAACCATTGCGTAACAGTTTCTAAAGCACTGACCTACAGTTTCTCAACCACTGGGCAACCAGTTTCCAAACCACTCACCTACATTTTTTGTCATGTAAGTGTTCAAGGATTATAAGGATCCGTGTGTGAATACATGTTTATAGTGAAATCTTTCAAATTATGTACCAAACCGCAAGGCCCAGAGGTTTTGTAAATGTAACAATATAAGTTGGTTCTTCGTTCAAATCATAGCTCAGGAGCCAATACTGGCCCCTCTCTGGGGTTTCTTGTTTCCTTATATGTACAACGTTAAATTTTGCTGACACCGAAAAGGCAAAGCAGTTTGTATTTTGTATGCGTCTTACCGCGGTCCTCTACATTGATAGCTTAAATCATGCCATTGCGGTCTAATGTGTTCCTACCTTGGGGGTTACATGTTTCCCTTATATTTATAGTGTTAACTTTAACAAAACTCCTCAAATCATGTTCCGGGGGTACAAATTGGACCCGACCTGAATGGAAGCTGTGTTCCCTTTATTTATATACTGAAACCTTTAAAAAAAATATTGTCTTATGTAACTGCAAAGCAAATACGGTTGGCAATGGCTATGTTATCTTAAACGATGGTCCTCTACGAACTTGTTTTGACATCATGCCTCTGGGAAAAACATTGTTCTCATCATTGGCGTAATGTATTTACCTTTTATATAAATAGTGAATAAGTTAAAACATATATGAAACTGCAAGGCCCAGAGGTGTAGTATTTGTCATGTAACATCATATGGTGGTCCTCTACCAAGTTCGTTTAAATCATGATCCTGGGTCTACTTGTTTTCTTTTACTATATCAAGTTTGTAAATCGTAAATTCTGAAACCACAGTCCAAAGATTTTTGTATTTTGCATGTAACATCGTATGATTGTCCTTTAGCAATTTGGCCAAGCCTCATGCGTCAAATGATGTATATAGACGTTTATAGTGAAATAACTATACACAAATTGATTGGGCAAGTAATTGTTAAGGGCTATTAATGGTGGCGAAAACATCACAAATAGATTCCATATTACCACGCAGGGTTAAATTCAGTTTCTTTAATGCGTGCATAGAATCCTTTTTAACAAGAAATCGCTAATATTTTGTTTATACAAAACAAGAAAATGAAATTAAAATAAAACAATATAATGGAATAAATATAATATATGCGCGTGNCAAGAAATCGCTAATATTTTGTTTATACAAAACAAGAAGATAAAATTAAATAAAACAATATAATGGAATGAATAAAATATATGCGTGTATCTTTGTGTACCTAATTTATCAGACTCTTCTTCGAAAGGCTTAATCGGCTGTGCAAGACTCGTCGTGTTAACCTTCCTTCAACTCGTCGAATTGATTTAAGAATACTAAGACATGAACCTAATATTATCTATGTACATCTCAGATGTCATTTGTCGTATTTGGTCTAATGTTTTCAGCGACGTGAGCGCAAGTTAGTGAGCTTTTGACCTTTGTAAATATATGTATTTTGTTAAATATTATATATTCTCATATAAAAAGATACGTTCATGTTTCCAGTGAAATAGGATACGTGTTTTGCTCTGCATTTGATGTGAATTGACTTTCTGTGTTTGTATATTATGAATAACAGTTCTAGAATATTAGGCTAATGTATACGTGTATGTATTCACTTTAAGATCAATCAAAGTATTCAAACAAATCTTTCCTTCACTTCATTCAACAGTATTTAAGATATATACAACGTATAATTAAAAAAAAAACGTATTGAGTTATATGGAGCTAATCCTAATACTCAAACGAATATTGACGCACTTCAAGACATTTTTATACATCTAAATGATTATGAAATGTTCAATGTAGCTTTCATACTGGCGTAACAAAAACAATAATACATTTGTTGAAAATATTATTATCAAGATTTTTATTTGTTATAGGTAAACGCTTCTTTTATATACATGTATAAACATACATTAGAAATTACATTAGAAAAGTCGGATTTGTCAAACTAGTAACTTGATGAATGTATATCAAGATGGGTTGATATAACAGTTAGGGCTTATACATGTTTTTTTCTCAGTGCAACAGCGGAATATACATATAAAATAGCATTCGTCTTCTAAATCAAAGGCATTACAATATAAACAATAACATTTATTTTCGTGGAATGTTTTTCTGAGCGTTTCCAACTTCATGTGTTCGTTATGGTTGGCCGGCTTCTGAAAAAGACGATCATTCACGTAATGAAATTGTCGGAGTTGCATGTGTTTTCATTAGTTTTCTGTTACTATATTTGTAAAACACATAAACCAGTTAAGACTGTTATCGACTGCACTAAAGAAACTTGGGGCCGTTTCATCAACGATTTACGACAAGTCGTACGCTACGACTTACGTAAATACCGACGCTCCGGGTAAAATGCGTTTCATCAAGCAAAACGTAAATTACGATTACATAAATTTCATACATAAATATACGACTGGGTAAGGGCACCCGTTTTGGTAATATCATAGCAATTAATGTCAATTCATTCACATTGGATCTTTTTTTTTTAGTTTTTTGAATAAAAAATGATCAAGCCCCATTTAGACCTTTACCTATGCTAATACAAAAAATCCAAATAGACTAAAGTAAGAGCTATAACATAAAGAATGATCTTAAGCTGTATCAACACAATTTTTTTAATGTGCACTACATTATATGTATTTTTAATTGTTATATTCAGTTGAATAAAAATGTATTGATATATTCAGATTTCCACAAGGACCAGCTATTCTGCTTGTCAAGCAGGAATTTTTCAGGAAATCTTGGTTGCCAAATGTAGTTGGAGCAGTCGACGGGACCATTCCCATTATCAAACCAACGTAGTCCGAAGAAGCGTACGTGTGCAGGAACAGGTTCCATGCCATTAATGTGCAGGCTGTCATTGACGCCAACATGAGGTAAATGTTAATACAGTATAATGATTAATTACCTTATCATAAAATTAGATAATAAAACAGAGAAATACCATAACAGTTTGAACTAAGCGTAATACTTATCATCTTTGACATTACATTTTTTATGTACATGCGCAAATCACATTAACTACCACAATCTACACCATCAGCACTGTGTAATTCAGCTTCTGTTATTTAATGCTTAAGCAAACGCAGCTATCTTGAAACATTGACTTAAGTTACACATGTACTCTTCTTTAAGGTTCTTCGATGTTGTGTCAAGATGGCCTGGTGCGACACATGATGCTTCGGTGTTTGATAGCAGTGGCTTTAAGGTAGCTTTTTGCATTAATTTAATGTGCCATAACTAAACAATACATGAAATAGGTTGATGAAACTGATTGAGATACTATCCTTAATCCAACAACTTAAACTGTTGATGTGCATGTGACACTAATACCCTACATTGCAATTACGTTCTTAAGTATACCAATGTCGAAAAATAATTTTAAACAAAAACAGACACAGAAGTTTACACCCTGGTTATTTGGTTATGTAAGTTTAATCAACAAAGCAGCAATACTGTATCCCCATATAACAGATAGTAAAATAAATATAAAAAAGAAAAGAAAAGAAAGATTTAAAAATTCTTATTTCAATTTTCTTTCCTTTGCCTTTGTGGCACTCATAAAAATATAACATTTATTTTAAATAACGCTTAAATGTATTTGTATCAATAAATGACAGAATTGTTACAATCATAGAAGCAATTACAAGTTATTAAGATATATAAAATTGTAACAAAGTGAAAAAAGTTTTGCAAATTAGTGGCATTTATTGTAAAAAAATAATGACAGAAAACACACACATACAACTTACTTTCATGTCTATTCACTTGCCATGACTTGCATGGTGATGTCTTATCCCTTTGCCCACTACGTTCAGCCTACATGGAATTAAATAACATTAAACATTTAATCACATACCTGAGAAATAAATTATTTATACCTTGATACAGTTAACAGGGATAGAAACTTACTTTTTACAATAACTTGTCCGCGCGGAAAATATATCTTTAGAACTGTGGTTGACAAGCTAAAGAGTTACAAGCCCAGAACCGTGTTCAGTACATTTGATGTCATGTGAATCTGAACACAATAGAATATTAAACACCAACATTGCCAACATGACAGACTTTCGTGCACTATGTGTCATATAATTATTATTATATATTATTTTATTATTTTCAAATATTATTGTGAGCCTAAATTGAATCATTTCCTATGCCTAAACACATGAACATTGTTAAACTGATAATTTATAATAAACAGGTAGAACTTACAGTGGAACGGACAGCAGACCGCAATTTCCTGCAATTTTAAAATTCAACATTCAACAAACGCTTTTCAAATAGGAGATCCTGGTACATTTTTCCAATCCCTGCCTATGTGAGTTTGGTTGGTGGTTACCATTATGAACATATGGGGGTTTTCTCAGTATAATCCGTTGTTATATAAAAACACAAACCAAATCAATTATTTCGATTCTAACACGGTTTTTACCAAAGATTTATACAATGTATCTCATTTTTCTTGTGAACTATTTTATGTGAAGTTCTGCCCGTAAAAAGAACTTCCGGCTGTTCTATCGATCAGATCTCCGCCCTCAATAACAGCCAAACTAAACTGGATTTCATTAATAAATACCGGATTATTACTCTGGTGGAAAATGTATCGGCATGTTTTGTTTAGTTACAGCGCGTGCTTTCAATGTATAAGCTCCGCCCATAATTATTGCAGAATAACCCATGGACGATTTTCTTCTTTGTTTATATGAAATTTGGCACGTGCCGGGTTAGAATAAAAAATTAACCCAAACTTTCGTCGTTCAAGTCAATTATTTCGGTAGAAAGGCTGAAACACACTCCAGCACTCGTAACTTCTAAATAAACATGTACATTGAATCCACATCCATGTTTGATTCCACTTAATTACGTTCGTTTTACTTAAGATAAAAATAATATATGAATCTTGTGCTTGTAACCAACACATTTCATAATCAAACGAATGGATTTTATATATAACTATTACGGACAAGAACATCTTGTTGTTTATTTCGGCGTATCTGTTAACGATGATGTTTGACATAGATTTCTTGCGATAATTATGAAGTGGGAAAATTAAAAGCCGATGAATTGTGCTCATATACTGATTTAATTGAATGAAGACCTATACTTCGAAAAGGTGTAGAATGTGTACCAATTATTTATTTATTTTGTTGCGAAAACATACCTTTACTAGTTTTCATCATACATTACATACATAAATACACGTATATTATACTGTTTAGAGTGAACTAAGCAATAGCATTTGATGTAGATTGTATTTTATTTAACCCGAATTGTATAATTGTGTAACAAAAATGTGTTGACGTCATCGCCCACTAGACGTAAAGTTGCAGCATATCGAGTTAATCATGAACCAGGGAATTACAAGAGAAATGGAAGTTAAATTTTAAACTTACTGCGCATACAGACTGTCTTTTAATAGACATTCATTGTTACCTTTTGAAATCATATTTTGATTCTTACTTTCAAGTTTTTGATATGCGTATTTACTAAGAATTTATTAATATCAAGCTAAGATGTTCAATAAATATAAACAGTCAATCTGACATTTTCATGAAGCCTACTATCAAATTTTAAATATGGAGCGGGACATTGTATTGGCTTTTATTTTAAAAAGGAAATCAACAGAATTAAATATGTCCATGTACTCCGTAAGATTCATTCTTGACATAAATAAACATTTGCCTAAGATCAGGTAAAACACAAATTTACAATAAGAAAATATTCCTTATTAAATGGCACTTACCTTCAGAAATTGCCATCATAGCAAAGACAACGCACGCAACCAGGAGGGAAATTAAGCAAGCAGTATCCATGATGAATTCGGTGTTAGCTAACGGAATATCCCAACACTGACAATTTAGCGCTCTTTATACTCAATTTAAACAGCGTGTTATTCAGTGCAGTGTTTACGAGACAGGACGAGTCGGTACGACCATCATTCACTTTTAACTCATCGACAAACACAAACACATTTTTATATGACCGCAAGAATCTGCACTCATCCGTCTTTTGGTAAAGATTGTGCTCTAAACGAGGAAAAATGTCAGACACATGAGTTTCTATTGGTCGAGCAGGTATGCGTAATAATTTAATAACTTTTTCATAGTAATTAATGCAATTAAAGAAAATCAGTCATACATATATTTCACGTGAATAATTTAATAATCTAAATACGATCTCTATGCACTGCTTTCAAATCAAATGAGACGTATACAGCATGCGCTAATAAAAGTGCATTCAACAATTAAGGCCCCAACTGCCGCAACCAGTGCAAAATATTTCTTCTATAATCACGCGTGACATTAAGTTCGACCATACACCAAAATCTAAAATATCCTCTATAGTTATAATAAACAATAAAGTAGTGTCCAAGTATTTTTCATGATGACATGATGGTAATAGTAACTTTGTTTCAAATCAATGAATTTTGAAATACGTCGATGGTAATATTTGAGGTCTTTGTGCAAGTGGGATTTATTGTGATCAAACTATTATTCTTCATGATGTTTTAAACACGCAAGTCCAACATATGCTTCGCTGCTGTGAAACCTGTTACTCTTAAAACAATTTTATTGAAAAGGTTAATGTCAAGCATCATTACTTAGTTAAAGTTAAGTTCATATTGCAATGGGTAGCATACATATCGTTGTTATCGAAAATTGAAATCAGGGCAATTATAACTATTTACCACAAAGTTGTCAGCTATTCGCATTATAAGAAAGTATTTAGCTCAACAATAAAAACAACAGATATACCAAGCATCATGACAATCACCAACAACCTTTACATCATTAAGTCAACATTTATATTATATGTTTTTAATGCCATACAAGCGTCTTTAATGTTGTTTTTATTATGACATACTATTTTTATAAATGGCAATTAAACACAATTTGGAATTGATTATGATAAAATACGGAAAACAAATGTATTGCAATTATCATTAGCATATCCATATTAACACTTGTTTCAGAAGCTGTAAACCAAATCTTCTCGCAACAAACAACAATGAAACTTAACATTTTAATAAAGAATAAAGAATGATCTGATCGTGATGGTGAGTACAAGAAGCAAATAAAGACTTCAACAACAATATCAAACACCGCTCGATCAGAAAGAAATTGATGATGAAGTAACTTGAATGTTCATAGCAATATATTGTGTTTCGGCGATAATAACAAAGCAATGTGTTATCTTGGATCAATAAGTGACATAATTAATGTTAATTATGATAAAGTGAGATTAATTTAGTAGACTATTCCCCTCTACCTTTATGTGTATTCATTAAGCATCTTTTACGTCTTAAATTTTTAAATCAAATGATAACTTAAAACCCAATGATTTTTAATATTATAAACCAATAACGATTCTAAACATCCTGTGAATTTATGTCCATACGTTTGCTTATTCCGAGATACTGTAGTTATATATGTCCCACAAGACATGATGCATATATAAATGTATAATTTATGATTGAGTTAACATTGTTGAATAGTGAATATAGCTTTAAAAACTGAATGCAAATTATTGCGCACCTGGGCTTTTGACTCTCTGGATGTTATGTGATAATGAGTCATAAACCACATGAATCTAGTGCTTTGATACCTTTTGTATGTTTATATGTAAATACCAGAATTAATTGTTACGCTTTTGTTACTACTCCATGGCTACTAGTACTTTATCTGTGTATTCAAAATAAATATGAATATTCGGTCATACCTTAGTTTTGTTTTGTACTATTATTAAATTAGTATTGCTATATTTGTGAAGTCGTATACAACGGCGTAACATAACCGATATGGGTTGACGGCAGTCCGGTATATAACTTTGTCCATAACGTGCCGATTAAATATCGATGTGTACAACGATCACTGTCCGATATCGGACCGAAGGCGGTCAAATGAAGGTTTGCTGACTTGGTTGATTCTGATATAAAAAGCTTTAAAACCGAATTACAAATACTTGATGTAACATATAGTTTTATATGCACTTTGATTTTTCTTACGAAACACGAACACTAAAAGTGGTTAACAGGTGACGGTGACGGTTAAACATATTTATTTCAAACAAGCATGTTTATACATGCAATTTCATACAACATTTATTATAAATAATAACATGTTTGAATGGAATGAGAACGAAAGACAATGTCTTATATTGTTCTTCTCCCTCGCCTCAGTATATATACAGTTGCATGGGTTTGTACGAACATAATTGAATTCAAAAAAATAAGTCAAGAAAAACAAAAGGCAAAAAACGAAACTCCGATTACAGAGTGCCAATTGTTATAGGTAATTGTATGACAGTAAGAAGGTGTAGGAGATAAGGTGTTAGAAGTTTAGGAAACAAAAGAAAGAGGTTTTGAAAGACTTTGGAGAAAAACAAGGCGTATGGGAGCCGTTCTATAGCATATTACGTATCAGATCACTTACTATTTATTATAACTTTATGAACTACATCAGCTATTTACGTATTGATTTAGTAGTCACGTGCGTCGTCTCCATATAACATAGTTTCAATACATGGGGCGGAATATATAGATATAGTATTGCTATAAGTTCGCCGCGAATGTTTACATACAGGGTGCATTCGAGAAAGTAATGTGAAGTCGTTTCGTGGAGTCCACAGAGACACAAAGGGGATGTTACGATGTTGCGTCTGAATAGATGTTCATTTCATGCGCTACAATTTGTTCTTTATCGCGTATGTAACATTTGAGAGCGTCTTTCGCCGTATGAAAATAACGGATTAAGAGTCGGTCTATCACTATTAATGCGCCGTTTGAATGAAAGGATCGATTCAGCGTTTTTGACATCAACGGGAAGATTATTCCATTCAGATACAGCAGATGGTAGGAACGAATTTGAAAATAGTGATGTTCGGGCTTCAATTATTTGAAGATGTGAAGAATTTCTTAGAGAGTAATTATTACCGGACCCCAATGTTGAGGGCAAAAGAGATTGTAAGTAGGTTGGAACTTTACTAGAATTCATTGTATACACAAATATTAATTTATGTTTACGTCTACGTTGACTTATAGATTCCCATCCTAACTCATTATAAAGATCTTCTAATGAGACTAATCGTGTGCATCCAGATGTTATTTTCGCGGCTTCGGTTTCGATTTTTTCTAGTCCGCTTTTTTCATATTGTGTACAATTATCAAAAACAAGTATCATTTTAAAGCGCAATCAAATTCAATCAATACAAAAAATTATTTGGTAACATGCATATATATTCAATAAGTATTCAAAACATACGTTTTTTTTAACGTTTCAAGTAATATGGATGTAGGTGTTCTACGCAAACAAATGTTGACACACTTTATTGAGTTCGGTATTCATGTATGTGATTATGAAAATAACAATGTATCTTAAACATATAAAAGACACAAACAACTATCTATATGTTGAAAATAATAATTTGTATTAAACGCGGCCTAAATAATACCACTTGTGTTGTTTATTACAG